>OZ023142.1:10879723-11479723 GCA_963675895.2 Styela plicata
AACACAATTATTATTAGTATTTTTGAATTTGGTACATTCAAAAGTATTATTTTTGGTATGAATCGTATATTATAGAAATCCTAAATTGACAATTGAGTTTTCGAAATTGAATTCCCGGAGTTTGAGCTCCATGTTTTGAACTCCAAGTTTCTAAGTTTTAAAATTAGATGTTTTTTTCTTAATTCTAATTTCTGAAGTAAAAATATTCTAAATCCAAGATGGGAATAAGTGAGATGGAACTTGGAGTCTACCTTTAATTCCAACAAAACTAAAAATTAAAACCCTAAAAACTCGAAATTTAAGATTCTATTTAAAAAATTGTTCAAAAATCTGGAATATGAAGTTTTTTTAGAAAACAATGTACCTCTGGAAAAACGGATTCTTATTTGGAATTTCCATGCTCGAATTATTCGAGTTTTTGAATTAAGTTTTGAAACTATATCAAACTATGTAACGATTTTTTAAATTTAGTTTTGAGCAGTGTTCTGTTTTCAGTTTCTGAGTTCTGAAAATGCCAAAATTTCAAACTTCCACTTGTCCTCAAATAAAAAAAATCAAAATATAAAATTTGCAAACTGGAATTCTCTACGGATTGAAAACTAAGAATTCAAATTAAGAAATTTATTTAGTGAACTATGGGTCTCAAATGTTTAGTTATGAGTTAGTTTTTCAAGTTTTGAAAATATCGAAATTAGTTACATTCAAAATTTTCAAAAATAATCTGAAAATCAAACAATTATTTTAAAATTTAGAAATTTGATCTTTTATGTCAATTTTTTAAGTTTTTGTGAAAATGGAACGACATTTTTCAAACGTTTGATTTCCAGTTTTGTTGGTCAGGAACAGAGTGTAAAATTTTTCGATTCAACCGTAAAAATTTGAGCCTACGTTCTGAAGTTTTAAACTCGAAATAATCTTTTACTTGAGTAAGAAATTTAAGACTTAGAACGAATCCTTCAATTCAGAGTACTAAGTCAAAAACACACGGGTCGTGTATTCGTGTCCAAGCGTTCACCAAAATTTAAATTCAGAACCTTGAATTAAGTAATGCATTCAAGAGTCCTAAATAGAGTCACAAATCGATTTCTTTCATAACAGCAATAACAAATTCCTTTGCCATTACTCACCCTGTCAAAGGAATGGGCAAAACCGAGTCATTCAGACTTCGAAAATGTTGTTTCGAATCGGATCGATTTACTAATTCCATGTAAATAACATTTTTTTTCATTTCTACTATTACAAATTGTCTTCACTGTGAAAATCTGAAAATGTATAGTTTATTGTATATTTTCAATTCATACTCTATGTCTATGAGCAACAGTATTCATATTTTAACAACTAGATATAATCGATTTTGGTCAAATTTGATCAAAATCGATTTCATTTTCTCGTTGAAAATGAAACTTCTAGATCACTTAACAGGTTTTTGTTCCTGAACAATTGGCTATTGACTTGAATAAATTTGGCTTCGAATCTCCGAATCGGATTGCCCAGCCCTACCTGTCAATAACTACGCAAAATTATCATTATCGGGTTCAAGAACTCGAATTTACGAGCAGTTGAGTTCTAAATAAATTTCAATGAATGAACACAACACCTTACAAAAACAGTCTTAGAAATTCAGTTCAATATGGGAAAAGCCAGAAAATATAAACTAACACAAACCTTCAATGTTCAAGAATTTAAATACTCAATTAAACTCATATTTTTTAAATTTTGAAGTGACATAGTTGTATTTTAAATTTTGGTTCATCCAGAAATATAATATTTTAGGCTCAAATTTAATAGATTTTAGAGTTTAAATTTTGATTACATTTTCTGAAATTTAGAATTTCTTGCAATACCATTGTGAATTTAAATTTTTTGAATTTCAAGCATAGATGTTTAGAATTATAACTGATGCTACAAATTTTTGAATTCCAGTCCTGAATTTTTAATATTATAATTCAATTTTAAAGTTCAAACAAAAAGTTCAAAAAAGCTTCAGTGCCAGATTCGAAGTTTGAATGAATCGGATTTTATTAAAATTTTGGAAATGTATTCATACAAGTTTCGTTTTTCGAGTATATCAATGTTTGAATTTGAAAACACTAGCTTAAAATTTATCAATATGTACGGAATTTAAAATTTTGACGTAATTCTTCGATGAGGTAAGATGCAACTGAAAGGGATCGCTTTTACATCGCTCAATTTTTTTCCTAGTTTTGAAATTCTAATGCCACCAATTTTTAAGCTCTCTTTATCTCACTTCTGTAATATTATAAACAATATTTGAATTCATATAGAAATATCTATTTAATTTAATAATTCAATAAGCATGTAAACATTTAGATACATTACACATATTTCATAAAAATAGCAGTTGCAAATAGCAAAAAAAAGTTTTTGAAATGAAATAAAAAATGTTTTTAATCAAGTAATGCTGATTGATATGAAACAGAGTAGAGTACACATTTTTACAAACAAACAATTGCAGCCAGATATATCAATAAGTAATTGCAAAGTTCGGGCAATAATCAGTAAAAAACCTTGCAACAAAATATGTTGTGACACAAACAGAAAAAAATTCCCAAACCAAATATTTTATCATTTTCAATACATTCTGAAAAGATTACTTCAAATATGGAATATCGTACACATTCTAAAATTAACAAAGATTGGCATAAAAATTATACTTTCAGGTATTTTCGGAACATAAATTCAATTTATTGAACCACAACCAGTAATCCATTATTTTAAGATGTATTCCATTGATTCCGATCTTCATCTGAATTTTGATAAAATAACTCAATTTTCAAAAAATTCACTTCGTGCAAGGTCGGAAGCTGAGCTTCAAAGGAATCAACCAAAAACCAGTAAGCCACTCATAGGGGCTACCTACCAAGAGCTACTTATTGATGAAATAACAGCACCATAAATGGGAAGCATCCAAACAGAAACAGGAAAACACCATAATAGAGTGCAGCAAGTGATGTCTGCTCGATACAGTCATTACCAACATCATTACAATGATTCTTAAAGAGCGAAAAAAACACTCGATTAGTATGATCCTTACATGAACCGCGCCTCAAAGGCTCGCGCCATGTGTGGCCCATCAATCCCTTAATATATTTAAGTATCAATCCCTTATTCTAAATTATTAGGTAAACTATCCCTAAGTTCAAACAATTTTATTTAGAACTTCCTAACAAGTGGAACAAATCACTCGATGGAAAAGTGCAATAACGAAAAACTAAAACACAGAAGTAAAATCAAACTGATATTGTTGACTAAATACTAAGGTTAAAAACATTCCTTACAAGCAGGTTAATTATTTTAACTGTCCATATGCACAATGCACAGCCAAGGTTGACGCTTATTATTCAAATAGTAGAGGTCTGGACTTCGTAACTGCTTATTTGTTGGTTTGCATGCTCAATTCAATGATTTCGTTTTCTTTTAAGCATATTGATTGAGATGCTAACCTCAATTGCACTCTGACAGTGCATCGTATTTCCTGTGTGTCGTAAGACCTTAACAGAGATGTTGTATTTTAAAGCACGAGTCACTGATGGACCGTGCCTCGACTGCGACATCCATCATCAACCCATACTTGTCAAAATATGATTGAGATGATTGAGAAGATGTAGATGGATTCGCCATCACTCAAGACATAAACCATTCACTGCCCCCTTTTTAGGGGTTCAATTCAGTGCGGGTATAATAATTATAATTCCACAAACAAAATATTGTAGTTAATAAAAAATATATAAAACAACCAACCCTCAGAGCAGGTTCTTTCATCATATGCCTTCTTCGTCCCCTAAAGAAATCAAGATTGATGTATTTAATAACGAATTCTGAATGAACCGATCTGCAAAAATTTTGGATTAAAATATCCAGCGTGGATTATTCTCGTATGTTCCGTATATACAACTTTCTATGACATTGGAATGGTCAATTTATAGTGACACGGATCAGGCGTTACATCCTGCGCAAGTAGAAAAAATTCCGCACGACTGTACTGTATAAAGTGTTTTTTAGAGCTTCAAAATCTTACTCACTTTCGTCTCCCACTTCACAGATCTCTGTAACTTCTCAATGTAATGATTTTGAAGATTGGGAGCAGAAAACTAATTAGTTTAAAATAAAAACATACAAGTTGACAGCGCTACAGGAGCACACTGAAACTGTAAAATAAAAACAAAGGAAAATGTGTTCATTGTGGTTTCATTTTTAACGACAAAATACAGTCAATTTCGGTCAACTTATACCAAAATCAATTGCATTTTATTGATAAAATAAAAATTTCACTTTATTCAACAAGTTTTTGTTCTTACGAACGATTTGCGGTTAATTCGAATAATCTGTGCTTCGGTTCGATTCGGATTGTCAAGCCCTAAAGTCTAAACTTTACAAAGACTTGGTCCATCCACGACGAAAAGTTTCAGTTCACTAATGTCCTTAACCTTTTATAGTGCAGTTTTACTTTTGGCTATGATCGATTGACAATGATAGATTTATTTCGATAGTCCCAGGTGAGGCAATATTAGAGAACGTGATTACGATATTTCAACGGAAGGTAATTTTAAGCCTCTGAATCGCCAATAAGTGTTTAGAAGCGTGCAGGATGTTACCGATATTGAAATTGCCAATCAACAATTACATAGAGACGTTAAGGTACGGACAAAAACTATACACATTGGCGGGAAACCATACAAAGGCACACATCGACAAGTATGATTATGACAGACAGGCAAGTGTCTATAACGTGGTCCATTCGCGGATCGCACCTGAAGAAAAAATACACCTCCAGATTATTAACAGACATATGTCACGAATAGATCGCATCTTGAAACACAGGGACGCCGTTCATCATAGTCACTCACATGCCTTGGGAGCCAAATAAAAATGCGAAGCTACTACGAAAATTAGAAAATTGTATTATTAAGAGTGTAACACATATGGAACGCACTTCGTACAGCGCGGTTCGTGAGCGATACACACTTTGTAAGAAAAATTGAGTCGGAAAATGTCGAAATGTTTGACGTCAGGATGGGAGGCACATGGGAGAAATTCACCAAAGCATGTAAATCTCTGATGAAGAATAAATAGAACATAAAAATGTGGTATTCTTGAGTGGTGCAACATAATACGTTACAATGCATGGTAATTCGAATTTGACTTCAAGCTAATAAGAAGACAATATAAACTAGTTATATGCAAACTATGTTTCTGCCACCTCTGCATTTTAACACACTTTTTGGTACGAGGCTGGTGGAAGAACGGCGAACTAGAAGTCCACAGAACAAGTTGTTGATAAGACATAGAGTGTATGGTCAAATTAATTAGTTTTTAACAGATCGGTAATCCATATACTTAATTCCGTCAGATAACTTATTTCAAGCCTTCTCCTAGCATCTTTGACATGGATGTAGTGTCTTCTGTGTCCAGGGCCAGGTTAGGAAGGTTGTTGAGGGATGTGCAGCCGGGTATGGTGAAAGGACAGAAAAGAGTGAGCATAAGGTGAAAGGGTGTACATAGGCGGTCGTGGAGTTGGATAAGAAGAGGATCGAGCAGCGAAGAAATGGTGCAGTCGAGCAAATAAAAGGGTAACCTACAACTTACAGGCAGAAATCGGGGTGGTTTCAGTGATTGGATAGCCATTTTAGACGCCCAGACCCCAATCAAAAATTTTATTTTGATAAGAATGGGAGACAGACGGATCATGTCTCGTCGGCGCAATCCATCAGGGACTCAAGTTTAACAAAAATATTTCCGTCCATGAAGAGCTATGTCGTTCCCATTTAAATTTATTCTCCCATACAGTCGAAACGCAAACAAAGTAACACATGCAAAAAATCCGGGTATTTATTCCGCTAAATACTGCTTCAGAAACACATCATGATTTGAGAAGAGATATTACAACAAATATCATTATTAGTGCATTTATTTATTCTGTAACAATTGATAGAAAACTACGAATGACATCACTTTTGCAGGGAATATAAGTATGTATCTCATCTTGATATGCGATGTGTTTTCAACTTGATGCAAGACAATTTCCACATACAACCTTTTTGTAAAATATGGAAAATAGCACATGTTGGATCAAGTGGGAGCCTCTGATGGATCGCCACACTGAGGCGCGGTCCATCTGTGGCTCACAAACTCAACAAATTAAAATTTCTGTTGGGAATGAAAAAGATATTTTGAGCAAAAAGGAGTATATATTCAGAACACGTCTATAATTGTCGTCCATGAGGAAATATCCATAGAACGAAAATTATCGCTATGTTTAATGAAGGGTTCCTTAATTTATCATATTAGAAAACCAGTTATAGCCTTTAACGAGAGTCCAGAAAAGTCCAAATATATACAAATTTCCGGTCAATTACCAAACTAAAACACAAAATTTTAGAAATCTCATTAAAGACCGCAGTGATGGAAAGTCAAATAATATCAATTTGAATTCAGATTATAATTTTCGTTCAATGTCATTCTAACAGACAAATATTAAAAAAAAATACCATGACGAAACAGAATGCAATATAATATATTACGTTTGTGTATTCAGAGGCTCACAAGACATATTTGTGTAGTCGACAAGCATTGTAATTTATTTAATAAAACTCTTGCAATATTGAAGCATTTTAACGACTGTTTGGATATAAATGGAAGAGATTGGAATGATTGTTTTTAACAACTAGGAAAATCAATATAATGCGTGATATATCCATGTTTTGAGCATGCGTTATCAAGTTTCAAACTTAGTATGACTAAACAATATAATCTGTGAAATGAGGTCAGGAAGGTGCCCGATTTTTGTCGAACAAGGGCCACGGATGGACCACATTTGAGTGGCGCAATACCCTAGTAACTCGTGCGTTTGACATAAGTTTGTATGATCATTCTCTGTCAATCAAGACCCCGCATGAGCGGCGCGATCCATCAGTGACCCGCGTTCGAAAATGTATGTTCAGACAATATACGTTTCAAATGTCTTAATATACTTTTGATTATTTAAGACTCGGAAAAATTTGCTTTATAAGCATTCGACATCGATATAGGTTGACAAACATCATATTATTATTATTAATAATATAACAATAGAGTAAGAGTAACAATAAAAATAGTAGGAATAACAACAAGACCCAAGTCGAAAATGACGTCAGAGTAGGCGACTTTTGGTCGAGCTCAAACAGAATTTAAGTTATATAAATACAAGAATATAACACGGCTGGATAACGTGAATTTGATTAGCTAACAGGTTCAAATTGTCAGGTTACTATTTCCGGGATCAGTTAACAGGCGTGCTGAATCGCCGCTACGTCTCCACAGCAAGTTTGTTTGAATTCCAGCCAAATCTAAATCTACAAGCCTGTGTCATTGACAATATCCCCAGTCATTTGGTCAGGAAAATGTTTGCTTGACAGGACAGAAGTGTCTATGACGTCATTTTCAACTGGTTGGCATGTAGCATGATTTTTGGTCGTTCAAGCCTAATGTATCGAAAAATATCACAAAAATACATACAGTTCTGTTCTAAAAAGAGAGAAAATCATTCTATTTTTAAATGACTTTTCTCCTCTCATTCCGCAATCTTGATTTATTATTATTGTTATTGCCTTCAAACGATGCAAGGTGACTTCTTATCCTTGCATTGGATCAGTGTCTTCATCTTCTTCAGATGCAGCCCACAACTAGGAAACGTAATAGAAAAATTGGTTATATCTGTTCAAGAAAGTCGTTTGAATATTTTTGTTAATCGTGGATTACTGACGAATCGCGCCTATTGGACGAGAGTACGACTGTCCTTATACGAAAAGACAAGTAAAATCAGATTTGAAAGTAGTTTCATGATTGTGTTGCAAAATTGGCTAAATGTGATCAGACATCAACAATTTCGTTTAGCTTGTAGAAACATTATTTTAATTCTGAAGTGTTTTTTTAATGACGTTTAAACTGAAATGTGAAGACAACTTCCTACTTATATGATAGTACAGAAATCACAGAAGATAAACTCACTGAAAGATTGTCACGAAGAAGCTGCAATATGAGACTGCTATCCTTGTATTTCTTCTCATCAGGCTTACTGTCCATTTGATCCATCGCCAATTCGAATGCCTTATGTCATGTAAGAAAAAGGAAAATTAGAATTGCTTCGAGTGGTGAGGTGGACTTGCCTGGACTCAGACCAAAGATCAACCTGCGATACCAACCGAATAACCTTAGCAAAAATATTATTTAGTCTAGCATTTGCCATCGATGGATGGCATCTTATCGACGCGGTCCATCGGAGACGCATACTTTACAAAATACGTTTTGGTAAAAACATGTCGATTAGGATCTACTAGTTTCGAATCGAATGACTTTTTAGTTCAGTCATTTAAGGACTGCTCCCAGACACCAGAGGAAAATGGGTTGACCCGATAGAAAATTTAGCAGATGGGCAATAATCCACGTTAAATTTCCGGCTAGAGTGTCTGTTAGAAATAACTAAACCGGTAAAAAAAGGTTCAAAATCACGAATACTGATATGAAATAGCAGTGTAACAATGCCCCACATATAAAAGGGTAGGGTAGAGATTCTTTGGATATTTTCTTATTCGAATCGATTCGGTCCCTTACATTAGCAACATAACAATATTACGTTATTTATTATATGATTCGGTATAATTCGAAAGATGATTCGAGCGACATTAGCATCACACATGTTGATATTTCACATAAATTACAAAAACTGTTCGCTGTTATGAAGTCCTACTGTTTATTTTAGATGAAGGTGCGGACTGTAAATAAACCCGTCGTATTTCCTGCAGGGCCGATACCACTTACTGCACGCCACCTTACCATGTCGGCTCTAGTGTAATTCGGAATGATTTTCGCTCTAGTTGCTGGTGCTACCTACATCTTTTAATATATTTTTTTTTCTGGTATTATGTGGTCGTTAGAGTTTTAGACACTGCTTTAGACACTTGCCTAGAGTGAATTTCAATAAAGAAAAAATTCGCCAATTTCTCTTATTTCATATCTCCATAAAGTCAGTCAATAAAAAATCGATGTCAGCCATTTGCGATCAATGAGTCTACCGACATACTTATTCTCAGACAAGCACGGACGAATGATACGCCACGCTGTACAACTATGTTCATCCATTAACCATGCTCGATAGATGTGCTATTATAAGCGCCCCCGTAAAACGACCTAATTGTCGTCATTCTGGCCTCCAGGGACATAGCAAAGGTGACTGAGCGCCGGATTCGCTGTTGTTTGATGGATATACTTTTAACTTGCCACACGCAGTAGGAAAAATTTTCGATTGAATATCGCTTTCCCCAATCGGAAGTTTAATTTTGTCAAACACGAGTAACTAATGGCATGCACGTTGACGGCGCGATTCTGCTGTTACCATTGCTTGACACGCTACTCTGCTACTTAGAAACTTAAACTTAAAACGATTTTTAGAAGATTTAAATGTGTTTTTGAGAGTATAACAGCAAAAAAGTTTCCAAAAAGTTTAAAACCACCAACACTGCTATTTCCGAAGAAAATGACATGAACGCTTCGGACACCCGAAGCAAAACAAGATTCACAAAACATCTCTCCACCAAAAATGTCTGACGGGATTCAAGCGTTCACACCGTTTAGGCGTGGTGCATTCGTGAACCGCGCGTGACGAAATATTTTTCTACTGCGTTTATTCAGGTCTGGCATTAGAGATGATAATGGAATCCAACCATATCATACCATATTCGAACAAGAGAAAATTTAAGTGAAAAGTTGCCTTTCTGGCGTTCGATCCAACGAGTCGTGAAAAATTTGTGGCTTTGTCCGGTTAGCTCAATCGGTAAAGCGTTGGGAATATACCTCGAGCTACGCATCTCTGATTGTCATGACGCAAGTTCGAATCCCTTAACGGATGATGATTATATGTGAGATGTCTGCTGGATGCCCCGCCGGTGCACGATGGTTCAAGTAAGCACTGCTAACGGCTTCATCCACCAACCAGGCGAACGCACAGGAAATGAGAAATATGATAAGCAAAAAACCTTCAACAATGATTAGGAACTGGTATCTGCACGAAAAGTCGTGATTCGCATTATGATTTTAAGCTGTATTCTCGGCATCCCTCCCCTCCCATGAACGAATGAAATGAAATCTCATCCGATTCTAAGGTAAACAGGTTTCCGTATATGTTCAGGCTTAGTGTTGTAGATTTTAATAGGATTTACTTCAAGCGATGTACAGAAATAAATTTGATAGTAGAATCAAGAATCTTTTAAACGAACGATTTTGCAACAAATTCTTGAAATGTACAAAATTTTATGACGTAAAATCAATATATATCATGATTTGTTCGGCATGCATTATGAATGTTTTTGCAAAACGCGAGAATAGGTTTTCGTAAAACCGCATTGTGCAACATATCAAATCACAATTTTTCTTAAACCAAAATCACATTTGTGCATTTTTTTACATTTTTCTTTCGAATTCCAAATACTGTTTGAAAAATCGTTGTGTAAACATTATTTCTCATTACATAGGGTAGGCCTTTCTCAAGGGACACCAATTCATCTATAGTAGAGCCAAATCCAACCAAATCAAAAAGATTCAAATTTTGAATATCGACCTAACCCATTTCTTTCAATAATACTACACAGAGGAATTTCGATTTTAGAAGATCTGTAAACAATTTATGTGCAACATACACTGTCAAAAAAGCACAGTAAATTCACCATGCGTTTGTAGCAATTGTATATTTGTAAAATTTCAAACTGCCTTGTTGATGAGATATACTGTATACGCTAATAATGGACTGCTAGTGGATCGAAAGAAAAGGTCGATTTTATAGTTTTGTTTAATATCACATCAGTAGATTTACCGTAAGAGAAAGGCGATTTTACCTTACGGTAGAACAATAGCATCCTCACAAACACTAACATTTTCAATATTAGATTTTTGTTACGATAGAGGCCTCCGGCAACAATATGACCACAGTTCAAAGTTTATTATTTATATAATATTACACGGTGGACTTGATCAGTGGCTCATGCCTGCTTTGGACATATATGAGCAGATATCCATGGAGTACATCAGAATTTATGGGCGTTGGTAAGAAACACTGGGCAATTTGGTATTCCATTGGCGAAAGCGTCATCTCCGAGACAGGTAATCTATCGAACATGTTACGTCTTTGCGATGTCATGTTAGTGTATATGGAAAAATAAATACAAAAATACAATACATTGGGTGTACAGCCGCGACATACTGCGCCATCAGAAATTTTTTTGTGTGTTATTAATTTGTCGATGGAGCTCGCCGGTGAGGTGCCATTCATATGTGATTTAGCATAAATCGAATGGTGAAAATGTCGGGTTGATAAATAAATAAATTGGTTACGTTCGTTCGGTCAATTGAGAAAGATTCCGTTTTTCTAACAAGAGTTCGGAAAAAACGCTTATAATAGAATATACAATGATTTTTTTGTTGATATTTTTTTTGTTAATATTTTTGTTGTTGCTTATACACGCGAATTAAGTATGGGCCACTGATGGATCGCGCCACAGAGGCTATGACGCATGTACGACAGACTTTAAGTTTCTGTACAAACTAAAGTTTCTGTTTGGTGTACGCAATCATGATATTTGTCAAGGGAAACCTAACGTGTTGACGCCGTTGAGAATTCGATCTTGGTTTCAAGTCATAAAAAATAATAATTACGGCTACTACAACATGTAGTACCAGCAACTGCATTCTACGCGAAATAAATCCTAAACAGAAATGGATCTCTCTTATGAAGTGCAGAGCTGTTATCTGCTAAGGGCGGTAAAACCATCTACTACTTCTCGTTTTGGTTTTGATCATCTCATACGACACGCAGGAAGTTATCAATTGCGATTATAAAGCCATGTGAACCTACAGTACAACGATTCGAACACATCGAAGTTCGGAACTTCACTTCGAACTTCCCACAAGAATATTTACCTCTTTAGCAATTTGCATAGCTTTCGAATGTTGAACTTTGATCTCGTAGTAGAAAACAGAATAGTTGAGAGCAAGACCCAACCTTATCGGATGAGCGGGGTCCATATTTGCCTTGCACAATTCGTAAGCCTCATCGTAAGCCCCCATAGCTTTTTTGGCGTTGGCTGAGTGGAATGAAATAGTAGATAAAAAAAATGTTTGAACATAAGTGGGTTTTTGCACTGCAAGGTTTTTTCACTGAAATCGGAGACGCTTAGAAGAAATCAATTAACAACCATTCCCATTCACAAAAAAAATTGCTAAAGCTTTTTTTTGTTAGGTATGTGCCACTGATGGATCGCGTCGATGAAACGCGGTCCATCTGTGGATCATGCTTCACAAAATGTATTTCCGATCGCACGGCAACCCAGAAAGAAATATTTAGGCTAGACATCTTTTAGTCAAGTATGATTTATGTATGGCATAATTAAATTTATGATTGGGAAAGAGCTACTACAATATGAACTATGAAAGTTATTCTTCCTGGACATGGAGTGTGAATCGAACACACCTTCAATTTTGACCAAGTCTGTTTATGCTCATATTAATAATTTGTAACTATATATTGCTTGGAAACAATTTGTAATAGTGAAAACGTCATATGTGTTGTTTATAAGGAATTGATGATTTGACAGATTCGAAAAAATATCCGAATCAGATTCGAAACCCAAATAATTTGGTTTTGCCCAGCCCTAGCCCTAGATAGACCCTACTTCACGGCAGGCACAAATGAACCAAACTCAAAATTCAATGAAACTTACCCTCGTTGCTTGTGCCTTCCATTACTTCTGCTACATATCGGTAATAATCTCCCTTCATTTTCAAGTAAAATGTTTGACTCTCAAAATCGTTTTCGTCTTTGATGCTTTTCAGAAGGTGTTCGTCCACAAGTTCCTACAAATAAGAACTCATGCAAATAATTAAGGAAATGAAGAAAATTTGTTGAAAAAATCTGTTAGGCAAAGGCCACTGTGGCTCTAAGGCTGTTCTTTAGTTTCAGCATAATCCAATTTCCACTATACAAATAGAATAGTGTTTTTACATTTGAGATGAACAAAATATCTGTTATTTGCGCGTATTTTATCTATTTTACAGCAAAGCGATTTATGTCAACTTCTCATTAGGCATATATCTATCATGATTTCCTTTCAAGAATAATCGAGAAAGGTCATTACTTTAAATAAAAATTTTAAAATTTTATTCGAATAGCGAACCCCTAACTGTGACTGAATGACCAGTTTTAGATATAATTCGTATCATGGTGGATACGTGTTCTATTCCGGTATTCGAGCTCTCATTTCTATGATTCGATAAAAATTTGTCAAAGTTTTCCCAATAAGATGCCCTCATTTGTATGTTGTCATGATTTGGATTCAAATATTCGATTCGATTCTAAGCGCGATTACGACCACCACCATACTAACAACCGCAATCGCTTAAATTTGACCACTAGTATTCAAAATATTCCGCCTGGTTGTAAACTGATCCAATTCGAGTATGAAATAGAACGGTATACAATTTTGGCCACCATAACTACTACAGGATAGGATTTCGTTTCCATCCCGCAGAAGAAAACCGCGAATACGGCTTAACCATACGGTGAACCAAGACCCCTAGCTCCTCTTAGAAACAAGTTCCCACTCGGGGTGGAGGTTTTTTGCTTAACATTTTTCTCATTTTGTTTTGTGCATGGAACTGGTCGGTGGAGGAAGCCGTAAGCACCGCTCACGTCAATCACCATGCACCAGCAAACCTCTCGTAAATAATCATACCACACGGGATTCGAACTTATGTCGGGGCGATCAGAGCACGTTGCTCGAAGCGTATTGACGACGCTCGACCGCCACCGGGCACCTCTAACCAATACTTACAACGACTTCTTCGCAAATTGCTTCAATTTCACTGCTAATTTTCTTAATGTATTCCTCAGCCTGTTGAGTCCTTGACGAACTTTCTTCTGTTCCTCTTTCTTCCTCTCGTTGTTTTATACTGACAAGAACTCTCCATGCCGATCTTCTGGCTCCTACAACATTCTTGTATGCGACGGAGAAGAGATTTCTTTCCTGCAAGATAGATTAGATCAGAGTGACATAACGCCAGGAGCTACTCTGCCCCTCAGACATCGGAAGCAAATTGGTTCAAACAGAAAAAAAAAATTTGCTCGTGATATTTTATATTATATATATAGCTAGAAGATTTGAATGTCTCTGAGTGTCTGGGTAGTAACTAATTTAGAAAAAGGTTTAAAATCATCAATACTGCTATGAAATAGCAGTATTGATGGTTTCAAACCTTTTTTGCCCATTCTAAGAAAATGATATTTTTGAACATTTTGACACCCGACGAACTCCCAAGATTGCTAAATTTGTACCAGTAAAGATTTTGTACTTTATATCTTTTTTTTAAAAAATTTTTGAATTCAATAAAGAAATTTGATTTTTTTAACATGAACTTTTTATCAAATCTTACTATTAGTTGCATATTTCATCTGACATCAACTTGATCTACGGTATTCATTCAGTGTGTTTTGCTTATCAACTTGCAGTTCACCCACACTTTAGATTGGATTTGATTTTGAGGTGGAATTTGCGAAATGAAATGCAACAGCACTGACGGTCAGTTAACATAATCCTCATAGAAGAAAGCGGTACCGTGGTCCAGTCGGAAACTTTTAGCCTCATTACATTTGGTTTAAGTATGTGTCAGATATGTCGACATGGAGGCAGTTTAAAAAAAACAGATTTGAATAAATATATTTCATAAAAAAGAAAAAGAATCATCAATTGCGTCGTGAGCCCATAAATTATCATCCAAAAGTTGACTTTTGGAATGTTGCCACGCTGATTTGAATTTTATATTGATCTAAAATCCAAGGTCGCCACAGTTTCGCTTTTCGATTTCTATGGGCCATAGATTAGTCTCATCGTGACACGTATCTTATCATTGGCGCATTTGGCGAACATGCGAAGTAATGTCTAAAATGTCCATGAAAGCATTGACAGAAAGACTAGACAGTTTGATATATTTCCATATCCAATTATGTTATTTTTAAGCTAAAATCAATAGGATGGTTTCGGTGCCAAAATTAACTTCAAATTGGTACGCTGCATAAATGCGAGTATAATAGATGGGCACCTGAACACGCATTAGATCCATTGCTTATTAGGAAAATGTTAGTAATTCACTAACTAATCCAAGTATGGTTCATTGATGAAACTTGCCGATGAGACAAATTTGACTTATGGCTCATACTTGGTGTGCTAACATTTCCGACAGCTTAATATTTTGATACGGTCAGGATGTGACGTCACAGAAATGCTTCCGAACCGCGTGCAGCCATGCAGTGCATACGCATAAATTACAGGCACTAATGTATACTGGTGATACAAATAGTCAAAGGCAATCTTAATCTATGAGTTATAACATATTCTATACAAAGACACATTGATTTCCGTTCGTCATTTTTATTTATTTTTTGCTATTATGTGATAAAATTATTTTTTTTGTTTAAAGATTTGAGATTTTAAAGGCTTCTTTCACCTTTAAGCTTTCAGTCGACATATTTATCAGATACCGGTACCATAAATTTTGATGCAAAGAGGGTGTTTCATCAGGAGCGCTGGCTAGAATTGAGGACTTTGAAATGGATAAATATGAAAAATTCTTAAGGGCATCATAGGCATGCTTGCATATAAAATTCATTTTGCCAAGCATGAGTCACAGATGGACCGTGCCTAAGCGACAAGATCTACCATTCACTCATACATAATAAAATGTGTTAGACTGAAATATTTATTGAAATGGTTATAGTGCTTAACCAGACCACATCAGGTTAATAGCTCACAGAAATCAAAAAAATCTCGATACTTTAATTTTTATCCAAATGGGATCTGATAATCAGACTAATTGCGAGGTACCTCCTAAAACCTTCAAAATTTTAAAGATTTTCAACATTCATACCACAATTGACTGGCAATAAAAATCTCTAAATATAGCTCCATAAATGTTTTATTAGAATCAAGTTGAAAATCACAATACCTATAACTTTATAGACCTCATCCCAGAAATTTTATTTTGTCAAGCACGAGCTACAGATCATCACCCATACTTGACATAAATGCATATACTAGATTTTTCTAACTGTGAGTATGAGAGAATATGTGAGCTATAATACATGAACGACAGTCGAGAACACTTCATATGGCAGGGAATACCTTGCATTTCCCTCAATGGCAATGCATTGAGTACATGATTCAGAAATCTAACCAAAATCACAAGCATGTTGGTTTGGCTATTCTAGTATGGTCGTGGTCTACAGTTAGTTAGATTTGCAAAATTTTCAATCATCCGGGATTCATTTCTGTGTATGACCTCAGCCGAAACACTTTCCAAATGTCGTAATAGAATTGAATGAATATACATTACAGACTAATAAAACGTATAGGAATCCTTTTATCCTCAAATTTCTCTGAGGAAGTGGATTTGCCCATGGGACATAGATATGAAATATACGGTGATACAATTTCTCATGGATAGCAATACCTCCGACAATAGCCATTTTCACAGACGAAACGTAAAATTGCTATTTACAGCAAACGTCGAACAAAAATTTCGATCTGTTGAAGCGTAAACCCTTCACCTTGTTGAATGTAAGCACCCGTAAAACAAAATTACCAGAGTGCATTTGCATTACCCTTTCGGAAAAAATTGTCAAAACATCTGTTGTAAGTGTATGTCACTGATGGATCGCGTCGATGAGGCGCGGTCCACCTGTTGCTCATGCTTGTCAAATTAAATTTGCTGATTTGGTAATCACAATGCCAAGTTCGGAAATTGCTAAAAAATATTCTGTTCGTTATCTCCAAGCTAACTAGAACAGGATGTGACATAATGTCAGCTAGTAGGCTACACAAGACACCAGAAGAAAATGGTTCCCGTCAAATGAACGCCAATATTGCGCTGTAAATCATTCACTAAAAATGAACCGCCTGTTTTTCAGCCTATTCTTTAGCATAGATGTTTTACGAAATTCAATGATTTACATGTTGATGGTTTTCAAGCCTTCCTACGCCCCCTAAAAAAGATGCATGGAAATTTCTTTTTTCGAAAATAAAACAGGATTCTGCCTCTCAGTACAGTATTTCATATTAGGCAGATGCTCAAATACACAACCATATACCGGCATGAATAATATCACTCATATCTTGTGACAAATTTACTCATCCGGACATCAGCTGTGTCATGGTGTACAGTATGTATTGTAGGGGACATTGTGCATGTACTATGAAGAACATAAGGTTGGATGTCAAATTGAATTCGTGTATATTAGGAATTCAAATTCTATTGACTCAAAAATGTATGTGTTTTTAAAAAAGGGTCTAAGGTGTCTGCCAATATAACGAAAAACGTAATATAGTAGAAGTAACGAAAGATGCTCACCTCTGACGATAATGCATCACCCAATTTAGCAAGGTCTTTCATTTGTTTCATCATATCATCGTACCTTTCGGCTTGTTCAGAAAGTTTGGCCATGGTGACCAAGTCTTCTTTTGATGTGCCTGTTCGGAAAAAATAAGCATTGCGGTACTACTACCCGAATAAATAAATATGGAAATTGTGACATGATAAGATATTCTAAATCCTGTTCTCTGATTCAGTCTGTAGTTTTATAGTCGAGTCTGAGCCATAGATGGAACGCACCTTGACGGCAGGTCAACCTAACCCCCATACTAGGATGCTTTCGATCAATTTAATTATGCATTCGATACCCACACTCTCAAAATTGTGCATGTGACATTGAGCAGAGCATAAACCAACTACCAAGTCTAGTAATTGCTATTGAATATTGTTATGTACCCATGTATACGCATAATACACGGTTATTCGCACTTAAATGACATTTTTTTCAAACTCTGTTGCAATCTCTCTTTCTACACCCGCAAAAACATTGACTAAATGGATTTAATTGGACAATTTGTTCGCAAAAGAAGACAACCACTCATTGATTGTAAAAATGACATTCATGAAACCGCAAACCTCGAAGCCGAACACTGCAAGCTGCCGCTGACCAGAAAGGATATCAGTCAGTGAAGGCAATGTCGCAAAAACTATCTTCATCTGTAGCTCATTTATGACAAAAACATATGGAAATACGATGATCATATAGTAGTTCGAATGACCGACAGGGTCATAATCAGATTAATAAATAGGTCAAGTCAACTAGTTCTCAAATTCAAAGCCGAGATTCAAAATAAGACTCCTTAATCCGCCCAGGGTGTTATAACTTAGGTAGGCCGAGTCGAACTGCTCATATAATTTCAACAACATCAAAAATGTTTATCTATAAGTGCCCTTGTTCATGGTGATTCATTAAAACGGGTTAAAAAAAAAAGTGAACACTTATTTTGTAGTATAAATAAACTGTATACTTACTACCACTGTCGGCCATTATGTAGGTTGAGGAGTTTATAATCTACAAGTATTCAAACGAACATAAATAACGTAGCAGAAGGAAGGTCTGTTTAGATGACTCTACGTCCAAGTGGGCGATGAAAACTTCCTTCCACAACTTAGTTAGTATTAAAGAGCAATGGAGTATATTCAAAATTATAGGTTATTATAATATAATGTTATCTAAATAAGCTAATAAAATAAAAGAAGGAATAGGATAACATAGGTGCCTGGGATGTTACTTCGAGTCGAAAATTGCTTCAAATTGTTTATTTCCAAGTGTCCAAGTCAGATTGGAGTATAAATGTGTAATTGGAAGGTGACCCATACTCAGCAGTGTAAAGATATGCGACATAAGCTAGGCACCGTGATAGGTTTAGGCATCATTTTGATTCTCAGAGTAAGTTGCAAGAGGCTCAATATGATAATAGTCTCTTGAAACCACTAATGTGCACATTAGATGATGCTCATCCTTAGAATATTTCGTCTGACAGAACGATGACAAATTGAGATAGGACAAGTCCCCAAAGAGAGTACTTTCTAATCGAAAAAAAGTGCTAGACAAAATCAAATTTCTGATCAGGTAAACATTTATTACGTATCTCGGCAAAAAAAGTTGGATAATACATCATAAATGACCCAAAAATTCAAACTACATTGAATATGCCTTAAAATATCGTGTTCGCCCAAAACACGCACGAAAAATGCGGTTACACATCAAAGAGAGGAAAAAATCGAAAAAAATAACTACACCGTCTTCTTCCTTTCCTAGAATACTACTACGTCGAATAGTATAAAACCTCAAATAACATTGAACTATTTCTGTTTAAATATCATATCAGATCAAAATTCCCTAAACTGAAATATATTGCAAGCGCTTCTAAAAGTTGCTTTCGTTAAAATCTTATGAATAATTCAACGATTATTTGCGGTAATGGCGTCTTCCGAAACGGCAGACATTGTTACGTGAATGAAGCAGCGCGTACAGTTTGCAATATTAAACATTCAAGCATTATACAGAATATCTTAATTCCTGCATGTTCAATTTAAAATATAAAATTATTGCGTTGACCAACGAAAACTACATAAAAAATCTTCATTATTTTTTTCTGTCAAAAACCGTAAAAATGGCATTTTTTGGTCTGCTGTTCAAGTCGAAATAGAATATGAGCGTCCTTGAAATTTTTACAAGGGCAATATTTCAAGATGAGAAAATACTATTTAACAAAGGAATCCCTGGCTTTATTGCCTATTGATTTATTCGAAGAAGTCAAAATGATAATTTTAGAACCTCAAAAGAAAGCAAAACTATTTTAATTGTGTAAATTGGGGGTTGACCTCAATGCTAAATATATGGGGGGATAACCTTGTGAATGAAATATTAGTGTGTCATACTATAGGAACGTCGTCCCCTTTCAGTGCTGTGAATCAAAATCCTCTGATTACTTTTTTTTCTGTTGAAATTTGACGCTTTTTACCATATATTTGAAGAATATTCAAATGTGTCCTTCGCGCTGACTTTTGTTCAGTATAAAAGAGTCAATTTTACTTTCTCTGCTAATGAATTAAACCTCATCCAAGATACTGGAATCCTTCCGAATCCACTGCATATAATTGATGAAATATTCTGAACTGTAACAAAAGTAGAATAGACTTACCGTTCATTCCCGTGAGGAGCAGCCCATATAATAACATTTCAATGTCGCCGAGTAAAATTACTGTCAAAGATCGGCGATGTTGTCACAATTTTGTCAGTGTAGCACATATATTCATATTGCTATGAATTAGAATTACAATAGTAGTTCATATTACTTGAGGAAATTTTTTGGTAAAAAAATTTGATTTTTCGAAAAAAAAAAAACAAAAGCCAGTTTCACATTTTACACATTTTTTTAACACTGGATAACTTCAGTAATTTCATTGAAAAGGTGGCATCAGAATCACAGGAAAATGGAAACCTGTGTGATCACAACGTCGACAATACTTTATTTCATTATATTCCAAACTTGAACGGTTTAGCCTCCAGCATTCACGACCTTCAATCTTCCATGGTAAAAGTTATGTTCTATTCATGGACAGCTCCGATAAATAGACCACTTTCAAGTTTAAAAAGCAAGCGCATTGGCATGATCATGACAAATTTCTTCAAACTCCTTATGAAACGCAACACTAGAGTAGGGCCAAAGTTCACATTCATAACGATTACAATTCCTCTATTGAGATAGCTTTGATATATTTCACTAAAATCGGGGAATATATTTTGGAATATCAATGTCTTAAAAGCTTCAAACGACGCTATTGCGTGTACACAGAAAGCCCAAGTGAGCAACGCTGGTCATTTCCAATATTCAAGCGGTATCCTATTCTGCCCATCCCTAGTAAGCTTATGTTCCCACAATCATTAATATTTAACGATATTATTATTATTATGGAGCCCTGAAATACTTGCAGTCTGATCTGGATACAAATGAAGAAAATAATCACTGCTTCTGACATTTCTGACCCTGCATGCAGGCCGTTATTAGGTTTGTCGTAAATTTTAATTCAGGTAATTTTTGGCGCGTCGAGGTCTTGCAGTACTTTACCATTAATGGTTAAATACGACGACTTACTTCACCGCGACTAAACGAGGCTACGTAATAAAACTGGTACTTGTTTTGTTCCAATAGAAGCGCTAGCCTTAGTTTAGCAGTGCAGCACAGTCAGCCTTAGGGCATGATAACGCCGGGCTTGTAACGTCAGAATGGAATGTATCTTTTTAGCCAACTATTGCGCAGATGAGAAACTAATTTTTTAGCTAAAATGACCAATAGAATGACTATCGGCCAACCAGGCATGATCTAAAAATAAATCACTTATTTCAGACACGGTTTATCTTCGCCCCTACTTAATAGATTCGACTCAGTGATCAATCTTTGAATGGGAAACAGATGCATGCATGCCGCGAAAAATCAATCGCATTTTAAACCGGAACGATACGGCTTATAATTTTTACACCTTGACACACACGGTACATGCATAAATTCATTAACCTCGTTTGTTTCACGCAATGGAAATAGTGAATACATTTTGTGAATTCCATGGACTTGATGAGAAAATATCGATTCGAAAAAGCGGGTTATCTCTCCCAATTGGCCAGTTCTTGACACTTTTAATGGTCCCAGAGCTGAAATATTATTGACTGATTGAATACAAGGATGTTGAAAGTTTTTATATATAATTGAAATAATTCCCAAGATTATAACATTGAGTACATTAGTAGATTAGTGCGCTAATGTTCGGGAGAATCTACTTTCAAAACACATATATGGTTGAAATTTATTATCCCGCATCATATAGTAGGGATGTGTCCAATACTATTTTTCGTCGTTATTTACCGTTTAAACTGAACTATGAGAAGCAGAATATATTTGATAGAGAAAATGCTTTCTTCGTCAAGTTAGTACGTCATACTGCGTACGATGGGAGCAGAGCAGAATTTTTAATTCAACTTATTTTTACGGTAAAATAAAAAAATTTGGTGAAGCTCAAATAACCATATTTCGAGGGGTACTTTTGATAGCGTTGAAAGGCAATCGACCAACAAGGGAGAAATTGACTTAAATATAGTATAAAACTAATCAACGAGTAGGGTAGGGAGGTCCGTCTTGCAATATTCAGCGTTAAGGGATTATGATGAGGGACGTACCTAGCTTCTGGCGCATATGATTCTGTGTCGACAACAGTTCTCTCACTTATGTCGATTGTTCAATATTAGGTTGTTTTAAGCTTTACGAATATGTATATTGTGATATCACTAATTCGTATTGGAAAACCCAGTCCAATAGCGCGTATAATCCGACTATTTCCTTGGATATTTAAAATTTTCACTCGATCGGGCTATACAAAAACATCTCCCTGATACTTGTAACCGCTCCCACGTGGTTCCAAAAAATCACAGAAAAAAAAACTAAAAATAAAATAAAAGTAGCCATGTTAAGTTCGTTATAGCAATACGGCTATAACTGAGGACGAAAACGATATAAAATAAAATCCGTTTGATTAGTGTGTTAACGAAAAGCCAATTAGAACAGGAGAAGTATCCTTGTGTAACAGAATGTTCTAATTTGTGGCGGTACATGTCTGCTTAACAACAGTTCAATAATAACCAGACAAATCAATGTATTGAACTGCGATTCGACTAGCATTGAAAAGCGATAACATGCCAAATTGCAATCAATGTGAATAATTTTGTCCACAAATATTTTTCGAATAATAGAAATGTTCCCAAACATGCCTCCAGGTGTATCTACCATGATCAACCCTTGAAATAAAACGAAAAATTTACTATCTAAAATTTACCAAGAACAACACATAACAACTTTATCTCAAGAATATCAGTTATATTTAGCGTGCCCATTTACCAGCATGGCATAAATCGTTCCTAGACATAACGTGGTGCAGATCAATAACATTATCACACAATAAATAGCACAATACTTGTACACTTGGGAAATAGAAGGTATCCAAATTATACTTCATTCTATTGCTGACGTATGGTGGAATGATTTGAGTCGGTCAGATCTTTTTAAAATTTGTGTTCTTTGAATCAATAAGATAAGTTTCTGCGCGTTGGAATCAATGTCGAGTGATCACTAACCCAGGAGACAATCACAGCCAGATTCATTTTGTGCACACACGATTTCGGCGAGCTTGAGTAACGACCGATCGTGTTGCCAAGGCGCGGCAATCTGTGGCTTAAGCTTGGCGAAATGATATTCCAGATTGGCATTTGAGCTCAGAGGATTGAGATAATCTTGTCCACAAAATTCCTTTCTATAAAGAGTCACCGAAAAAACACATCCAATTATCGTAACGAAATCATAACCAGTATACAACTGGCAATATTTCACGTTCGATAACGACCACATATACCATACGTTTTTCAGGGATCGTTCACTTGTTCTTACAATACGTAACGAATGGCACAAAAAAGAAATTTTAATACCAATTTCATTTTCTGCATTTAAAATAGCAAATTTGGTCCCTAACCAAGCAGATTTTTTTGTCTGGTATGGATCACAGATGATCCGTACCTAGACGGCGCGATCTATCAATGAATCATACTTCACAAACGTTTTGACATAAATTTTGTGACTGGTCACATTATTCACTCTTCCTTACCAGTCTCACAACCCATTTTTCTGCGCCAACCCATTTCCAAACGAGTACAACAATGATTATCTTATACCCATATGCTATACATTGAATGGTTTTAAATCTACAAACTAAAACTTTCGATGGATCGGGCTAAACGTAGTGACCTAACTCTTTCGTTCGAACAGATAAATCCTCCACGTTAACTTTGTGAATGATACAAAAATCTCATCAACAAGCCACAGCCTCTTAACACGGTCAATTATGCGTGACGAGTTCCCGAAAAACCCATTCATTCACGCTTATGTCGCAACCGATAAGGCTTCACTATAATACTGCTGTTTACGTTTTCAAAATGTCGTACATATCAGGCCGAACCAGCAAACAATGCGCAGAAATTTACGGTTACTGCTGATATCCCAAAACTAACCTAACCAAATATTGAGACAACGAAGTCAAAGACATAAGACCTCCTGCACCTGATACCGGTACTTTAGTACTTGCCGATTGGTTTATTCCCTCGTTTAGAGATTGAACGTGATCTGTAAATTTCCTTCAAAAAGCTATATTTTATATACGAGTAATATCAGGCCCTGCACAAAAGTAGGAATACCGTGAACTTATGCTGAAATAGCGACTAATCTGACCACAGAAGCTAAATAAACAAAAACTGTCGCACCAATCTCATCGATTCACACTTTAGCTTGGTTTGGGTGTTGGCAGTCATGAATGACGTCACGCAATTTTGCCTCCTGGCTCATTTAGTACGATACGGTCCACTAATTTCCAACGTTTATCAAAGAAATAGGAAATTTATCATTTGCAGAGCGATAGCGGTTCAACTAATATCGACTCGCGCGTTACGTTCATTCTCGCTAAAATGAAGCTTGTTTTAAGTACTATACCATACACGTCAGTCAAGTCTTGTTCTATAAAATATTTTTATAGAGAATAGCTCAGAAAGTGGATATTATTACGGGATTGTGGCACATTTCATGTCATTATATTCCGTTACTTATATCACACACAGCTTGGCTACTTTTTGATCAGTGACAGAAACCATCGTTTCCATTTTAATTTGTGGCATAAATGTTACCACAATAAACTCGGCAAAACACTCTTAAAAAGTGACCAGAAATTGGAAATCATGTTAACCAAATCAAATGTAAAATATTTTAGTTTAGATGACAAATAATTTTAAATCGTCCAAATTTAGCGTTTTTAAGGTTTTATTATTTTTCAAATATTTTATATAACCGGACGTGATTATTGCCGAGAATTCGAATGAAAGATAGACCACTTTGAAGTATTGATTTTAATCGCTTGATTATTCATTTCACTGGGTCCGTGGAGCACTATAGATATTTCTTTGTGTCACCAACTTCAACTACGTTTGTCACAATTCTAAGTCACTAATTTATAGAACCGTGCAATAAATTTTTTTGATAATTCTTCCAATATTATTTGTAAGCATATAAGTAAGCGGTAAAAATTGTCATACAGTTTATAAATACATTTATTTTTAAATATTTGGTGGAGGATTTACAAATAAACACAAAAAATTATATCAAAAACTCGATTCAAAACACTCACTAAACAATCACTATATTGGGTCATCCCAATCAGAAAATTTTAATCTAAACATATTTTGCCAAGTATGGGTCACGAGAGGCGGCCCGTACTTGACAATACAAAAATTCTGACAGGGATTGTCTTTGGTTTGACGATTTGTGCCAAAAGAAAAATATTGTTTGCTGCGGAAGAAACAAGCTGATACAACCAATTTCTCAATCCTGACCAAGGCTTGAGATTAACAATATTGCAGTCACCAGCGTATTTGGTGATAGGGGTTTTGGGTACATCAGCACAGATTGGCTTTATTCATATTTATTACACTTACATAGCCAATTTTAGGCGCTGATATTCCATTTCAAAAATTTTTCGGAACTCTGGCACATTTTTTCGATAGGTGACCAGGCCTTCTACATTTTTTGGGCTGCTTTATTGTGATATATAGACTCAAGTCTGGCTCTAAACCGAAGAAAAAACTTAAGAAATGAGACCAATAGGCGAGTTATCAATCGAAACACATTTGATGATTTTTTTGCTCAATCCAGTCTACATTCTGTGCACCCATGCTTTTGTTACTACAGAAACGTGTAAATAAAGGAAGTGGACATATGTATCCGAAATGATTTGAACCTGATAGTGGCATCTTTTCCGATTTATACTCTGGCACAATCGTTTTGTCATTCATGGTGATCGTACACTCGTTCTCGTTACAAATATCGCTTGAACTGTAAAGACATTTACATATTGGAAACAGTGTTAAAATTAACGCACTTTTGATTTCGGCGCCTGAACTCAACGAGTAATCGGACGTATAAAGCGCAGGTAACTACATCTTTTAAAAAAAGAGATACAAACTTATTTAAAACTGAATTAGTTGGCGCTTTAAGAACCTCCAAATGAAGCAAAGAATGATATACTCTGCTCGAAACCACACTCTATAATATAGTGAATAACAATCAATACGCGGCAGAGAGGCGCAAAATTATAAGAAACTGGTGCCACAAGAGAGCCTCTTTTGACGTATATCGTTAACTCGATTCGTAAGTGACTTATACCTACTTGACAGACAACTGTTCCGAACAACACAAAAAACCATTCGAGACAACCTTTTTCACTCATATATATTTTATTTCAGAAAATATCAAAATCAATTTTTAAAATCTATGAAGTATTATTTATACAGTAGTAGGATACCTTACAGTGACCATTTGTATTTGCTGAAGCTTAAAACTAAAACCAATATATTTGGAATAAGAATGAAAAAATTTTGAAACAAAAAAGTGACAAAATAAACGAAATATTTACTTTTACAAAAATAAACCGAGAACTTGAAATTTATGGTTTAACAACAAACAGAAACTAAAAGGTTTGAATTGAAGATGCTTGACTAAGCAAGGGGCATGGTTAAATCTAGCCGTAAAGCATGGTTTATCCATACCCCATGCTTGATAAATCTAAACTAAATACTATGCAAAATATGTAAAAGTAAATTTAAAAAAATATATACAGTTAGTAATCTAAGGCACAAATCATGGCCACTCCCCTCTTTATCCAATGTTTTTGTGATTTATCGGTTGGGACTTCAACAGCTATGACGTAATTGGTAGAATGACCGGTAGTGGACAAAGTACCAGCTCTGGTCAGTGTCTTGTAGATAGGACATAGATATATGCCCGACGTTGGGGTGGTGCTGAAAAATGGAATGAATTATGATTAAATTCAATATCAAAAGATAACAAGTAGCATTTGAAAAATGCCTGCGTGATCCAAACAGTACCCGTTAGCTCTATTAGAGCTCAAAATTCAAATTGAATTCGCTATGTATTTCTATAATTATGTGATTGTCCATATTTTCTGTGTTATGAGTGTAAAACACAATAAACCACGTAATTCAGTTTCCCAGTTCCCAGTCCCTATATTTTTAACACAACAATTATTAATGGTTTTTATCCTCTGCATATTGATGGGTGTGCATGTATATAAGTGCTTTGTGCTTTAGACATAATTGGTCTTGTATCTATGACCTGTCACAAATTCAATTCCTATGATGGTGGATGGGAGGAAGGGTGAGGTGTTTTGAATTACTATGATATAATTCCTATATATTGCAAAAGGAAATTGAAAGAAAGCGAGGAACTGGTGTACTATTACCCACAGCAGATGCCACTCATATTCACCACACCCTACTAATGAAGTCCAGTTCTGTTTAGGGTGTCGTTGCTTGCTTTCCATTTCACATAACTCTTTATATATAAGTGGTTGCTATTTTGTTTTATCATTATCAGGTCATGCGTACAACCTTGCTTCAAATAAATTATTTGAAGAATTCAGAATCTGACTAAACAAATTTAGGTATTACTCTATTAACTTTCGCAACAATATCATAACATAAATATAACGGTGCAAGTATTGAATATTTTTTTTTCGAATCGCAACTCTAATAAAATAATTTCGAATCTAATCTTTTTGAATATATTTCTGCTTAAAAAAAAATTCCCAATCGTTTGAAGACACTGTGCTATGTTTGTTAGTATTACAAAACAAGAAAATATGGAACAAGAACAAAATAGGGGTGTGTTGATTTTATGAAAGACATAAAATTGGCAAGAATTTATCATAGAAAATCACCAAATAGTCGAAAAATTTTAAAATATTTGCTTTCAAGGTTCGAAAACGACAGAACTTCACATACTTGATGCAACAGGAATATTGAAATCACAACGAATTTTCTCAAAATGCTTAGAATCAATTCGAAGGAAAATTGATTCGAATCGATTAAACATTTTAAAACTTACATTCCTGCATAAATGCATACAGATTTTAAAAATTATTCGGTTCTTACCGATTTGCAGCAGGTACAAGCCACATAATTGCCATATCTGTGTAGAGTTCTTTTGCTTTTGATTCACCCAACATACCAGTGGTTGTATCCCATCTGCATCCTTCCAAGAATAAACCACTGATATAACATCCATCGGCTGGCCGAGTCGTTAGTTCATCCTTTGACTCTTTCATGACCTGCGGGTGAAGACAAAGAAGATTACATAGATATAGTTCTGCATGTATAATAATCTCAACTTCAAATTCTTGTTTCACATTTACACACATTTATTTCTGTATATTTTTGTCTGATATTTTTTAAAATGCTTTTATGAACAAGTCTGACTATCGTCAGATGAAACTTCACATAAATAAATTTGTGTGTGATTTTTTTTCACATTCACACACTAAAATTATCAACTAATAATTATTACTTGGTTATTTTTTTGTGTGTGAATGTGAAAAAAATGACACACAAATTTAATTATGTAAAGTTTCATCTGACAATAGTCGGACTTCTTCATACAAGCATTTTAAAAATGTCAGACAAAAAAATGATTTGGCCAAAAATTGGAGACTAATTAACAGTTGCGTTTAAAAATTCAGACTTAAAGCCTAATATTTGAAAATGCTTAGTATGACTATCATAAATATATCAATATCTTCCCATCTCTGATAAAAATTAGTCCGAAGATATACTCTTGCAAGTAGCAGCCTATCCTTATACTTGTTAAGAAAAACTTACAGCACTTACTACTATGACATAAGAATACCCAACGTTTGGTTATTGAGTCCAACTCAGTCTGAATTATTTTAATAGAAAATATTTTGGCAAGTATTGGCCACTGATGAATCATGCTAATGTAGCATGATTCATCTGTGGCTCATACTTGAGAAGATAAAATACATAAAAATCAAAACTCAGAACTTGAGCATGCCTTGAAATCAAACGACACAGTATCAATGGACACGACTTCTTTTCTTGCGTAATTCTGCAAGGTTCCTGTCAAGAATGCCTGAAACACAGTGAGAAGGAATGATTACTAAATGGAAAAAGTATGTATGCTGTGTCTGATCGATTTCTTATTTGAATTGCTTGAACACTGTGAAAAAATATGCTTCTATTGGTGACATGGCTAGCAATCTAACAGT
Organism: Styela plicata; assembly: GCA_963675895.2. Classification (NCBI taxonomy): domain Eukaryota; kingdom Metazoa; phylum Chordata; class Ascidiacea; order Stolidobranchia; family Styelidae; genus Styela; species Styela plicata. The sequence continues at coordinate 10,908,860 of OZ023142.1, forward strand.
ATTGGTAATTATATCTCGGAGATATCACCGAGACTACGCATGAGCGAATACAACTTGAACATATGGCGAACTACGACCTCTCGTGTAAATATCACGATCAAGTTGAAGGTAGAGGTTTTCTTCCAACCCTCTCACTGATTTCTCATGTGCACATAGTTCAGTAAAGGTTTGATAAATGAACTGCATAATAGCAAAACCCCGGAAATGGCATATCAGAGAAATTGTTATTAAAATTCAAAACATTAAATTATTCAAAGCTCAAATCTAACTAAAACTGAAATTTCATAAAAATGATTGGATTCTATTGTTACGCGATTGTGAGAAGACATATCAACATAACTCAGTAATACAATAAATTGTAACGAATCACAATATTATAGCCGCAGTTAACAACAACTCAAGTCTCAACATGTGCTTAACTCAAGCCAATTTCTCCAAAGTGGCAATTGTTAAAGGACAACATCACTCAGCGATGCACCAAATTGTACAAATCCACGATATAATAGTCACAGTCATCCACAACCCAACAAATCCGCGCTAAAGTCAAGCCAAATCTATCATAAGTCAGGTGAAGTCATCATGAGCTCATCTAACCAGCCTAGTGGTTAAGCATGTTGGCATCGCAGGTTGAAGTTCTCGGGTTCGAGTCCCGACGAGTTCGGCTCGCTTATTCATGCCCACCAGTCAACCCAGGGTGTAATAACTTGGGTAGTCTAAGCTGAACAGGAAAGGATCATATCTTTCCAGCAACAGTAACCCTGTTCGTTTTCAAGTAGCCGCTTTTACAGGGCCTTGGACAGGGTGATCCAATGTAAGAAGTGGCCATAAAAAATAATAAGAAAAATTTTCATACCATGTTATGTATCACAGAACAAAGCTTTTATTTGTACCTGAGGGAAGAAGAATCCTGATATCCAGAATACAGTCGGAACGCCGTCATCTATCCAATGTTGAATAAATTTCATTCTTGCCAGTAGATCTTCTGTCCATGATGCAAGTGGTTTCAGAGATGGATATGCCTGAAATTATAAAATTGTCAAATCAAAAAATTGTGCAAAAACATATTTGTTAAGCATGAGTCACTGTTGGATAGCTCTCACGTTGCTTGGTGCATGGTGCAACAATGAATTTTCGAAAAGGAAGATTTAAACACAAATTTAAAGTACCGGTAAAACAAAATGTCGAAGTCAATTGTAATTCAAACAGAGGAGGTTCGGACCCTCGGAACTTTTTCCCTGGGTGCACAATTGCTCCCATGCTTCCTATATAAATTTGAACCTATATCAGGACACATAACAACTACAAAAAATTTCAATATGAAAAAGTAGATTTTGAATTATAAATCAACGATCCCACCTTCCCAGCCCACATCTCAGGTACTGCGTTGATAAAGAGACTGTTGAACATCTTTTCCAATGATTCTGACATAACAACAAGACCTTTGATTGCTTTCAATAAATCTTTTGATGACGTGATAATGACATTCAGCAATCGATTGTATCTAAAGAAAAAGGAAATGTTGTAATAAAAATTTATGATATGATTTTATGGTTTCCGAAAAACGCAGAACTCCTGATTAGAAAATCAGAGAAAATTTTTTATAAAATTATTAAATTTTTTATATAAATCATTTCATACCTTGTTTGCCCAGTGTAACCTTTTACAATCTGTGATAATAAAATATATAAGCAATTCGACTGGTCAAGATAATATCTTGACCAGTTGAACTGCTTATATACCGTACTTGAATAATGACGATATATATCTGCGCCATGTATATCAAATCGAGCAAGGCAACAAGATTTTTTATATGTTTTACCATAATATATTCAAACCGTCAACATTCAATTCATACCAGTCAAATGACACACAAAAAACAGTTCTTAAAGTACCTGATGACCTCCTGTACAACGACTGTGTTCATTGATTCCTCGTATAACACAGGATATTTCTTCATCACCATTTCAATATCAACGGGTTGGGGAACACTGTCGAGAATCTTCTTTGCAACCTCTTCAACCATCTAAAAGAATTATTTTCCAGTCAGTAAATTTGAGCTCCAATATGATTTGCTAGGTATGCGTCACTGATGGAGCGCGCCGTCAATAGCAAGATATGCTACAAGTTTGTGATGCAACTTGTTTTCATAAAGCATAGTTTATATTGGCAAATTCAACAGGCACTGCAATTTACGTTTAAAATAACTATAAATCCTTCAAATTTGCTCAAAGTTTCACGAATCACAGGTATAATGCTCGTTTTGGTTTAAAAATAATAACATAAAAGCATAAAATGGATAACAAAATATTTGTTGCCAAATACGATCTACTGATAGATTGTGCTGTTTAGATACAGTCCATTTGTGGTTTATGGTTAGTAAAATAAAAGACTTCCATAGCTCATTGTTCAATTTGTGTCATTTGTATCAAAGTGCACAACCATCACTGGACCATTGAAGTCTTTTTCATGCTAAATTTTAGTCCTTGTCCGAATGTTTTAAAGCTCAACGAAAGAAAAACGGGAAATTCCAATAAATTGAAAAAAAATTATTGCTGATGGAGCACTGATGAATCGTGTCGTTTCATTCCACTGTGTCATTCACACAGACAAGTGTTATATTGCTTGAGGTAAGCAAACATGTGTCATCTTTATAAATCTTTCTTTGAAACTTATGGCACGTTTTAAACTTTATTTTAGGTTTTGCTTGCTTTCTGATAACTCTGTAATGTGATACCTTTATTTGCATCGTTTTTTGTGTCGACAGAGCCTTCGATATAAATTATGCCGATATCTATATATATATATAGTAGCTTCACCTAACTTAGCAGATAGTTTCTTTATTGGTCCAAATTTTGGTTTTCAAATATTTGATCAAGCCCCAAACTGAACAATTCGGTTCTGAGATATTACTGAAATCACATAAATGCCTTAAGCCACTTCCAACTATCTTTAGCGAAGAAAACTCACACCGACTAAAGCAATAAATTTTGTAAAATATCAATAACCTCACCTCTTCACTAGATCTTCCACCACCAGAAGTAGATCTCGGTTGCAGCATAAGCAATGCATTGAGTGCTGAGAACGATTCATTCTGAGCAAATGTGATATTGGCATTATCGTGCATTCCGAATATTTCTGGTGTGTCGTTGATTGGAAGACTACGGATGTATTGAATGTAGCCCTGTAAATATTATATTAAACAATTATCAACCTCGCTTCAAACGGGAGAAATATGTTTCCTAAATTTTTAAGGAATTAAGGAACTAAAAATATTCATTGTATCATAGCAAATACCAAAAGAAGAAAATAAATCCATATAGGAGCAGTGTTATAGAATGTTGTTTTTCTTCGGGCGTTCGGAATACTTATAAATGTTATTTCGCTTGTGTGGAAAAAGGTTTCAAAATCATCAACACTGCTATGAAATAGCATTGTTGATGATTTTGAACCTTTTTTCTACAATTTGGTTATCCCCAGATACCAAAAAAAGAGCTATTTTCTTCTGATGGAAGAAGTCATATGCTTCAGGTGTCTCATTAGCAGAGCAGCTGACTTTGTGCTAGTCTGTATAGGAGTCACCGATGAATAATTGTGCTGCAAAAAGGATGAATAAAAGAAACTCTCATAGTATGTTTTTATGTTTTTCTTCCTTGCATCTCAATACATTTGTAAAGTCCCACTGTCCAATTAGAAAAAACGTGTCAAAGCATCTTTTATTAAGCATGCGTCAGCGATGGATCGCGTCAATGGGACGCAGTTTATCTCTGGCACATGCTTTACAAAATAAAAATTTCTGATTCTGTGAGTACATACAATATTTCTACTAGGATTGAATATAGAAGAAAAACTAACACAAGAATCTTTAAAACACTTCGAAATGCTTTTCAACTTTCTTCACTTTTTTGAACTTTTTCGCTCGAGCAATTTCAAGAAAAAGCAAGAATCCAGAACTTACATTATTATCAAGATCTGTATCAATTTGTTTATAGATTCCACTTTCGGAATAAAGATGATCAGGTTTCAAGACATTCAAACTATAGAAGTCAGACAATATATTCATCAAACATCTTCGATCCCAATCATCAGTTACTCTACCACCATAGTTGATATGTCCAGCAGTGTAGGTCAAAACCTTAGTACAAGGAGAATGGGATGAGAGAAAAATATTTTCAGCTTTATATGAATCAAATATTTCAGAAGCAGTCCTCTATAGCGGAATTTAAAATTTTTGTCGAGATATGTTATGATTAGCATGGGTCACTACTGGATTGTGCAGCGGAGGTGTGGACAATCATTGATCCATGCTCGCCAAAATGAAATTCTTCTTGTTATTTTAATGAGAACCATTGAATTTCATTAGGAATCGTTTCACTGCAAAGTTCAAACTGAAGTTTGGATATTACAGGATACTACTTATGTTGTAATGTTACACATTATCATGATTCTGCTTCACAATGAACAGTATGCACATAAAAATAGAGCGTGTTTGATAATTTCTAAAAAGAAAGAAATTGGTTGATGAGAATTTCACTCATTCTTCAATATTGAGGACAGAAATCACAAACTAATATTCCATACACTGACAGTGATAACAGTAGACTATTTAAAATCGCACAGATGAAGTATTACGAATACTTCGTCAAAGTACTTACTTTGAATGGAATGTCATCATATTCGTCCAAGAACATCTTCAACTGAGAAATACAGATTCTCAAATCTCCTGTAGTAAATTCATATGGAATGTTGAATCCTAACGCACCAAACTTTCTTCTTTCCAATGCAACACCATGGAATAGACAGAGTGATAACAGAAGAGACTTAAATTCACCGACCTGAAAATAGAAAAAAATGCATTGTTTATTGCATAACCATCATCAGTTAAGATACCAATCGCCCTACACTAGTATAACGTTCACTCTGTACTGCATGAAATTTTTCCACTGAAGTACTTTCATTGCCCAGGGCAGATACCAATTACCGTACCGTACTATGGAATTCATTCGCTCCTATGTGAAATTTGCTTGATCTAGATTAGTGACTGGTAGTCTGCAAAATTTGAGTCAAGTCAAGAAATTTTTTTTCGATTTTCGACAGAATAAACCTTCAAAGACCGAAAGGGCAAAAGAATCAGCCATATTCACTGATTTATGAATTTCCAGAATAATGTATATTCAGCTTCCGTCATGTCCATGAATTTAGATTTGCATAAAAATATAAATCTTAATCGTGATGTAAAACTTTTCTTAATTTAATGAAGATCGAGCAGAAAAGTTATAAAGTAGTCTGGTACATGCACTAAAAAATTCTGCCCTATTCTACCTTGCTGCAAGAATTCAAGAAATCATCGTTCTGTGACATGTATGCTCTCAATAAATTTGCTTTTATTCCTTTAGGAGGTTCGATTGTCATCTTGCTACCGTTCTGTAGGATTGATACCGGGAACCGATTGCTTGGCATAGATGTTAACCATAATCTGAAATCTCGATGAACCTGGAAAATAAACGTTAAAATTGAATGATATTTACCGGTCTAATATTCTATTTTTTAATAGCCGCTCTTTGGAGTGGATCACCTTGACCAAGGCCATGCACTATCGGCCACCTATGAACTGACAGGGTAAGTGTTGTTAGATAGACATGATGTTTCCGATTCGGTCTAGCCTAACTAGGTTATTACAGCAGGAGTCGAGTGGTGGGCGCAGATCAAGAAGCCAGACTCGCCAGGATTTGAACCCAAGATTTTCAACCTGCGATGCCAACATGATAACCAGCCACTAGGCCAGGCCTTATTAAGGAACATCAACTATGTCATCAACTATGGATGTATGGTTATGATTATGAATAATGGTGATTAGTATCCATAAATTTAAAAAAATTTTGCTGGAAATCATATGAAAAAAATATTATCAGAAGTAGTAAGAAAAAATACCTTCTCTGGATCAATACTTTCAATCAATCTTTCCAATGTTGGCATCCAACTTGGTGACAAGTGACAGTTCTGGAAGAAAACCCATTTCCCACGATCCATCGCACTTCTCAGTAATGCTTCAGCTCTCGGACCCTGTAAGCAAACAAATCATGTTATCTCTGAACTTCAGATCAGATAATTTTTTAAAAAGATATGTTCAACATAACAACATAAATAATTACATAATAAGTCAGCCATGAGAGTCACATTGTTCTATGACCACCAACCTTTGCCATACGGTAATGATGATTCTATTTTATCTCTCTTACAAAATTGGCATGTTTTTTCGAGTCTCACCTATGAAGATATCAAGTCATTGAAATATGACTATGTTACAATCAAATCCCAATTAAATTTGTGACTTTCCAACTAAATCCATACCTGTCCTTGTCCGAGTGAAATTGCAGACAATTTCTTAGAAAATCTCATTTCTTCAGCAAACTTGTATAAATCAGCTGCAGGGTCAGTACCAGATGACAAAACAAATATAAGAGGAGTGACAGCAGATGACTCTTTGAACACAATTCCCAAATCGCTGGTCTGGGGTTCGATGAAACGTTGTCCAATGTATTTCGCAACATAGTCTTGCATGGCGTTTGTGACCTGAAGAATTCAAGAATTGTTTCAAAATCATAAAATAGTTCAAATTCCCATTGAAACATTGAGCATTATTACTGCTGTATAACGACATAAAATCAGCAGCTAATGTGCTACCAATTACAGTGATATTGTTTGTATTAGACCAGAACTTCTTAAAATGGGGGAGTTCCCAGTTACTATTGTTGGTAATGATTTGTTCAAAAGTCGGGAGGTTGTCATTTTCAAAAAAATAACAACTTAAAATTTGAATCTCACTCAAAATCGATTAAAATATCCAGAAATATTCAGAAAACCGAGATCTGAAAATAACCACACAAAATAGTACATACAGAATCATTTTTTAAACAAAAAAAACAAGCATTCGGCCGAATATGTCTAAAGTCGACCTCTTTTCAGCAGATATATGTACCGCTTTGTCGATCAGACACTTTATTTTGTCAAGAATGAGACACAGATGGACCGCACCCTGGCGATGCGATCCAGCAGTGACTCAAGCTTAACAAAGTTAGGACTGACCAAAACATTGATTGTTTAGATTCAAGATATTTGAATCATAAATTATTTGACTCGATTTCTGCCCAATTAGAAATCAGAAAAATGATAATTTTGAATTCTTTTCAAAAATCGGTGTGAACTTTCGCCTTGACTATAAGCTGATAAAAAATGTCTTTGCTTCTTCAATATATGACCTCTGGTCGAATATTCCATTCAATTCTGAAATCAACCCATAGAAAATAGTTCTTACTGGTTAATGATTGATTTAGTGCAGTTTTCGTTCACATTTCATATACTTTTCAATAGGCAATTGAAGGCAAGGCATGAGCATATCAGATCATTTATTATTTATTATCACATATCAAGCCCTATCATATTATCAAAATTTGTGGTCTTGTCCATTATTATATTACTAGTATAGATTACGTATAGTATTAAGTAAAAATCGAGTAAAAAATAAATATAATATAATACCTTGTCAGCTCTCAGGCACCTAAGTACAATAATTTTTTGAAAATCGTCCAAATCTTCTTGCCATTTCCCAGGCATTGGTTCGCGATGAGGTTCGACTGAATCAAATATCTTTTTGAATGCATCCAAATGATTTTTAAAATCTTTTGCAAATTCAGAGAACTTTGGCTGCAATGAACAGTTTTTACCACATAAAAAAAATTTTGCTTGCAGTGTTAAATTTAATATTTTTTTTTATAGCCACTCATTAGAGTGGATCACCCTTACCAAGTCCCTGTACTGGCAGCCACATATAGACAGCCAAGGTTAGAATAGTTGGAAGGATAGGATTTTTCTGGTTCAGCTCAACCTACCCAAGTCATTACACCTTGGGTTGGGTGGTGGGCAAGGATTAACAAACCGGTCTTCCTGGGACTTGAACACAAGATCTTCAACCTGCGATGTAGCATGATAACAACTAGGCCTTGGTTAAAAAACTAGCATTGATTGAAAACAGAACTTCATAAAAAATATCATAATATTTCGCTATTATAATATTGATAACCAAAACTGGGCTGTCATGATAGTTTAGGTGAAACCGCATTCAAAAATCTTTAAACATTTCCACATTTCACATAATCGAAATCCCTGTTTCAGCAATGTTTTGATCGCTGTGCAACAAAATCATGAATCATAACAAAAGGGAAATTTAGCATATATCATGATTTTTTTGTTGAAAGTTCAATGACTAGAAACTACACTGAAACTGAAATTAATTCATCCAATATCAAATGTAACCAAAAAATTATCATTATATCTTACCAAAGCAGCCAACATCAAGATGTCACCCCATGATCTGTCAGAAATCCAGTCTGGAGCAGGATTGGATAACTTCTCAGGTGTAATTGTACCTCCTGCCAACAGCCATCTCCATTCATCCATGTCAATTAGATTGTCATTCATTTGAATTCGAGCCTTTAAGGAAGTTTGGAAGATGTTAATGATAGATAAGGAACGAACACATACCGTAATTATTATGCAAAAATTTAAACTTCATCAGTAGATCAATTTTGACAGAAGCAATTTTTGATTGGAATAAACAAACTGCTGAACATAAAGACATGGATTCAGGTCAGATTTTCTGCTGCAAAAATGCGTCATGCTCGCCCTAGTGTGTCGTTATAGTGCAGAAGCTCTCTAGCACAAGCAATTTTAATAGTGATATTAAAACTATTCTGGTATTAAACCCCAGATAATATTACTATGACAATTTAGCTTCCTAGAAATTATAAGAATGTAGTTTCTCGTTATTTTATTAATACTTCAGGCTACTTACACAGAGCAAGAATGCGAACATGAGTTTGTGACGTTCAAACAATGATCGACAAACATTTGAATAAAGCTGAATGTATTGTATTCATTGATGTTATGAATTCTTTCTTCAATCGTATCTGAAAAAAAAAACGAAACAAAAAACTAAAAAATGATGTCTTGTAATTGAAAACTAAAATGGGCGCAATGGCCTAGTAGTTATCATGTTGGGCATCACAGGTTCTTTGGAGTCCCAGAGAGTTTGACTCGTGGATCCCATGCCCACTACTCAATCCAGGGTGTAATAACCCGGGTAGGCTAAGTCGATCCAGAAGGATATAACTTTCCAACAACACTAACCCTGTCCTCTAGTACAGGGCCTTGGTCAGAATGATCCACTCAAAAAAAGGCCATAAAAATAATAACTTATTGGGATACGATTCTACTATAGTCAGGCATGGCTAATACAATACAATAATTTTCAATGAGTAATATTGAATGCATTCTAAATTTAGTTACCTATGTTTTCCATCAAATAAAGCCTTTTTTTCTCTTACAAATACAACATCAGTATTTCAATATATTTTTTGCATTATGAAAATTAGTTCAATTTTATAAGAAAAAATTGGTATTACTATTGAATTTGTAGCAATTCATGTCGCAAAAATGAAAAATTCCATGAAGTAATTAATTACCTGCTCTTGCGGCATTCGCAATACTGTTCAAGAAAATTCCGACAAACCACTCCAATGAATATTGATACATAGGATCGATATTAGCAAGGTCAGACACACAGAAGAATAAAATCTGAGTGCGAACAGCGACTGGGATATATTGTGATCGAGTTGAATCAATATCTTTCTCTGTTTGTTCTGCAATCTCTACCTTAGCCTATGTAATAAAAAGATCACAATATAAATGGAGTTGATGTATTATGGATGAATAAAAAGGTATCAACATATTGACAATTGCAACGTATTAGCGTTGGATGAAGGTTAGCTAGTGGGTCTGGTAGTAGAAGGCAGGGACGCAAATGCCCTTTTTTATTCAACAATTGAATGGATTCAAATGGACAAGTGTACGACTCTGGTGATTCAAACACTCATATATGTGATTTGGTTCGATGCACTAAGGTTTTCCTAATCAGAATTTTAATTATGTCACACAAGAGGCACAGACGGACGGTGCTTCACCCACACAAGAGACACATACGGACTGTTCTTCACCTCATATTCAAAAAAATTTTAATTCAACATAACCTTATACAATATTCAATTATAAAATAATATGTATCTGAAAGTGGTGAAAAAAACCATATCTGGGGCGCAGATCCACCAAAATGTGTTTTTGTATACAAATAAAGAGAATCTTGCATGAAAAATTAAAAGAACTAAATATTTTATAACAATAATAATACAGTTGAACCAAACTAAGACAAAAAAATCTTGATACAATATATAAAAAGAGATTGATAAACAATTTATTACTACATTTTATACATTTAAACTTACTTTCAATGTCCAATAACATACTTTACATTTTCCATGCTTTTAGGAAGCAATAAAAAAAATTATATATTCATGTCAATTAGTTAAAACTAGCATGGCGCAAATTTAAAAAAAAAAATGCATTGAATAATAGAATAAGCGATAATAATAAAATGTGATGTGGTGATTCAAAACAACAAATTTCAAAGAGTAATTTTAACAAATCTGAAGTACCAGTATCAGTATACATCTAATATATATATATGAGGATTTGAGACGGCAAGAATACTTATTAACAGTTTTTTTTTGAAGTTTGGAACCTCCTGTGGGAAATAAACAAATGGTAGGTCAAACATGCCATTGTATAACAACATTGTTTGTGGTTATTTAGGTTTTTTTTTTGATAAAAAAGGTCATTTACGGACCACAATACTACTAGACAATTTTACCTGAATCTCTCCTGCTTTTATTTTCGAAGCTTCCAATATTTCAATCAGTTCCACATTGTCAACTGGATTTCCCTCTGTTGCACTCAATCTGTACAAGATTTGATCTTCAATTTCCTTTAATTCTTGTTTCATTTTAGCGTTGGTGATAATCAACTGATTCTTTGCTTCTTCTAAATCAGGCCTTTCTTCTGCAACTACCCGGCCGAGAAGCTGATCTTCGAGACCACTGTGAAAATGTAGAGTACATAGAAGTCAGAAATTTTTTTTCAAACGGTTCAAAAATCTTGTAGTTTAATGCTAATGCATACTGTACTTTTAAAGCACATTCAGTTGATTTTTTATATTTTTACAAATCATTAAAATATAATGAAAGAAAGGTTGAAGATTGCCAATGTTACTTGGAATAGCCTTATAAAATCTGCGTTTTTGAGTCTTCAAAAAATTCCATTTTTTCTTTTCAAGGTGAGGAAATCTTATTCTCCTATATTTTAGTTTCTTGGAGTTTAATTCAGATTTATCCAAAACTTTGCAATAGTCCTCAAAATCATCAACACAGCTATTTCATTTGAAATAGCAGTGTTGATGAATTTGAGGACTTTTGTAAAATACCATTACCTATGACACCCATAAGGGAGCACTTTAACCTTCTTGTATGTGATTTATCATAAATATACTTCTTTTGGTAAATTTTTATTTGGTGAGCGTCGTTTTCTCTGGTTGTCTGAGAAGCCGACATTTTACCAGCAGATTGATTTTGTCTTGAATGCAAGCTAAGTATTCGAAAAGTACAATATGAAATTAAGATAAGCAAAAAAAATAAACGTACCTTGGTGCAAGAGTGAAGTTGACGACAGTTACTTTCACAGATACTTCGGGAGTATAGTGAGGATTTGGTAATTTACTTGTGATGTAGAGTTTGAAATCATCGTGATATGGAATGACGGCATCACCAAGTTTAATCACGAGACCTCCTTGTTGTTTAAAAGTCTGTAAATATTTAGAGACAATTGGTAAGAATAGTTGCTCCAAAAATAGCCTTCACGTTGCGTCGAGGGATTTCCTTATCGGAATAGTTATTCAAATTAAAAACAATTCAATGTATTGATTATTCCTGAATTTATTCATTTTGCAGTGAAATCATGATTGTGAAATCACGACTTTGCTGCAAATTAGGCAATGCATGGTCAATGGTCATAAAAATGGTCAACCATTAAAATTTGAATTATAATGATTATAAATTCCCAGTTCCCGTAACTGCGTTCTTCACAATGCATTTCGATAACTTGAACATTCCTGATTCCATTCATACTGATTTTTAATTTTCTCTCGTCAACTTCATTTCACTTTAGAGATATATTGAATAATTTTTCAATTCATGTTATAAATTAAATACTTGGAAAAGTACACAACCAACAGTCACACACCTGTTTTAATAGAATAGGTTCCAAAGCAGGATCCAGTTCTTCCATGACATTCTCAAGTAACATTGGTTTTCCAAATCTGACTGCATTCTCCAAACTTCTCAGGAAATCACGATCAGTGAGTTTGATGACATCAAGACCATTATCTCTTTCCATAGCTTTCACCCACTTGTTGGCCTGTCCAAAACAAAAAATCACATTTTGTTAAGTATGAGTCTAGATGAAAGTTTGGTGGCGCACGAATTTTTTTAACTGGGAGAAAAAAAACCCAGACATGATGAGTTTAATTTAAAAATGAAATTTGATTTGATTTGACAAAATTTCAATATGCTGGTACTTTTATCTTATTTGTCTACCATGATGGCTATTATGTTTTATCATTTATTACATTGTGACATTCAAAAAGAATCCAAATTTGCCGAGCACTCAAGCTCAGTTTTGACTTTGCATCTCTGCTGTAAAAATCTGTCGCTGTTTTCAAGTTCAATCCAACTTCTTAATATTGAATCATTTTACCTGGCCTTGTGGATCAATAAACAATGGCCATCTTTGAGAATATTGCACAATCACACCATTTTCAACACTCAAATTATCTCGAGGTAATCCACTGATCTGCCAACTTCTTATTCTCACAGGATCACTCAGAGTACTGATGAGAGTGGGTGACTCAGTTCGAGGGACTTTATGTATATCGAGGGCTTCTTTCCACTCGTGAAGCAGATCGTGTCTGTATTCTCCCTGTTATAAAAGAAATAACAGTTGCATTCAGTATAATCGTAATATATCAATCATTCCGAATACTATTAATATATACCTATTACTAATATATCCTAGTATTGTCCTTCATATGCAGGTTCAGAATTACCCCTACCCTAACATATATTCTATCATAAAATGTGATTAAAGAAGTGGTTTTAATTTAATTTAATTGCACAGGGTAGATAACATACTCACTGAGCTAGAATATAGAAGTTCAAATCTGTATGAATGTTTCCGCTAAGAGTGCAGATACGGTTTTGCCATTATGTGTGATTTTTGCTATATTAGTGAGCGTTGGCTCCTTTTGATTGCTGCTTTTAGCCCTGCTTAGAGTAAATTTCCAACAAAAAATCTACAATAATTCAGAATTTATCTTTGTTGAAAAGAAAGGAGAAAAACAGCGCGACAAAATCGCTTTCGCATCAGTTTTTTTAAATGAATAGAAAGCTTCCTAATGATCATTTCTACTATAAAATTGGGAAAATAGAGAACATTTTAGTACATTATAGTACTTTCCAACAATCAAACTAGGTCATCATCATGAAATATGATTTAAAAAATTTACTCACAGTGAAAGCTCCCAAGTAAGCAACTGATCCAGCAGATACCATGACATCACCAATAATATTAGCAATCATATGATCAAGTCTTGTGACAGTTTCATGCCATCTTATCTTTTCATCTGCAAGTCCGTTGATCAATTTATCTGCTCTGACGAGCCTGTCCTCACATTGTTTACATTTTGCTTCCAAATCCTCCTTTTTGTTGACACCTGTGGCATTGTATAATAATTTTAAAAAATTGCTAAAATGATACTTCAGAATATTCTCAGAAGAATAGCACATATGTGGGAACGACCTAAGACAGGATAATGTTTTTTATTATCCCGTGACGAACCACCATCTTCTCTGTTTAGAGGTAGAGCATTTTAACCTAACCTTTTAGATTCTAGTGTCCTTTTTCCCTTTAAAATGGATATGATTGGCGGTGGAAAGATTAGCAAATATTTAAAAAAAAACTAATAGTAGTGCTTATAATTTTTAGGCGTTTTTTTGAAAAATTATATGAATAGTTCAAACATGCAAAAGAGGTTTTGTCATTGGAAAAGAACTTACATAGAGTATATTTCTCTTGAAGAGTTGCTATTCCTTGTTCAACCTCTGCAAGTTTCCCTTTTGCTTCGTCCAATATCTTCTGAGTAGCTGATAATTCCGCTTGTGCTTCTGCCAAAGCAGCACGTTTTGGTGCAACGCCTTTCGCCACAAAATGATATCTGGAGTACAAATATAAAGTGTAAATTAAGTAATTAGGATAAGATTTCATCTTTATCTTGTAGAGAGGAAAGGCGATTTTACGGCTTAATCATATCACATACCGTGACCTCTATCATACCATAACCAGTTCCAAGTCAGAAGTATAGGTTTTGACCTCACTTCCTGTACAGATTTTTTCTGTTCTATGTGTAGCATGGAATGAAACTTATTCCATAGTATGCAATTACCAATGTATACAATTTTGACATTACAAGATATATCATGGGACTTGATATTCCATCCAGTGTGGAACCAATGAGGAACCGAAATATTCCCAAGGCTATTGGTTACAGTGCCTGGAAGAAGTTCAAACTAGCAGGTTTTGCAGTGTCTTGCAATTCTCTCACACATTCTAGCCAATTTGAATTGTGGATGAACACAAAATAAGTCCCCATACTTGTGCATGGCTCTTGCCCACTGACAGATGGAGGTACACGCCTTTGATACTTTTGCGATGGCTTGAGGCATGAAATCTTCGTTATCAATATATGGTTGAATCTTGGTGATAACAGAATCAGGAATGTTGTCTCGATCAAACTTGAACAATGATTCCAAGAACTAAAAATATACCGATATTTGTCAGTATTATAATATAGCTGCTCGATTATAATATAAATGTGCTGTTTATTACATAGATTACACATAGCAGAATTCTGTGAATTACATAATAACTCATTCAAGTAAAACAATAATGATAAAATTATCCTCAATTTACTTTTATACACTAAAGTACGGGATTTAGAATAGTTCTAACATCTTTCCTGCGTGTCGTAAGAGGCGACTACAAGGAAGCAAAGACGTGGTGGATGGTTCTACCATCGCCAGGGGCAGATACCACTCACTGCACTTTATCATGGTGGATCAGTCTCGTTTGGGATGTTTTCCGATAGAGCGCAGTTGCTGGTACTACATCTTTTAGTAGCTCTTTGCTACTAAGTGGCCATTAGTTCGTTAGGCACTACGTCTGGCCTTGCTTAGAGTGAATTTAAATAAAAAAATATGTTGGATGGATATAAATATATTCTAAATAACAGTAAAGTTTGTGTTTAGTCTTACACTAACATATTTCCTGAGGTTTTTTGTGATAGCATGTTTTGTTAAGTATGTGTCACTGATGGACCGCGTCGATGAGACGTGATCCATCAACGGCTCATGCTTGACAAAAAAAAATTCTGATTACGAAGGAGTGATTAAAAGCAATCAAAGAATTTGTCTTTACCATCCCCTACAGCAAACAAAACTCATTGTTTTATATTATTTTAGCTTTGTATGGAATATTCTAAACTCAGCGTTTCAGATCGTTCGAATACTCATTTCTCAAAATAGGTACAATTCGACAAAAGTGTGCAGCAAAAATTTCATCGGTAATGCTGAGATTTCACATTCCGGTATATATCAAAAGTTTTCCTGATATCACAAACAAATCAGCCATTTGTCAAATTGAAATTTTCCAAAAAGTTTTATTACCGTAAATACATTCATATTATTCTGAAGGATTCGATTGCCGGTATGAATGATGTGATTCAATGATCATTCCAAAAACAAATATATTTAATAAGACAACTCGTAACCAGCTTTTTATTTTTTGCAACTCTTTATGCAAATCAGAGATAGCTTGTTATTGAAAGGATATGTTTGAATATTCGGATCGAAGACATAAAAAAAATCTAAAAATATGTAATTTGTAGTTGATTTGTAGTTCAGTGGCTATAAAAATAAAAAAAAATATTCCTTAGTATATAGAAGCCCTTATCAGGGATTGATAGTTAGCCACGGTGCCGATAGCTTCTTGCAAGTCCTTCCAACCTTACTTCAACATGAATCTCCAATAGAACAAAGAAAAAGCATTACTCACCCTTCCAGGGTCTTGCAATAATGCTTTACCAGGCTCCCAATAATCATCGACTTTGGTTCCCATTTTTTCTCCTGCAACTTTCTTGGGTTTAACTTCCCTCATAATGCAGACGGCTTCAATAACAAGCCGTACACCAGCGGGTGGTCTCATCATTGCTCTCACCTGAAGAGAGTAAGTGTGTGAGTGAGTTTGAGTCAAAAAGTACTCATTTTCATTACGAATCAGGGTGACATAGACTTTTATGGCCAAAATCTGAATGTCATTACAGAGGAAAAAATTCAATACCATCAATGCTGCTATTTAAGAGCAGTGTTGACAATACGAAATTTTTTGCTGTTCTGTTGCTACTAGACACTCAAAAAGAAACATTTCGATCTTCCAGTCCTACGGGTGGAATTTTTCCCGAATGAACTCATATCTCATTTATGTAAGTCTGAGTCTTAGTAGCATCGTAGCCGACATCCCATCCAAATTCTAAAGAATTACATAGTAATATCAATTTAGGAAAGATACGAAAAGCATTCAGGCAGATCAAACCAAAAAGTGAAATTGACAGTTTCATTTCAGAAAAACTGTGATGTTCATCCAAAAAAACATATTCTGCACACACATATAGGAGGAAAAAGGAACAAAAGATATTGAGAAGAGAATCCCCTCAATGGTTCAAACTAAATTATCACATTAGACATAGCAGACACAAAGCAAAATTGAACCAACCTCAATGACATCATTCTTATTCAATGATTTTAAACTTGCAAGAGCAGCTTCTAATGCTGGTAATGCTTCGTCAAGATCCCGTTGCGCGCTCTCAGCTATCCCTTGTGCTTTCTCTGCTTGTACCGATGCTTCTTCTTCTTGCTTTTGTACAACCACTTGTGTTTCTTTTGCCGTAATCTGGATGAAATAAAGAATGAAGTAATGAGTTGTACTAATTGATCTATTGATATTTCCTTAATTTACCCAATGATGCTCGAAGGTTGGGCAATTTGATCCAGTGATTCGAAGCGTAGATTATTCGAATCAGTCGTTAATCTGCCATACGAAAAATACTTCTGAAATGATATATACTTCAACAATAAAATTTTAGACAAATTTATTTGTGCCCTGGAAGATGAACTGTAAATAGATGAATCATTGAATGTAATAGGTCGCTTGTATCCTTATTAGTTCGTAACTATAGACTTCTGGATTTTGACAACCGAGCTAAATGGAGACGGTAAAAATATGACATTCACTATTCATGTTCCAAGCATTCAAATTCATAATGCTTTGGTTTTGTACAGCCTCAAAAGATAGGATTGCATTTCATTTTTTATCCTGTCGGAGAGGAAAGCTGAGAACACGACTCAATCATGTGAATGTTTTCGGCTCATCATATTTCTCATCCTGTGCATGGACCTGGTTGGTGGAGGAAGCGGTAAGCAGTGCATATATGAACAAACCACCGTGTACCAGTGAGGCGTACCATAGAGATTACGTTTCGAGCTGTGACATGCATGCTACATTAACCAGAAAGTAAGACTGGTTGACAGAATCTGTTTTTTGTCCCGGGTTTCCAAGATTTTCATGCAATTTTTTTTGTCAGTGTGACCAAAAAGCCTTGCTATTTCATAGCAATGTTGACCATTTTGAAGCTTTTTGAACTATTTCTTATTACAACTATTGTAATTTACTAGTTTAGATGTGTTTTTTGCGATTTATCATGACAATTCATCCATTGTAAATTTTAATCTGTTCTTGAAAAACCTCAATCTTCAACTACGAACTGGACAAGAAAGAGACCATGGTCTGCCACATGATTGTGTCATGTGATCCTTTCTGATAATAAAAGGCCTTTTCTGTTGCAATTAAAATTTGAAATTTGGCGATATAGAAAAATTTATTTGTCATCCCAACATAAAGTATGACCCATTTTAAAAAAAATAATATAAAGAGAAGTCCGGCGTTGACATTTTTGCAAATGGCATACATATATTTTATTTCTGCGTCTTTTCATACCGTATCTTTCTGAATTTGTTCCATGGTATTTGCGGTTTCCACTGCAGCTTCTTCAAGTAAAGGTCTCATTGTCTCCAATTCTTCCTGCATTTTCGCAACATCATCTGCCGTGCTGAGAAGCTACAAAACATAAAAGTGAAGTTAGAGTTTTAAGTTGGAAATAATTGCTCAAATTATAAGTCCTTTTGTCATAATAAAGCACAAGAGTAAATTTGATTGCATCGCTTTTCTCCATGTCATTTTTTTTTGCAAAATTTTGTCCCAAGTAAAATTTCAAAAACTTGAAGTGAAGACAGACAAAATTCTTGGGCAACCAAATGGAATGAAAGATCAATTACTAAAAAAAGTCAGAGGGGACGGAGAACATTCTCAGAAAACTGATTTGTTATATTTAGATAGAATGATATGGAGTCCGGAGTCTTCTTTCACATACTCACCTTATCCAAACCAGTCTTCATTCTGTTTCGATTTGTGCTCAGTTCACTGATTTTGAAGCCGATAAGTTTACTGAATATTCCAAGCAATTCAAGATACGATGTCGGAGTAACGTAATTATGACGAGATAATTCAGCAAGGAATCTTTTTGAAGCATTTGCAACAGATTGATGTATTTCTACACACATGTTGACCATTCCTGAAATTTTAAAAATTTAGTTAAATTTGCTTGTTGGATTATAAGATAGGATTTGATTTTTATTCTGTGGAAGTGGAGAGTCGAGGGTATGGCTAAATTTCAGACGGACACAAGTCACGAGGTATCCACGACAATCACCCCAAGGGGATCAGAACCTGAATGTAGGATGATTAAAGATATGTAATGTAGCTTAAAGCGTTTTCGAACACAGACACAATATTTACTTTGTCGCATGTAAGACATATGTCAATATGTCATAATGGTCAAATTAAAAGAAAATAACAGACAAATGGAAAGAAATAAAATATTAACATGAAGAATTTTTTTCTGTTTAAAACAAACAAACGGTTTATAAGAGTGAACAGTGTGACTTCTCAACATCATTTATTGACCAGTCCATGTAAATTACGCCCATCAGAAAATAAATTTTATTATTTATGAAGCATAGATGGACCACGCCTCATCAGGCGTGGTCCATCTGTGACTCATACTAACGAAACATTCTTGAAGAAAATATTTCTGATGAGAGGTGTTTCAATCCTGCAATGGTCACTTTATATTTGCATAATATATGTCAACAACAAACGAGTCCATCGCGAATTTTCAAATTGTTTAATTGGTGAAAAGATTTCATCTTACACATTCCCAAATGTCTTGGATTGAATCAAAGGCAAGATAATTACATGTGAGAGGATTGCTGGAGCAGTGGTTCATGTGACAGCCAGTTATTGCATCCTCCACAAACCATGCCCAGGAAGATCTAATAAATTGTTAGGCAAAAGCGTTGATCTTATCTTAAGGACGATATGCAGGGCAAATTTGCAGTTTTATACAATTTTTTATTTGTTCATTCCAATAGAATCTTAGATTTCCAGCAAAAAATCAAATGGTATTAATAATTTCATTTTTTCACCTTTCATCAAATCGGCATTCGAAGTATCAATATCCGTGATTTCACTCAGGAAAGTATTTGCGACGCTTTGTAAAGCTTCTTCAGGCCATTCACTGAACCAATCAATCGTACAGCATGTAATAAGTGATGGAAACATACGAAGTCGAGCACGGAAGATTTCTCCAATAGGACTGTATGAAATAAATGTAAATATTAAGAAAAATAAATCACTTCATACAGCTTCAAATAAAATAGCATAATAGACTTGTAACATCAAAAAATACTCTTCGACTAGAAGAGGGTATTGTAAATATTTTGAGCAACCAAAACACAGCATACAACAAAATTTTGTTGTTTTTTTCAGTTGTTTCGTTGTAATCAAATCGACCTTCTTCAATAACCAATCCCTTATTCAAACGTTCAAACTTGAAATAAATGTTGAAGCATGTCAATATCCATAGTCGCAGTGAATATTAGCTTGTACACTTGAAAATTAGTCTGACCTTAAAACTGAACCTAACTATATTTCTTATAACCCAATTTTAGCAAGGAGATATTTACTCCTCAAGTATACTCATGCCCCCTTCTCATCCCAAAAAACGAATACCAGATTGAGACTTGAGATCGAAAGATGTGTTATTGCTACTAAATATATTCACTATAATGAGGAATGTACAAACAGGTTTTTGTAAAAGATTCAATACCTTTGCCATTTATTGAATTGACAATTAGAAGTACTTGTTCTTTGCTCTCTTATTCAACAAACAAATTGTAACTAGTAAATAGGTTGGAATAAACATCAAAATTTCTCAAAAAAACCTTGTCAACTTACCTCATGCACACAATACTGTGCAAGTTTGCTTTGACACGTTTCGTAAAAGCATTGAACAAGTTGGATTTTGTAGGCGGGAGTCCTGAGTCCATTACAATCGGTTTCATTGCAGAAAATATTTGATCTTGGTCATCAAAATTATAAATGTTCGGCACATCACCGGAGTTCAGAATGTTATTAAGATCCTTTTATGAACAATTGTAGTGAAGTATATAATACAGCGGGACAGAATGGGATTTCATTTTTTATTCTGAGGGGGAGGAAAGTGAACACTACCTCTCCCGGAAATACTACTTCGAAACCAGGGATGCATAGTTTGAAGCGTATTTCTAATGCCTTTACCAGTGTCTGGTGAGTATGGTTGTCATTTTTAAACATTACCTTTGAAAGTGGTCGTTAGTTGTTTTTAGGCTCTACTTCCAGCCTTACTATAATGAATTTAAAAAAAAGGTACAGGAATGGATGACCATTACTACCCACCTCCAAGAATGATTCATCCTTGATCTGAGTATCACAGAATAAGAAACTAATTGGTTGATTTTGCAAACCAGCTTTCAACATGCAAGTTTTGATATCTTCCCTCCATTCATTCACTCCATAGTTCTTTGCAAGTTCAATTTGGAATAGTTCATAGTCAGCCCTGCAAGAATATCAAAAAATATTTCACATATATATGATTTGTATACTCTTTTATAATTGAAATTACAGGTTAAGCAGGCAAGTCCAGCTCGTTAATCCATGCCCCACCAATCAACCCAGAGTGTAGTTTGGGTAGGTTCTGCAGAACGAGCAGATCTATCTATCTATCAAAGGAGGCGCAACCAGTGGTAACATGACCCGCCATGCGCTGGTAAGAAGTGCAGCAATCAAAAAAATCATTCACAGCATTTAAAGCTATGCACAGAACGATTAGAGATGCGCAAATCCAAACCACATTTTTCACAACTTTACCAACTGAGCTAACCGTACCTCTAATATTCCACACGTACATGGATTGGGCTGGGCAATTCGATTCGGTTATTCGAATTGATTCGAAGTACAGATTGGTCGAATCAATCTTGAATTGGTCAAGGAACAAAAACTCGCTAAATGATGGGAATTTTGAATATTTAACGACAAAATGCATTCTGTCGTTAAAAATGAAAAATTTCGGTCATGAAATGGAGTGTACCGTAATTGAAAATACGACGTTTTAAGACTTGCTTTTCATAATAGAGACAATAATAGTAATAGTAAAAATCAGATATTTGTTATTTTTATGGGGTCAGCTAATTGATCCGAATCATATTTGAATTTCAAATGATTCGGTTTTTCCCAGCCCTACATACATGTGAGTAGCGAGTCTTGACAAACTCTGTCTTCCACTCCCTCCAACGCCAAGTAACAAAGCATTTCCGAGCGGTTGTCTGATGATACGTGATATTCTACAAACATGCTGTACTGCGTCCAAGAAAAGTACGAGTTTCATTTGAGCCGTATTTACTTGATTGTAATCTTCAAGAAATTCTTCAATGACCCCAACCATCTGAAAAAAATGAAATTGGAATCTTAAAATGAAAACCTAATAAATTAAGGACAAAAGTGGAGAATTTCAAAAGAATAATAGAGCTTGGTGCTACGTTTTTCATTTTTGAGCAAAATCATGGCCTTGTAAAACACCAACTAGTAACCACAGAAGGGAAGTGGCAGTACCAAAGTAGATATTAGAAAGTGCAGTGATGCACCATCATTTGGAAAGATATTTTATTGAAGAAAAATTTTAAAGAATAAACAGAATGTTTTTTCTGTACAAATTTTTACAAATCTACTCTCTAATCTCTAAAAATAATAGAAATTAATTTGCTACATAGTTTTGCCTAATTACCACCCAACTAAGTCAAAAATTTGGTTTGCCTTCAATAACATTCAATTATTCACAATTTTAGAAATATCCAACATAAAATATGACCCTATAGCCATCAAATTCCCCACAACTCTCAAGTATATTCCAAGATATATATACATACTTTTTTATGGTCCTCTGCATAGAGATACAACTTATTATCTGAATTAGTTTGGAAGAAGTCTCCAAACAACACTGGTTTTTGTGGAATCACATCTTCCAAAGGCATCTGTATATAAAAAAAAGTTGGTATTATGTGGTTCATAGGCACCATGCAACATTGGAACATAATTAAAAGACAAAGTAAGATGCAATGATACACATTTTTAATTTTTTTTAGTAATATTAAATTTGCAGAATAAATAGTCTATAGCAGAGTACAAGATGACAGAATTTAGTTTAAGCGTCCAAAGCAATTTTCTTCAGATACAAAGAAATGCTTCAAAAATAGCAATATTGATAATTTTGACACCTTTCACAGTGAGAACATATCCTAATCTTTCAGTAAATGATTGTTAAACATAATAATAGCGGTGGCTGTTTAAGCTCGATTGGGGGATGGATGCCCAGTTAGCTCGGGGTCTTATGAAGCATTGCAAATGTGCTTCAAGCTACGCTACAAGAGAAATATGTTAAGCCAAAAACCTCTCCGATTCGGTAATAGTGTCTGTACAAAAGGTCGTGTCTGCACGATGATGATTAAGTCGCATTCTCGGCTTGCTTTTAATGCATGATAAAAATGAAATCCTATCTTATCCTAACATTTCAGATCAATGAAATTGATATTGATTGATGAAATTGATAACCATATTCTACACATTTTAAAGTACAGCCACGATTTTTTAAAATTACAAAATAAAATCTCAATTAAAATTCTAGAATAGAAGAAAAGACATATCTGACGACTAAGAATAATATTATTTTCGTACCTTGAAATTGTTAGTAATTTTTTCTTCAAGCATGTCAGAAAACCAGTTTCTATCTTCATCATTCACAAGACGATCTTGAAATACTCTACAACTTTCATGATACCAGAGACGAAGAAGCATTTCTTTCGACTGACATTGTAAGGATAAGTTGATTACAGATTTGCCAATCAAATTTGTGTAATAACGGATTGGACATGGCACAAGATTCATAACGGCACTCGGATTTATCTCAAATCCAGGCAATTTTCTGCAGAAGCCAAAATGCTCATTTATCAACCATTCTTGACCACATTACTGCAATATAATTTGTTGTAGCGAAGCATTGTAATTTTCTCCTAACAGGATTGGAACCAGAAATCAAACTAATTAGCAGCGGTATATAAATTCAACAAACTTTGTCTAGCATGAGCGACTGATGGATCGCACGGTCAAGGTGCAGTCCATCAGTGGCTCATGCTAAACAAAAACATATCAATTTTAGATCAAATTAAAATAAGCAATTACTTCGACTTTGCCGACTTCCATCATTAACATGCCTTGGAATACTTTCGAAAGATCTCTCAAGTTGAATGTGTAATGTGACTTTGCTGGTGTGGGAAGCAGCTGTGTAGTGATTGTATCGTACATGTAGATGGTAGAATCTACGATCTCGTTACATAGTTCTTGAATCTCTTCCGGTGCTGGTTCTGGAGTATATTGAAAATATAAGTTTAAATAGCTGCATAAAACATATTTTTGACATCCAACTGACGTCGATATGCATTAGATCTGTCCAAACTAACAGGGTTCGATAAACAAGTGTTTATCACGTTGACATATCAGGCTCGAGGCCTGGAAAGTCTGGCCCATCACCAAATACCTGGGGTGTAATAACTTGGGTATGCTGCCGTATCTAAATGATTATGTCCTGCCAACAAAACCTAACCCTGTTCGTTTGTAAGTGACCGCTACTACAGGGCCTTGCCTATGGGTCATCTATGTAAATAAGTGGCCATTTAAAAAAATTAAAGATTTAAGTAAGTCCCTATCACTCCCTATCACATATTGATATAGTTTCAAAAAATTATTGTTAACTTAGAAGTATTTGAGAATCCCTTACATACCATAGGTGTCCATAATAAAAATAAAAAAAAACTATGAACGTAAACACAAATGATATACTTGCATAGCACGAGGTGGTGTGGTGATTATCATGTTGGCATCGTAGGTCAAATACCTTGGGTTCGAGCCCCGGTGAGTCGGGCTCGGTGATTCATGCCCATCCAATATAAAAACTTATAATATATAAATTATAAAAAATCGATACATCTATTTGTGTGCGTAAAGAATATTTATATACTTCAACTTTGCTTGCAACAATATTACTGGTGCTTACTCTCCATATTTATGCCTGCCACAAACTAAGACTAGTGTTTTCCTTTGTCTCACAACTACACCCCTATTTCATTTTATCTTCACTATACTGACGGATCTAACTTTTTTCCTAGAAATAATCAGTTCCACTCACTTCCATAAGCAATAAGACTTTTTCCACCAGCTGAAATAAAAAAGTAAAAATCCATATAAAAACCTTCTTCAAATCTTTAAAATTCTAAAACTGTATATCACAGTGTAGGTTTTAAAAAAGGAACTGATGCAAACTAAATCATCAAATAAACTTAAAGACCAATTCTATTTTAACAAAACTGTTCTGTAAATACTCATCTACCTAATTGATTCTGTCCATATTCGGTAAGCAAAAAAAAAATCATTGAAAACCTGCAAATGTTGATCTACTTGGCTTCTAGGCAATGTTGAATTTCGCTTGAATGATGTAGTTTATGGAACACTATTTCAAAATCTGTGATAATTTGAATTTCTGCTTTTTGAGCCTATACATTTGGTTGTCCAAGAAAATCATGCTTTATAACCAATTTTATGCAATTAAATTACCTATATATCATGATTTTTCAGCAAAATAATCCATTTTAAGAGATTAACAAAAATATATTGATAACAAATGATTGAGTTACTCAGTATGGGTATCCCTGATAAAGGGGATAGGAATATCCTAAAAAAGTTTTTGAATTTCTCTAAATTTGAGATATTTACTCAGCCAGCTCTTCACAATTGTTGAGAAGATTCTCTTCTTGCTCGATATTTCCATATCAGTACAAGATACGTAGTTGAAATGACGAAGCAATCGTTGTGTGATAGGATTTCTACCACCACCCGGTGGTCCCATGGCACAAACAAACGAGATATCAACAAGTCTTCTGAAATCACCTAAAATATAATATTATATCTGTAAATAAATAAGATTAGGTATTGCTTATTATTTATTAACTTTGAAACTGAACTAAATATGATAATAAAATGTGCACTCTAAGCAGTGTGGTATTGTATGAATGTTTTTCACTTGCAAGTGCAAGAGTGCAGCTACTTCGAAAGGTACAATTGGTAGAATCTGTTTGTCGTATGAAAGACATTAGTTGGCACTATTTGTGTACCGCATCCATTCTTGCCTAGGGTGAATTTAAATAAAAAAAAGAACAATTCAAATTATAACTTACCGATCAGTTTTCTGTCGTACCATCCATTATGATCCATCCATTGTCTTAATAATTCAATAGGAGGTTGAGCTCCATATTTCTCCAATGCAGGCATGTTCAAATCATCAATGAAGAATATGGCATATTTCCCGAGTGGAGGTGCAAATACTCCTTTCCTACGCTTGTCAAGTTTACCATCAATGAGATCCTGCAGATTACAATATTGAAGGTGGAGATTCTAATTTGTGCATCCCTGAATACTTTGTTATTGGTTAATATGTAAACAATATTTATGAGAACACAATAGAAAGAGACAAACCGGTTCGGCAGAACCCAAAAACTTGCACATGAACAAGTATAAACATTTTATATCGACCAGACTTGCTCAAGTTTTCAAATAAATATTTGATAGC
The DNA here is from genome assembly GCA_963675895.2 of Styela plicata. NCBI lineage: Eukaryota > Metazoa > Chordata > Ascidiacea > Stolidobranchia > Styelidae > Styela > Styela plicata. Next base: position 10,935,078 of record OZ023142.1, read on the forward strand.
CTGTCCTCAAAAGTGTCAACCTTCTAGCTCACACAGAGCATTTGGAAAAATATCAATTTATATTCCAATATTATTTTTAAATAACAGATCAAACTCAAATTGTGAAATATAATGTTTTGCAAACCTGTGTCTGGTTAGCAGATGTTTTTGCAGAAAACATCATAAAGTTTGGAATATATTCTTGTGGCATTCCTTTCAATAATTTATCTCCAACAACAACTGATTTTCCTGTACCAGTTGGTCCAATAACTAAAACCTGAAATGATATAGAATAGATGGAATATTGTTCAAATGAATTATTGAAAAATATTATGCTGCAACACTTTTTGAAGAAGTTGATATTAAACGTGGGCTAAGAATTTTAAAAAGAACACAAAATTATTTGAATCAATTGTGGTAAATAATTTGAACCAAAAATCACTTTTAGTTTTTGTTTACCGTAATATCAATCATCAGGAAATTTTAAAAAAACGCTATACTGAATAGTGCTGTTACTTTCAACAACTGATAACCAATATTATCATCACGCAGGAAAGCCTCTCAAAATAGTAAACAAATAACAACATATAACTAAAAAATGATTGAAAACCAAAAACTGTATCCCTTTGATGGAGTTTGTACAACTACATTGCTAATTAAAATAATCCATATTCTATCTCATACCTGTTTCTTGTTGCAAACCAGCATTTCAACCAGAGCAGACGTACAAATCGTATCAATAGTTGGAATAATAATATCAGCATACGGTGTACTGGGTGTGATTTCAAATGAGGGTGCTGACTTCAACCAACTCTTCCAGTGAATCTATGAAATATATCATGCAATATTCTCTACCAAGCAACAGAAAAGTTTGTGAAAATTCAAAAGAGAATGCCCTAAATGTTCGAACACCAAGTCTTCAATAAGCTATCAAACAGAATTTTGCTCGATTTGACTAAACAAGAAATGTCAGAGAGACGCCGATTCAAAAAATAAAAACACAAAAAAAGAGAGACAACTCATCTAATATAAGCCAATTTATAATAATGGCAGCATACACAGTATAGCAGATATTGAGTTCTAAACTGAAGATTTTTTAAAGATCATTATATTTAATTATGATATCATGGGAAGACGAGATAGAATGAGTCTATCGGCAACCAATCAACCCAGAATGCAAATGCTTAGACAAGCTCAATAAAGCCGGAATATTCCAACCCCAAATCTAGTTTGATCATAATTGGTAGTTGGCAAAGGGTCATGTTCAAAATGATTGTAAAACAAATGATTCTAAAAAAATATATTATGAGAAGAAGAAGACTTTTACCAACCTCCTTTCCATCAGAATTATTATCATCGTCATCATCAAGTGAATCAGAAGATTCTTTCTTAGTTATTCCAACATCGTCAAGTTGATAATCATAAACTAATCCTTCTTCAGGAAATGGAAGTTTTACCTGGAAAATTGAGAAACAGTTTTAGAAAAAATTCGAAGTCACAAATCAGAGTGAAAGAGGGTTGTCTTTCTTCATGACGGACGATGTCAGCTATTCTGCTCCACAGACACCAAATAAAGGCTGACAACATTTCACCAAGAAATAAAAATACTTCAAGTTATACTGCTTGAAGAATGCCTGTCTCTAGTGTATAACAATGCTGAAAATGTACTTTAGGACACACAAAGAAAAGCCATATTCTGTCACACTTTGTTTTGGCTAACGAAATCTATTACAGATCAATTCTCGCATGAACAGAAGGGCTACAGAATCGTCATCATTGCATTCTAAAATCAATGAATAGACAGTATTACAATCTGAAAAAAATTATAGTAAATAAGATTTTGTCAAGCATGAGTCACTGATGGAACGCGCCGGCAAGGCGCATGCCATCTATGACTTTTGCTTGACCAAGTTCAGTAGAAATATTTAACATAGGTACTATTAACAAGTAATTTTGCTTATCTCGATCTTATATCTTAACAAATTTTTTAAAATACATACTTCGCATTCTTTCATTTTTCTCTCTCACAAAAACAGAAAATTTCTGTCGTCCATCATTATCAGTTGTACTTCCAATACTCCAGATCAATGAAAAGAAAAACCAGGGTTCGATCAAGTCAGGTACTTTCTCTAGTTGTTCATCACTCAGGAATGGTTCTCCCTGTTTTTTTGAAAATTAATGTTAGGAATTCTTGAACAAAAAAATGCAAAATGACATATTTATAGAGATTTTTGCTGAAAATGATTTCCAGTAGGAAGCAGTTGATGAAAAAAAATTCTTTTGCTGATTAAACTGTACATGCACTAAAAATCGAGCATAAAAATCAAAGGACAGAGATAAGATATGAGTACAGATAAGATAGATGAAAGTCGAAGGACAAAAATAGTGTAAATAATGGTATAGACCAGTGTTCTTCAAACTTTTTTCATCACGACCCACTTTGTACGGCTAAATTTTTTCGCGAACCAATTTGGTGTGAAATTTTGTAATTGAAAAGTCATTGAGTGTGCAACTATATTTTATGAAAGTTTGAATTTTTTATAAATTTTACTCAATTAAACGTTAACCGTGGTGAATTTTTCAATAGTTCAAAGGACAAGATACTTTTCAATAAAATTTGGAACTAGGGGATCAAAGTCAGGGAAAACACTTTAAAGTCTAAAAACTTGTAGAAAACAACGCTGTGAGACAGTTAAAGATAAGGATGTCGTTATGGGAATAGGCAGGCTCTATCACGATTAACAATAATTTAGTTTTACTATTTTTCTTAAATTGATTCATTTTGCTCATGAATCAGCATTTCATATTCTAAAATTTGACTTATTAAATTATAATTTTGCTTCAAAATGGGCAAAATATGGTGAAATATCAGAAATTTTGTTTATCTGAAATGTTGGAAAATTATAATATTTATACAATGAATTTCGAACACTGATCAAACTAAGCTATGAGAACAACTCTAATTCACTGACATGACGTAAACACAGATAGACAAACAATTTTATTCCTCGAATATTTGGCTTCAACGATGCTATATGCTAAGCTAAACTTGAAAAAAATAGCGATTGCTCAGGAATTTATTTTTTTTAATTGTAATCACTGAGCAAGACTGGAAGCAGCAGTGCATGAAAGGAACCAACTGACGGCCACTTAATAGCAAAGGAGCTACTAAAATATGTAGCACCAGAAATTACGCTCTAAACGGAAATCCCAAACAGAACTGAACTGCCATTAGAAAGTGCAGTGAGTGGTATCTGCACTGGGCGATGGTGAAACCATCTACCATTCTCCTGCCTATTACTTAACTCAGGGTGTAACAACTAAAGTAAGCTAAGACGGATCAGATATATCATGATATCGTCCCAACAACACTAACCCTGTTCGTATATAAGTCGTTGCCAGTACATAACATTGTTCAGAGTGATCTACTCAAATGAGTAGCTATATAAAAAAAAAATAGTATGCCCAGTTATACATGAACCACTAATGAATTGTGCCATCAAGGCACAATCCATATGTGGCTCATGTTTCACAAAAGCCCCCTTTGGCAAAATCGTGATGAAAATAAATGAAGAATAAATTACTACGAACAGATTACAAAGCTACTGTAACAGGAGATTTGACATAAGACTAGATAATTATATACATGCAAAATAAATTTCAATGCATAAAGCTTTAATTTAGAGAATTATTGATTCAAGGAAATCCTTTTGAGCTGCAATCTGCTCAGAATCAACGAAGTGAAATTTGAAGAATTATTTATTTATATAACTGATTATAAATTTGCAATAGGATCTCGCTCTCGAGATTGTTATAAACCAAGTCGTACCACGACTACCAAGTTATAGAAAAACAGTCTAAAACAGCTCTAATTTGACTTGAAGCGCAGACATTTTTTATCCTTAAAATTACCAAAAGTCTTTGTCATATATTTTTATAAAAGAGGTTTAGATCCTGTCAGATAACTATATGCGAGAAGTTTGCTGGGTGCCTCACCGGCGCACAGAGGTTCACATAAGCTCTTCATACAGCTTCCTCCACCAAACATGTTCATGACAAATGAGAAAAAAGATAAGCCAGGACATCCGTCCTAGTATCTATATGAGCGAATGTGCTTCGCCATATGCTTAATTTAGGCGATATTCTCGACTTTACTATCCTGCAAGATTAAAATGAAACTCTATCCTACCAACTGAACAATCAAATCATACCATAGATAGATGGGCTGAACAGATAATCGCAGTGCCTAATCAGACATATTGGACAAAATTTACTGAAGACATAACAATAGAAATATAAAAAAAAATAAATAAAACAATTGTGTGTACCGGTGCTGGTCAGAATATGGTCGAAGCTTTGCTCAAAGTCTGCTGAGAGGCAAAACTAGACCTTGGTTTTCAAGCGTGATCCACTTAATATAAAATCTCTTTTATTATCGGAATAGCAAGTCAGGAAATGAAATTGGTAAAAAAATAAACTTAAAAGATTCGAATATGGGGGAGTTTCTATCTGAAATATAACAAAGAAAAATTTCACTATATCACAAATTCATTTTCCATTATATAAAAATATTCAATTTGTTTCAGACATTAGTGCATTAATTAAGTTAAGTGAAATTGATCACATTACAATTTTCGAAGAAAGAACTTTGTATACTTTGAGATGTAAACACAATATTATAATTGAAATGCTAATTAAATCATGCATTCCTTGCAATCAGGCATTGCTTGTGGGTGCATAAATAGAAAAGGAAGGAGAGTTAAACTCATCTTTGAATGAAAATTTGGGATCTTGAATCTGATCTCAAAATTCAACAAATATAGACATGAAAATTATTTTTTTACACAGTCAAATCCTTTATATATTATTGATAAATATGTATATCTAACGGATCGGAATTTATTCAGTGACTCATTTTGGAAAAAATATATTCAGGCAGATAACAGATCCATTTCTTTTAACAAGCGGGTATTCCTCTGCTTCGTATAAGGTACATGCATAGGATTTCAAAGTATATCATGCAGTAAAGATATGAGCTATATATCGAGCAAAAAGAATGAAAAATCGTATCTACTGCATATCATCTAGGGTAACTACTGACGAGTTGCCATGCCAACTTACGAGTGACATATATTTTGCAAAACGTGAATCCTTGGGTACTTTTGGTTTTGCTTCCCCCTTTTTATAATAAAAAAGCATTATAGACAACAACAAAATGTTTAGTTCATGAAACAAAGTGAATAAAATTAATCAAAGATCACAAAATAATGTCGATGAGAAAAATTGCATAATAATATTACTAAAAAATACTATAATAAATGATAATATTATAAATGAAAGAAGGCCTGGGTGATATCATTTTGAACTTGAACTTTGTGGCTTCTGCAGTTAAAACAAGACAACAATGACTTATTTGCTGCTCTGAGGCACTCACAAAAGAAATTACAATTTTGTTGGATTTGAAGAATCACAAATATTGTCATTTTAATGATTCTTATCAACAGAATTTATTATTTTAAAAACTCTCTTCAGCAGTATGTAAAAAGGAGCTAAAATGAGAATTTTACATCAAATAGGCCTGATTTATAAATGCGTTTTTGAATACAACTAACTGTTTATTAAAAGTATTTAAAACCTTTATTTTTGTTAAATTTTAGATCAGAATTCTATTTGCTGGGATCAAGTGAAATTTGGAAAATTAGACTAAAATTCGGTTTAAAATATCTTTAAAATATTATTCCGTTAAAGACAATACAAGAATAGTGTAGTCAAACTTCAAACGGAAAAAATAATCAATGGAAAGTTTATCTCACTTCTTTGGGAATGAGCGGAGCGAAGAAGCAATCCATCAATCTCAACATACTGAATACAAGTTGACCGTTCACTGATGGAACCATTTCTTTCATATTATGTCGCAAGAAGTCTATAGCGGGCTGCAATGCAGAAAGTAAAACGAAATCAAGATACTTTTAAAAGACAAATAAATCCATTTTGATTTACTGAACATTTCAAATCTTGAAAATTTTTATAAATTGAACATATAAACACAATCGCGAGTGGTTGCCACCAGGTAGACTTATAGTTCTACGTTGTGAGATATGCTTAAACGGTGAAATACAAATGATGTAATTTGCCGATGTTTCAAATTTCCATTCAGACAAGCTTCAACATTGCTGCCCTGATGGATCTTGTCTGAATATAAACTTGAAACGTCGTTAAATTGCTTCGTTGGTATTTATCCGGTCGGGCATTTTCCAATTCAATTCTGGTAAGAATTAATTAATTTTGAACATTTCTTGAATTTTATTCCTCAAACATCCGAATATCTGAGAACATTCTCTTCAACATTTTTTTTGCTTCAGAATCAATTTTTAGTAATACAAAATTTCGACATCTATACTTATACCCCTATACGTAGTTTATAAACTGTTTTTTTTTCATAATGAGAGATTATTTCATAAATTATTTTAGAGAACAGTTCTGTATCTACCATATTATTATCTACCACTTTTGGTACCCATTTGGTAGTAACTGACTCAAATGATGGTCAAAATGATCGTAATCTCATCATCAAGTCTGTATTCAATATTTACATAATGTATTACCTTGTCTTCCGCTCGAAAAACAATGAAAAAAAAAACTATTCTACCTCACTCTCATTGGGAATCAATTAATTGATATATAGGAAGAGAAAGGCTACGGTAATTAAAATACATTAACTGACCTCCAAAATTCTATCAAAAAGTGATTTGATCTTCTCTTGCTGTGGTAACAAAACGTCCGGTAGATTTCTCATCCAACATTCAACAAATGGATGGATGCCGATATAACCAGGTTCAAGATAAACCATACCACAACGTGACACTGTAGCTGGTGATGCGACTGCCAAATCTGCGACCTGAAGCAATTGATAATATTGCAGACAATCAATGAAAATCTAAGACAGCTGTAGGAACTTTCTGGATAATATACCTATATGTGATTTGAAAACTCTCTTAAAAAGTTCTTTATAATATTAATGTGTGGAGTTGTTATACAAAAAAATTGGAAAATATCTTATATAATGTAAAAAGGTATTGTGAATGACTTGTTAAATAATAAGTTATGTTTACGATAGGCTTACAAACCAAACAGCATGTTGAAATGTGACCGTTCTAGAAATAGAATATATTTAGTTAGGTGTGGGTCACAAATGAGGTTTTGTTGTCAAGGTGAGGTTTTTGACGTAAACAGGATAAATAAAAAAGCATCAGTGCAGTGTGGATGTGTGTAAATTTGTTTTTAAAACCACAATTGAGAGTACTCATAATCCAACAACAAATTACGGTAAATTAAAAGACCAATTTTTATTGAATGGCACAGTTGGATGTTGCCAAAGACAATATCTCCTGATTTCAAAAACAACCTATAAATTTGTACAATGTCAAGAGTATTACAATAAACACGCAAAGAGACTTTTTCAAAAACTTGTCAAACAAATTAAATTCATATTTATTTACTAAAAATACATATAGTTTTCAAATTGATTTCATATTACAAACCGCTTTAGTAGTGATAAAAAGTCATTTATGAAACAAACCTCAAACATCATGGTCATATGGTCAGTTAGTTTGATGATTTCACCGCTGCTCAAGCATAATTTCTTGTTGTCGTCCAGTACTGTGTTCATGTTTTCAATCCACACAGCATCAACTGGACCATCAAACATGTACCTGGAATTTAAACAATATACTTGCTGAGTACAATGGAAAATTCTTTCAAGAATAAGTCAATGATAAAATTGTGCCGATGACAGAATACACCAAGGGTTGCTTTATTATTTGAGTGTATTTATTCTTTTAGAGTTAAAAATTCAGAGACGTTCAAATTCTTGCTTCACACTTACACAACTTTATTTCCTTAATGTTTCGTCTGACCAAAGTCAGACGAAACATTACAGCAATAAAGTTGTGAGTGAAGCAGGACTTTGAACCTCTCTAGTTAGTCATAGTTACTCTTGCTACTGTATCCTTGCACTTACTGCATACGGATCCGCAAACACAAAGGTACAGAGGAAAGATAAGTAGTTAGTCCACGTCTCCCAGACCAACAGCATAATTAAAAAATCATGTGTAAATTTTCCTCACATCCAGCTAAATTAAGTGAACAGTGACATATTCTGTCTTTGCTTTCATTTGATTTTGCATTGTGTGTACTCGTGTTGTATTTGCATAGTTTGCCAATGCAAATGTAAAGTAAGTCAATTTTAGTGCTCAATGATAAAGGACGCACTACGCGTTCGCGTAGGTTGCGTTTTTTCTAGGTTTGTTTTATTTTACCCTTGCCTTTTACTCAAGCGTAATGCTCTGCATGCATCTACTTACTTTCGCCAATGAAACAGAATGATTTGCTACGCAAGCTAACGAAGAGTGCTCATTTCGTTGCGTGCGTCTGTGCTTTGTAGACATGTGGAACACGACTAACATAAAACAATGCAGGCGTGTATTGACGTTTTTATTATGTTGCCCGAAACGTAATGCAACACATCTGTAAAACAACTTAGCATGTATTGTGGGCTTAAAAGGTTTCTAAATATATGTAATTATAAGATGATAAATTGAAGTGAGGTTTGATATAACACATTAAATAGAAAACAAAATTACTACAAATCATACTTGCCTACAATATGCCATAGCACCACAATATTTATATTGGGACAATATTATAACAAATTAGTATTATCATTAAGTTAAAATTCACAGAAATCCATACCATCTTTTATCTTCATCGGTGGCAGCTACTCCTTGTCTAATCAATGTTGATAAAATACCATCTGTCCATTCATGAGTCATTGCATCAAATTCACCATATAACTGACCCATGGTGATAGATTTTGGATTCAGTGTCTCAACCTAGAAAAAAGACCACATTTATAATCGTCTAGGAAAATGAGATTGCAAGAGTTGCATAGATAAGAAAAAGAACGAAAAAATTTTCAGCATCATATGTTCGGAATAAAAGTATCATGCATTTGAAATGTTCTCGGACTTGAATGTGAATTTCAGTACATTTATTCATTTTTTTGAAAACTGTCTTTGTTTGTTCAATTCGATTCGATTCGCAAAAATTATTTAATTCGTTCCTGCATTTAACAGATATACAACCTTGGCCATCCTTAGTGTTTTGCTCATCTAACGGGATGCGACGTGAAGCAACGACATTTTTTGAAAAGATTTCCAAACAAACTGCCAGAGAAACAAAAGCAGAAACATGCAAAAACTATATCTTGGCCGAGATGTTGATCATCATACGACATTGTTTGCTCAAAACTACGATGCTTATAATTATACATACATGAACAGCTTCATATGTTCCACCACTGACAGAAGGTTCTCCTTTGATACTTGTCAGACCCTTAGCAAGAACATTCAAACATTTTGTTTTTCCAGAACATGTAGGTCCGACCAACATTAGACCGTGACGCACAACAGTAGTTTCATACAATTGAATGCATTTGGTGACAAAGCCTAAAAATATTAATACATGTAACAGAAAGACAACCGCAGACACCCGAATAAAATGGCTGTCATCAGAAGAAAATTCGGCAAATGGGCAATATTTCATAATAAACTTATGGCCCGAATGCTGAAAAGTCCCTTTTCGATTGCCTGGAGCAACCAAACTGTAGAAAGAGGTTCAAAATCATCAAAACACATTTGAAATGAACAAGATCCTGCCACTCTGATGGTAACATTGGAAATTAATCTTTTATCAGTGATGATAGAAAAATTCAAATTCAATTTTAAAATATCTAATAACATCTGTGATCTAAACATGGGAGATCCTGAGTTTCTGAGACAAACTAAACAGAATAGTTTTGCCAACCCTGGGTCATCAGGGGCGAATAGTTGATAAAAAAATTAGATTGCAAGGCTTAAAAATCGAATCTACCTTCCACATCTTTGCATCCAAGTTTCGGACAAGTAGATTGGATCGATTCCATGAGAACTCCGTAATCGATATCTTCTTCTTTGATTTTGGGAAACAAATCAGAAACAATACCTGATATTAAAAAGAGAAATATTATAACATTCCCAGTGTTCCCAGCCTAGTGCAAACAAAATTTGATAAAGTGAATAAAAATTATAAAAAAAATTCTTAATTTTTCTAGTGTCTCATGAAAATTTTTAATCTAAAAATGCCAAGACTAGGCTTCAGAAGCCTTTATTTGGGGCTTAATACCCAGGTGCGAAAAAAAAAAGACTAGAAAGTTTTTATCTAGCTTGTGTGACGCATTACACAAGTTTTCTTACTTCCACCCATTTATCAGAGGATCATCCTGAGCAAAACTGTTTTATACGCAAACAGTTTTTTTTTTTTATATAGTAACTATTTTTGGAGTGGATCACCCTCACCAATGTCCTGTACTTGCGGCCACTTAGAAGGCAGACAGGGCTTGAGTTGTTGAAAATCTATGAACTTTATTAGTTATCACACCTTAGGTTGAGCGCTCGTCATGGAGTAACGAATGAGACTGAGAGAATGGAAATCTAACAAGGAAGGTTGTCTATCTGATCTTGGTTGTCTATAAACTTCCACTGCCTAAACCAGAGGTTCATGAACTTAAACTTTTTAAGCTGGGCAGCATACCTGGCACTGATCCTCATTGAATCACATCAACATTTTGTTGTCACATAGACCAGAGTGCAAAAAACAATTTCACACAAAAGACAAGACCATTCACGCACCACTAGTTTCAAAACCCCTGGGCCAAACTAAACACAGGACGAAAATTACACAAACAAACACTATAAGTCTGCAGCAGTTTCTGATGTGCATCAAGGAATATAAGACTTTTGTGATTTTGAACACCTTGAAAATTGGTCTATCTACTAAGCTTACCTCTGAACAGTTTAAGATCATCAAGTAAGAATTTGGGAACATTGACGTCTCTGATAGCTCGTAAGCAAATCAATTCTTCATTCATGTCTTGATGTTCTCTCTTCAAGTTGCCTGATCACAAGAAAAATAGAATCAGTATCATGTGATGGAATATAAAACAGAATAAACTGTTCTGCCTAGTAGATAGAAATACAGAATGTAAAAATTTGATTAGAATGAAGAAAAAAAACAGGAATAGAAAAATAGAAAATTTTAATAATGATACAAAATATAAGACACTTACAAAACATCAGCCAATCACAATATCAAATCTTCAAAGAAAATTCACACAAATGTATGACCTAACTTATTACATGCAACTGTACCAAATCAGAAAAACTGAGATTCAAACATGTCAATGATGAAGAGCACGCACCACTGAGGCAGGCTGAAAATTTTTTTCATCGGGTGTCCAAAATGTCCATGCTAATTTCTTTGGAAAAAAAGTTCCGAAACCATTAACACTGCTATTTGAAATAAAATCTAAATATGAAACGATGATCTAAAATAATTACCTGCAGCAGAAATGACAGTTTTTACTGCTCTCATACCAAAATCATAATGATCTTGTGAACTGAGTTGTTCTGACGATAGTTTGAATGTTGCTGTGATCTTTCGTGCCAAGTGCTGAAAAAGAAAACCATCGAAATACATGGAATCATTAAAATTAGTATGAGGAAAAATACAGTGAATTACACAAATCATTTCTATTTCAATTACATGTAGTAAAAATCTGTTTCAAATTGCCAGAAAACTTTAGCACATTGATCATATTCTAATGGCAAAATACGCAGGTATAAAATTTATGAAAAATTACAATCAACGGAATTAATATTCAACAGATAGGCACAATGGCCTTGTGGTTAGCCGGGTCGTTAATCCATGCCCATCACTCAACTCAGGGTGTAATAACTCTGATAGGCTCGGCCGAACCTGAAAATGCGTGAACCTGAAACTTCCCACCATAACTAATCCTGTTCGCCTATAAATGGCCGCTAATACTTGATCAGGGTGGTTCACTCAGACGGGTGACTACAGGTACAGGTGGTACAGAGCCTTGATCAGGGTGGTTCACTCAGACAAGTGACTCCAGAAAATAATTCAACCAGCACCGAGACCTTTGAAAATGATATTTAGAACTACTACGATTTTTTAGGCAACAAAGCCATTGAGCCACAAAATCATAAAATACATACTGAGTTATGATTTCAATTCTAAAAGAGTATATTATTTGATAACAAGTGGCCTCTGGTATAGCATTTTTCTCAGTGTGATCTAATCATTACGAGTGATTGTTAAAAAATGATAACACGAAAATATATGAATATAATTTTGAGGTAGAAAGAAAACTGTAATTCCCTTTTTCCAATTATGTGTATATTTGTTTGTTCACTCTATTAGCACATTTACATATATGATACAGTGGGAATGAGGTACTATGACTAAAGTAAAACTATTATTGGGAAACACTGAACAGATTTAATTTCCGACTATGCAATTTAAAAATATAACAAAATCTAGGATCTACAAACCTTTGCATTGCTGAAACCGAAACTGTAAAGCGAGATCTCGGCAATCATAGAATAATCTGGTACCATCATAGCCACTGGTCTGAACAATGCCTGAAAACCAACAAGAAAATTGATTAAAATACTTGAATTAAATGCAACAAAAATTGCTCAATTTATCTATTTTGCATCAAAATCATGACTTTGATGAAAAATATACAATATATTGTCACGTAGCACAGATATCACAAATTCTGTTTGTTGAAACGTTAAGCGGAACATTATTCTATTTCAATGGTGCAAATAACATGTTAGTATAAGAGTATTACCCTCGGCTGTGCAAAGACATTTACGTTACATAAAGTATACAAATAAATAATTTCGAACAAAAATTATGGCTTCTGATGACGAGAACGTCCTTAATATGAAGCACATAAGTGAAGAGAAAGTGTTTTTTTATATGAAAACTATCATATTTTATTTCAGATATGCTCGAGTGTTGAAAAATACGAGAATATAGCTTATTCATGTACTGAAATCCTTGTTTGCAACCCTGTATTTAGAATTTTTTAATATTTATATTATATTTATAATTATTTAATTTTTTTAAACTAAACTCTAAGAACAAACCTACCTTCAAGTTATCAGGTAGCTCAGTTCTTCCAGCATAACCAGGATTCATAGTGATGAAGACAGCACATGATGCTTTGAGGGCAAGTTCAACTCCTTCAAACATAAACCTATCGAGTCGCTGTTGTTGAGCTTTCTGAATTGTCGCAATTTGCTGAGCGACTACTGACAACACCTAAGATAGAAAAAAGGTGAGTTTAGTGTCAAGAGTCATAGGCGCGATGGCCTAGTGATTATCATGTTTGCATTGCTGACTGAAAAGTCTCTGGTTCGAGTTATGACTCATCTTATTCTATGCTCAATCCAAGGAGAAATAGCTTGTGTAGGCTCAATGGAACCAAATCATATATTTCCAACAACACTAACCATGTTCACATATGAGTGGTGATTGCTCGTAAAGGGTCTTCTTTAAAGTGATCTCAAAAGGGTGGCTATAAATAAATAAAATTTTAATAATAAGCACACTCATGGAAGTGTGTCTTCAATTTCCCATCATCCCATAATTAAGAAAGCTATGTATGATTATGGGTAATGCTATTTATAGATACGATTGCTTAGTGAATTAGACGTTTGCAGGATTTTGGACAAGCTTCTATAAACTAAATGGTTGTTTACTTAAAATCATCAACACACGGCTATTCCGAAAAATCGCTGATGTTTTTGAATTTGTTGTTGTACAACCATAATGCGTGGTGTCATTTTAATCATACTATAATTTATATTTTGTAAAATAATGCATTTTTAGCCAATTTGACATTCTGCAGGCTGACATTCTGGGAGTCCATGTTTGCCTACAGTTATAAAGCGTTACTCAACATAATCCACCCAAGTGAGTACTTCTAAAAAATATATAAACAAGAACCTCAATATCAATCCTGTTGAATTCATCAAAACAAGCCCAAGCACCAGAACTTGCGAGTCCTTTAAAAAATTTCCCCATTGCCATGAAATCTAACTGATCACTGCAGTTGAAAACAACAGTCTGAATAGCAAGTGCTTTTCCCAAATCTTTTGTTGTCTCAGTCTTCCCTGTACCAGCAGGTCCTGCAGGGGCTCCACCAAATTTCAGATGAAGAGCACCGGTAAGTGTGAGGTAACATCTGAAATATGAATCCAAAGTCAAATGAATGCACACTGGTAGTGTTCAGGTGCCTACACATGGATATCATGTTTAACCTATGGGATCATGGGCGCTGTTTGTGAAAGAAGCCATGGCAAGCTATGCACTGGCCAATCATGCACCAATCCTCTCACAATTGATTATACTGCAAGGAGCAACTCGAAATCTAAATTTAAGACTGGTTACTCGGCTGAACATATGAAATAGTGAGATATTCCAGAAATAAATCATCTAAACCAAATTATTACAATTGTGATAAAATACTTCACAGAAACAAACAATTACTAGCAATGTAACTTTTGGAAATATTCAATTTCTTGAGCAAAAAATCATGCTCTTTTGCGCGTTGAGTAGGGTTGGGCAATTCAACTTGGAATTAGAATCGATTCGAAACACATGCTGTTCGATACAATCGCATATCGTTTATAGGAACAAAAACTTGCTAAATGAAGTGAAATTTCCATTTTCAACGAAAAAGTGCAATCGATTTTGGCCATGTTTGACCAAAATTGATTGTATTTTGGCGTTAAAAATATATTTAAAGAAATTACAATCATTCCGAGGCGTATGATAATACCTGTCGGTCAAAGGTGTGATAACCAAACGTCCAGTGTTTCCCAAATATTCATAACCATATGCAAATTCGGCATTGACAGCTCTGACAAACATATCATCTCTCCAGTAATATCTCAACTGACTGATCCATTCAAAATCGTTGATAGATTGGATGTTTTCATCCCGCAAGTTTCCAACGACATCTCTGGCATGAACCTAAAACAGGAATGTTGTACAGCAGTGTAACTTATAAAGAAGGGAATTGAGAGTTTATAATCATCAATTACCCCAATATATATAGTATAGACTTTTTACAGCCACTTCGTGATCGTAACCCTTTGAGGAATAACCTATACTAGACAAAAGAAATGATTCTCCTTGATATTTTTGTAAAAGTCTTACATTTTACACAGTTATTTGCTGCCCTGATCTCACAGACAATAAAAACCATTAGAAATGATACATAGACATATTATCGTGAAAGTTTTTGACAAAAGAAATGATACTTCTTGATATTTTACATTTTCTTACATTTTTACACAATAATTTGCTGCCCTGATCTCACTGGCAATAAAAACCATTAAAAAAGATACAAATAACATAGACATATTATCTTAAATTTTTGACAAAAGAAACGATACTTCTTGATATTTCAACCAAGTCTTACATTTCACACAGGTATAAATATTTTCTCACTGGGTATTAAAAACAATAAAAATTATTATGTACTTTGAAACAGCGGTTAGAGCCAATGGATATTTTCAATAAGTACTGTCTTGTTGATTTTAGATTGATTTTGAAATCAACCAAATATTTTGATACAATAATGAGCCATTCTAGCTATTATTTCTACTATTCAAGTTTTTCTATATTTTCGTGAAGAAATCACATTGCAGTCCCGTTAACCCACCTCAATTACAATCAAAGCAGACATGATCATTCTTCCCAATTTACTTAGATTTCCTCTCACAAGTCCGACCAAATCGTTCAGCATTCCTACAAGTTTTTCATAGAAATTGACGAGATCATGAGCTTCGATAGCTTCTTCCACTGTTGACGCCCAGTAAACTTGAGATCCAGCGATAACAACTTGACCTGATCAAGAGAGAAATTGAAATATTTCAGTCTTGATATTAATTAGTGCTAATTGGTAATCTAATAAAAAATTCCATTTTTGTTTAGCATGGGCCACAGATAGATCACGCCTCGATGGCCGATACTCATCAGAAGTTAGTCTGATGAAATTTTTCAAATACAATGTCAATATTGAAATTGTAGTAAAGAGCTTGAGCTTTCAAACCCTTAGACTCAATGGCTTAAATTGTTTCAGATATTCATACGATAAAAGCTAACTCCACCAACAATACTAACTCACACTGTCTCACACATTGTGCACTCAGCGTGTCTCACTCAAATGAGTGACAATGAAAGGTTACTTATTCATTGCGAGGTGACGATTAAATTGCTCAGCAGTGAGCAATATTTGGACATAGCTCGAATTGTCAATATCGTCGAGACAAAAATAATAATAATAAATACTCAAATTTTATAAAGAATAACATACCAGGCCACTGGAGTACCCATTCAGTACGTTCAGTAGAAGGATAAGCCTCGATCGAAAGTTCACATTGTTTTCGAACAGACTCACGCATGACACGTTCAACTTCTCCTAACCAATCTTCAACGTTTCCAGTTGGGAAAAGTTTTTCAGAGAAATCGACCATTTCACCTTCTCCTGATATCATCTGTGTCATACTCATGTCTGATTCGAATTTAATCTGAAGACACATTTTATAAAGGTAGTTGATTAGATTGCTATAGTACGGCCAGATTAGGAATGGAAATTCAGAATATTTCACTCCTGGGGAATTCAAAATAACTTTCTCTTATGGAATTATTACAAAATAGTAAAATTGAATCCAGAATACTGAAATGTATTCTAAAATAATTTTTTCATAATACCATCATTTAACAAGTTTAACTTTGCATTAAATGCTACTCAACATATATGTGATACTTGGGCATATAAAAATTGAGCAAGATCACGAGTGGAGTTCCAGATAGTTAATGGAATAATTATGAAACGAGCAACAAGGTCAAAGTGACTGACACTACTTTAATATTCGATAGTTACTGATTCAATCTCAAATGAAGTGAAAATGTGATGTGATCTCCTATATAAACTAAATATATAAAACAAATAAAGCTGACCTTGGCAATATTTTCGAAACATTTTCGCAGATGAGGTTGCACAGCAGTTGGATCTTTAGTTTGTGACAGAATTTCAAGGAGTTCATCATCAGACAAGAAGTAAAATCTGAATTAAAGAAGAAATTGTAGGTTGGCGAATAATTATCATGAAAGTACTATTGGCCTACTAGTTAACAAATTTAAAGTTTTAGTCCTGTAAGGTCAACATCCCACTATTCAATTGATGATGCAATAACTTGGGTACATTTAACTGGAAAGCTAATTCATTTCAAATACACTACCTTAACCCTATTCATCTTATCTATGGCCACCAATATATAGTCTTGCATGGATGACTTCCTCCAATGACTACAAAAACACACTACAATTACACTCCAATTAGCTTTAAGTTGAGATTTTACTTCCACTTTGTTGCCATGTTCTTCCTGCTACTCTATCAACAGTGTTCTTGAAATAATACAAACCTTGGGAAAGCACTTCTCTTTGTTTCAAGATATTCGCTCAATCCTTTCTGTACTTGCTCTAATAATTTGTTGCATTCCTTCAAATTCTCAAGTAAACGAGGATCAGAACACAGTGAGATGACCTGAAGACGATAAACAACATATATCAAACAATCAAACCATCCGAAATTATTGTGATAATGTTTTTGTTTACCCAATACCCATTTGAAAAATGATGCAAAAATTTGCTTTTTATCTCCTGTATTCATCAGTAAAGTATCACAACTCCTAGGCATGGTTAGAATATATAAGATCATTATTGGGAGAGTCGCTACCTTGACTTCGAACAGATCCAACAAATTGAAATTATTATAATTGTCTGTAACAATTGAATATCTTTTAAATAAAGTTTTTTTTTAAATTTGACTTGATGATGAAGATGAAATTTATTTCACAGTATGTAATTACTAATGTTTACAGCTTCATGCAGTTCATGATTTTTCCTATGCTTTTTCAATCCATCTAGTATGAAACCAGTAAGGTTATCGGGTATCGTCTCGAAACAGTTAGTTACATTGTCTTGCTCCATGCCACCCAGCGTGTATTGCAAGGCTAACTCCCATTCTAGGTACACAAAAATCATTTTCTGGGATGAGAGTAAGAGTTGCTGTGAGGTTTAGTTCAAATGGTATTGAAAATTCACTATATATATAGAGAGAGAATTTTTTGTCTTCATATTTCAGAGAAATGAAATGGCTGATAATTGACAGTATTTTGTCTATTTTGTATCAAAGTCACGATTCATGTCAAAATTTACAATATAAAATTAGACATATATCTCTCCGAGAAGTTACCATCTATAGCAGTCAGGGCTATTGAATTTAGAGATGTCTTTATGCAAATAGTCTTTTCCCAAACCTATGATTTTTCAAAATCATTTAATTCATTTTCATTTACAAAACAATCACCAACCTGTGTGTTATCATTAGCATTCTTCATGATTTTCCTCCACATTCTCTCCATAGTCTGATATCTTTTACCTTCAACCGGAAGTTGTCGGTTGATATCTTCTGAACTGAAGATTGGTTCTAGATACAACCATGATCTTTGGCAAACCAACCATTCATCGAGTACATCCTTGAATAGATCGAAAGCAATAATTAAAATGAGTAAGAGATTAAAAACTCGTTTAGTTGAAATTAAAATAACAAAGTCAATGAGGATCTGTCGAAAATTATTTATAGTCTTATAATCTCTGTTCAATTGTATGCTTTGTGTATACTTGAACAGGTTCTAAATATGTAGCTTTACTATAGTGAAATAAAAAAGGCAGTGCTTTCATAGTGATTCTAATCACACAATTGTTGATTACAAAGTACCAGACGATGTTTTATTTTTTTTATAGCCATTTCTTGGAGTGGATCACCCTGACCACGGGCCCTGTACTAGCAGCCATAGACGAACAGGGTTAGAATTGCTGGAATGATATGATCTTTTCCTTTGGGCTAAGCCTACCCAAGTTATTACAACCTGGATTGAGTCTTGGGTATGAATTAACAAGCAGGACCGCTGGGGCTCGAACTTGTGAAGCCAACATATTTAAACAATCGTTTGCGCATCACCAGTTGAGCAATTAGAAACACTATAAATATCCCTGGTGGCTATCAATCAATCTTAGAAAAGCTGGACTGTTTGGTTTATTTCTTCTATATTTTTCAGATCCAAGCAAAAACATAACTTTAATATTGAGATATTTGGTGAAAGGAACATTGTTGAAGAAATCTACCTCATGTTAAAGGGGTATAATTATAAAAAAAAATCATTATGAAATCTCATGAATAATAACTATAAAGCGATGAGACAACAACAATCAATGAACGAGCAAACGATGAGTGAAATCTCATGTAGATGAAATATCAGTGAGCTTCAATAACTTTAGTAAATGAATACAAACCATGATGTGATAGGTTGTGCACACTCAGATGAACTAAAAACGGCAAGTCTTTCAAAATCTACCACTGGTATATATAGAGCCTTTCTTAGGCTGACTCATTCTAATGAGATAATCATTACGAAAGAAAAATTTGAAATTTTCTAACTACAGTACCAGTAAATAATTCCAATACCTGAGTAAGTCGAAGTTTTCCTTCCCATGTGGTAATTCTATCCTCAAACGGTTTCTTGTAAGGTGAAAATGACATAGTTTGTGTCATGACAATATGATCATCGAGAAGTTGTGAAGCTTCATCAGGTGATTTGATGATAAATGTACCTGTCTCTTTGTAAGATTTAACCTAAATAGAAAATCAATAGGTTAAAATAAATAGTTAGACATTATTCTCATTTAGAAGTTTTGAAAAATACACTCATAGACGAAAAAATTCTTAAATTAAGTGTAGTTTCTGATACTACATTTTGTAATAGCCATGTGTATATAAGGTCATAAGTTGGTACCTGTTAGGAACTGCTTTCTGCCTTGCATACAGCGAACTCCAATAAAAAAAGAAAAGAAGAAAATTAAATTTGGCTCATATATGAAAACATAACATCGTTGAGTTGTTGCATAATATACAAATGCCAAAACTTGGGGTGGGCAATTTGATTAGGTGATTCTAATCGATCCCAAACACAAATTATTCAAATTGATCTTGAATTGTTCACAGGAATGAAAACTGGGTAAATGAAGTGGAGTTTTCATTTTTAACGACAAAATGCAATTGTCGATCCGATTCGAAAAAATCATCCAAAGCATATTCGAATTACAAATGATTCCGTTTTGCCCAGCACTAGCCAAAGCACATCTGATAACATCATTCTCAACTTAATTAAAACAAAAACTTTTCTTAGCTATTACCAACCTCAAAGTTGACAGGTTCCCATTCGCTTTCCATCTTATCAAGAGCTTGTTCAATCGAAAATTCTTTTCCTGCAACCTCAGCAACTTTTGCAATTTTATCGATGTGATCCGCCAATTTCATCTCCAGACATTTGCTGAAAGTGAGTGAAGCCTAGAAATGGAAGATCAGAGTTATTTTTAATTTATTATATTTGACAAAGTTGTGTTTTGATATTTCAATCGTCAAAATCCTTTTTTGCAATTTTTCAAGTATGGAAATAAAATCAGTATAAAAAGGTGCAGCATTTGGTATACCAATATTATCATGATTAGGTATATTCCACAAATACCCATTCACAATGTTCTTGAACAGTTAAGACATCACATATGCATTGATTGTCGTAAGAGCTTTTTGCATATCTCCCAAGTGTCACAAGAGGCGACCAAAGGCAAACAAAAGTGGTAGAAAGCTTTAAATAGGAAAAATGTTGTGGTAACTTTATTAAAAGATTGATTATAATTAAAATTATGTTTGTGAATTCCACTGACCTAATAAATGCCCAAAATTATCAAATAAACATACCTTGGGTTGAACAGAGAATCCAAGTTCTTTAGACAACAAATCCCAATGTCTGATCCTCATACCAGGATTTCTTAATCCTTGAATCAATGGAATGAATGGTTTGAAATCTTCGACTCTTCCTTTCATCTGCAGAGCAACTTGCTGAACACCTGGTTCAGAAATGAATAATGATATTTTTATACTGATACAAACAATTTTTCTGAGTTACATATTTTTGAGCATGGACCACGGCAAGGGATGTCCTTAGCAAAATACTTAGGTATTTTTTGACACAAATCAGGATTTCACTAAACCATCGTGAAGATATGCTGAAGAGTTCGAAATTTGAATACCGATATCTGATATATCAAAATATGACCTAGTGAAATTTAAATTTTCTGTAAAACTAAACGTAGGTAGTGTTAGTATCCCTAATCAATAGTTCGTGTTCAATAGAACTGGTTATCTGATATATATACGACATAGCGCTACAGAGAAACAAGTCATAGAATGAGGCACAACATGGAAAGAGATGGTAGGATAGGGCTTCCTTTAACCCTACGCGAGAAGAAATTCAGCCTAAACAAAAGGTGAACCACGACCTCTCGTGCAGATATCGGTTCTGAGTCGGGGCCCGGGGGTTAAGGTTTTTTCTTAACTGTTCACTGATTTCTTGTGCATGGACTTTGGTAATCTCAATCTCTTTGGTAGCGTAATCTTAAAACAACGTACCGTACTGATGCTGTGAAATAATGACTCCGATATATTAAATCATAAATTAGAATATTATAAATTATTTGTCTGACCAGGAATATCCTTGAACTGCTTTCCACATTTATGAAGAACTCTGAAACTCTCATTGACGTTCCTTTCCAATTGCTCGGGGTCGATCGAGGTCAAAGGATCATTCATCCATGAATCATGCCATCTGAGCCAATCAGAAGTAGTAGTCCACAAGTCGCGGAAAGGTTGGAAGTCTTTCATTAGCTTGCCCAGTTTATCATACTGTGTTGGGGTCAACAATGTTAATGATGACGATGTAAGATGAAATACGAACATTCAATGATGAAAAATGAAGATGATCATGATGGATATGAAATAAATGAAAAGACTATGTTAATATGATTACTATTTATAAGTGTATTGAAGTTATATCATAAGTAGGATTCCCCTTATAGTGTAGTCTAAACGATATTCAAGATTTACTACACTTAACTATATAAATAGAATAATGTAGAACAATTTAGATATCAGACTAGATTTTGCCCATTTTGCAGAAAAGCTGTGACTTATGTCAAATTTTACAACAAAAAATTTGGCTTATATCGCGATTTTATAGCAAAATGAATCAATTCAAGAATAATCGAATAAAGTTTCAAGAATAAACGAAATTACTGGAATCAGATTTCTGAAATACCGTACCTGACTTTTGGAATAACGACATGCATGATCACATAATCATAATCATAACCACGTGTTAGTCTAACAATAAAAAGCTGACTAAAAGCAACATTAATTCAATAAGTATGTGAAAAGGATGGTACTGGATATAATTGTGAAACAGAGCAAGTTAATAATAGTAAAAATAGGGCCAATATTTAGGGAAAACAAAAAATTTTTGTGAATGTATTTATTGACGTTTGATGTTGTCAGAACAACGTTTTTGAGGGTAATTTTAAGCTATAAGATGAGTACTTTTTCACACAGATTTTTTTTTAATTGTAGCACAAGTATCGTATTCATTTATTTATTCATTTTAAGTCAAATAAATCCTGAACATATATGAGCATATTCTATCTATGGCAGGAAAGATATGGATATCGTTATTGCTGAAGGTTACATGAGATGAGTATCGCAATGTGCATCAATATGGCAAGCTACATATTGGATAGTGTACAGAAAGCCGTTTGTTAGAGCTGGATGCTTAAAATTAGGTACCGATACGCGAATTGAATAGAATATTTAGACATTCAAATCCACTTCAACGGTGTCTTACTACAATCTACAACCCACATTGGATTTGTTTAACAAGATAAGAAACTTGATGGTTGTTGATCATGAGCCACTGATGGATTGTGTCAGCAAGACAAGCTCATGATCAACAAAATACTATTCATTTTCAATCACATTCTCTCCACATAGGTTTTTCACTTTTTCGCAGCAAAAACTCAGCTTTCATCTTTTCATGGTATTATGATTTTCAGTAAGACCAAGTCATTTCATCTGATTTTAAAATCAAATCTTTGAAAATGTGTCTTTATGAGCTAGGATGTAACAAATTGTGATTATACTTTCCAGGATGAAAACAAAACACAAACTAAGATGGGATATGGCACATGAGATTTCCCCAAAACATTCACATTGATAATACTTTTTACATCCTTAACAAGAGTCTGACCACTCAAAAATATTTTCATTACAAGTTAGTTTTTGGTCAATTTTGGTCAAGTACCAGTCACTGATGGACGACGTCGATACAACGCGGTCCCATCAGTGGCTCATTCGTGACAAAATAAAATTGATGATAAATTTCTGTCTTGAATCCTGCCAGGGTCCACAAGCAGAAAGATTTCATTCCAACAATTTTTGTCTGTAGCTCGAGCTTGACAAAATAAAATTTTTGATTGTGTCAGTACAATCAATATGCATATCATGCTTGATAAAACAAACTTGTGAGTGGGTATTAAAAAGTATTATCAATGTGATGATAACACCAGATTCGCATTTTCAATTATCCATTTATAAACTTCATGCAAAGTGATTAATCAATTAGAAAACAAGGAGAAATTGATTCTGCAGTGTTACTATAGCGGGCCAAACTATTCGATGCGGTTCATCAAACTGACGAAATGACAGTTACTCTGCTACTCAGACATTTAAAGAAAATGGCTGAAATCAGAAGAAAATTTTGCAACTGGGCAATATTCGATGATAAATATCCTGCTAGTAAAATAAGATGTGTTTTTTCGAGTGTCTGGTAGTAACTACACTGTAGAAAATTATAAA
This sequence comes from Styela plicata, assembly GCA_963675895.2. Classification (NCBI taxonomy): domain Eukaryota; kingdom Metazoa; phylum Chordata; class Ascidiacea; order Stolidobranchia; family Styelidae; genus Styela; species Styela plicata. Next base: position 10,958,848 of record OZ023142.1, read on the forward strand.
TACTGCTATGAAAGAGCAGTGTTGATAGTTTTGAATCTTTTTTCCCATTCGAAGAGAGTGACATAAGCATTTCAGACACCTGAAGAAAAATATTATTCTCTCACCTTGTTACCCATTATTCAACAAATCAAAAATTCATTATTCTTTCAGATCAATAAGTCAACGAATAATTTCCTTGATATGTCTTAGAAATCAATAGAAATAGAAAATCTTGACATGTTAAATGATCGATTTACTAAGAATATTTGATTGAAAATTTTTTTGATTCGATCATGAAATTAAGATATTGTTTTCATAGCCATATCTATGAGCTAGTGTATTAAGATATGTGTGGTTATAAAGACGTATTAAAGAAGAAAAGGTTACTCAATAACTTTCTTTTCTTTGTTATATTGATCTTGGTTGCAGTACCCGAGCTATGTCATATTGATTAAAATCAAGATCAGAAAAATTTGCTTAATTTTAAACGAGTTAGTCAGTATTAATCACTTTGCATGAAATTTAGTTTTTCCACTTTCATGAAAAACTACATCTCAAAAACTCGGAAAAAAGCGATAAATCAGACCCAAGAAAAATTTCCATGCAAAAGTCAAATTGAGTAGAATTTATCGAATATGGCTAGAGCATAGATGATGAACAAGGAACGTATTTTTGAACTTCTCTGAAAAATCTAGAAGTCAACTGGTTAATAAAAACAAAAATCCAATTAGTAAGAACTTGGAAAATTAACAGAAAAAAATCAAGAAGAAATCCGATAACACAACAGCAAGAAAATAAAAATCTTCAAAAAAATAAATAAAACCTTTTAGTTAGAATGATTTAATTAGCAAAAGATTAAATAAATCAATAAAGGATAGAAAAACTAAAACAATGACAAATTTAACAAAAACAAAAATATATGTGAGAAAAGTGAATAACAATTAAAAGAGCCTTTTATGAATTTTTTTATACCGGAATGTTCAAATAGAGAACTGCGACTAGCGATGTCCAAAATATTCGATACGCTATATTCAATCAGATTTCTGCAACAATTCGAAATCAACAAAATGAGAATTTTGAATAATTTTTAAAAATAATTTTCCTGTGGTTAGAAGTTTATAAAAGAATGTCTTTTTTTACTATATGACTTCTGATTTGAAATTCGATTCCATTCAGTAGAATCATTCATTTCGATTTTGAAACTAGAGGAATACGATTTTGGCCAACCCTAGTTGGGACCCAAACTAGGCTTTCAAGAACTTCAACAGAAATTGATGTTTTCAATACATTTTGCAATTGATTTCATATTTTCAGAAATTGTTCAGGATAATATTAATCAGACATATTGGAAAATATCGATATCAACAGACAACAAAGGTTAGGAAAATCAATATCAGTCGTGCTCTTATAATTTCAATATTCGCAAAATTGAAAATAACGTTTTTTTTCTACTGGACCAAGACAAACAAAAACAAGAAACTCACATTAGTAACTGGCATGTTGAATAATCTTTCACGTTGATTATAAACTTGAGCAAGTCCCTGGCATTCCTTCAATTGTTTATTGATTCTACGAACTTCGTTTGCAACTTCATGAGCTTTATGGATTTCATTGTGAGCAGCAAAACCGGCGACAACCATCTGAAAAATTAAGCATTGAATTCATTAATTTTTAAAATTGAATCAAATTAAATTTGTCAAGAAAATTGGTGACGAGCTTTAAAATATTCTCAATGAATATTTTCTGTGTGTCGTAAGATGCGAATAAAGGAAACAAAGAAGTGGTGAATGGCTTTAAAATCCCCCAGGGAAGATACCACTTCCTGCATTTCACCATAGCAGTTAAGTTCCATTTAGAATGTTTTCCGCTTAAAGTGCAGTTGTGTTACTACAGTAGCTTTTTGCTATCAAGTAGTCGTTAGTTGGTTCCTTTTCGGCAGTGCTTGCGGTCTTGCTTAGAGTGAATTCGAATATAAAAAGAGGAGACGTTACAACAATATAATTTGTGTAAGAGTGAACATAACTATAGATATCTCCAAACTTTATTAAAATTTATATTTTGTTAAACATGAACCACAGATGGACCGCTTTCTTGCAAATCGATGCTTCATTGGCATAGATTCGATAGACGACATTTTTTATGTTTCATTCAGAAATTGACTGTCAGGACAGGATATTGCATTAAAAATAGGATATCATTTCCTAACATTTTTTTAGGTTATTTTTATCGAAATAATGAGTTAGGTAACGTATGAGTCTTCCAGTTCAATAATTTTGTAACAATGTTTATTTATCTGTAGACCAAGCTTGTCAAACTGCAATAGTCAAAACATTTCGATTTAGTACTAGCATTTTATCATAATGCGGTTCACTCCCCTCTGGGAAATTTTCCCCATACGGTGCAGTTGCTAATACTAAGTTTTCTAGAAGCTCTTTGCTATTAAAGTAGCGGTTAGTCAGTTCCTTTTGGAAGCTGGTTCTGGTCTTGTTTATAGTGATTTTAAAGAATAAAAAAGCGTTTGGTAACTTAGCAGGCTGTAAGACATCAAACACAGATAAGTTCGTGATTCCATTCCACCTAGTCATTAGCAAGAGTGTAAATTAAAATCATATACAGAATTTGAATGAATAAGAAAAATCGTACATTCAAAGTATCCATCTTGTCTTGGAATTGATTTTGATCAGACAATTGTAGTTTATGGAAATGTTCTTCTAATTCTTCCAATGATTTGTAGGTTGCATCCATCTGGTCTTCCAGTTTCTTGGGCCATCCTATAGCGCTCCATCTGAGATACAACAATATTTTAAGTATTTTGATATAAATTCATAGTGCTATATTGTGTAATAACTTGGGTAGGCTAAGCCGAGCAGGAAAGGAATAATATCTTTCCAGCAATTCTAACCTTATCCTTCTAAAAGTGGCCGCTCGTAGAGGGCCTTGGTCAGGGTGATCCACTCCAAGAAATGGCTATAAAAATTAAAAAAAACAGCTTCAGTGCTCAAACGTGCTGCGGGTCTGAAAAGACAACTACGTTGGATTTGTTTGTTCACCATCTTTGACAAAAAAATTTGCGAAATATCTTTATTTCAAAGATGCAGTGTGACGAAAAGTTCGGTAAAGTAAAATGTTTTGATAATAATTCAACTTGGAAATATAATGAAATAAATCTATAAACTTGATATAATCGACCAATTACGGGCTGTTGAAAGAACGTTCCAGAGTGATATGATAGTATAAAAGCGTCCAGGGTTATCCTATGATTCATTTATATTTAAAACCTGCATTCCGTGTTATTTTATTTCGATTTCGAGCGATACAATGGTATGTATCCAACTGTGACCAATCTCTGGATTTTTGCGAGATCAAGATTAGAACTAAAACCAACTTAACGTTCCGATACCCAATAGTTTCCAGGGTACCATTAATATGGGTAGCCTCTTAGTCAGGCCATATTGGGGTTAACGATAAAAATAAACTTGCCAGAATACTATGTATATTTATAATAAAACAACTTGTGACCACGAAGAATTATGCCTTTGGTTTTTCTCCTAACGTACGCAAAATCATAGCTAATACGTAGGATAATGGAATATTAATTGACTAAAATCAAAAGCACGTAAACGTAGACATGGACATGATGTATTACGACATCTCCAAAACAGCAACGTAATTTTTATGCATGCCGCACACCCGTCGAGCATGGTAAAAACATACACGCGTTATATAAATCTCTGGCCCATGCTCAGTTCAAAAGCCTTAAAAAAAAACTCATGAATGTCAAGTTCTGGCCAACACAAACTTTACCGTTCGTGTGACCTCATTTGACGTTGGTTGCTTGACAACTGACCAAACAATACTATTTTTGAACGTTTTATCGATTTGTGCTTCCTAAAGTTTCAGTACGTATATACATAAATAGAGTATGGTAATTCCGAAACATGCAGTAGAGAAGATATATCCGCAGCATCAGTTACGTTTGTCGCAAATCACAGTTTGAATTACTAAATACGGGTCACAGAAGGATCGCGCCGCCGCAGACGCCAAAAATCAATTCCGACGGAGACTAGATTATTTCCAGACAGAAATGTTATTCTGTCAAGCATGGGCCATTTATGGACCGCGCATCGACGACGCGATCCATCAGTGGCCCACACTAGGCAAAACGTGTTTGGTCGAAAGTTCGTTGATATGGTTTTGAGACATTCTGTAAACTACTTCCCAGGCAGAAATATCTCGCTTAATCACATTTTGTTAATATGGTGGACCGCGTCGATTTCACGCGGTCCATCTGCGACGCATGCGTGAGAAATTTCTGATTGGGCTTACTTGATGAAATTTGAGTGAACCGAAAACGTGAAATGTTTGAAAACAATTGTCTACTTGAAAGTTTAATACTTCAACGGACAAGAGTGAAAGGACAGACTATCGAGTAAAGTATAAGTATTTAAAGTAATATGTGTTTTAACCATCGTCCAATGCAGATACTACTCAAAGCGTACACTTCTATAACGTTTCATGTCTGTTTCGCTTAGTGTGCAGTTGCCGGATTTCCCTATTAATATACATCTTTTGGTATGTAACTTGTTGCTGTTGCTTCTAAATTTCATAAAAAAAACTAGCATCCTTTTGTCAACTTCCTTGTTCTTGTGAAATTAAATGTGCGCCATACTATCATGGAAAGGGTTAATCATGGTGTGAATAGAAGAAGATCAACCAACTGTCTTGAATGTTTTTATTGAAATGGCATCGCAATCCACAAGATCAAAGATTTTGTGTATCAACGCTATTAGTCGCATATTGGCAAAGATTATGTCATTGCCTTTATCCCCAAAAAAGTATATAAATGTTTGATGATAATGCCCTCTTATTTATTTTTTCAACAAACAAATCTTTTCAGAATGGACTATGTATTTTGCAAAAATCATTTGCGACTGATATTTGTTCGTCGTTTTGTGTTACGTGAAATAGTACTATTGAGATATTACTTTTTTAGGAAAGCTTGTTTATATAAGTATGGTATTCAGTTTTTATGACTGCTTGATCATTAAGCTGAATTCTTGCATGTGACTTACGACCAGAGTTGAGGATGCCACTTTTATATTCAAGATCCGAAATGATTTGTAATACATGTTGGATTCGGAACAGATTTTGCGCGAAAATTTGATCAGATATGCTAAAATTGTAGAAATAGGATACTTTTCGCCAATATGATCAAAATTTTACCCAAATCAAAGTTTCTAAAAAAAACGGATCAAAAGCACTTCACAGTTTTTTTACAAGTGTGCCACTGATAGTTTGCGTCTCTAAAAGACGCAATACACCTTTGCGTAGGTGCGTTTTTTCCAAGTTCGTTTTATTTTACCCTCGCGCTTTACGCCAACGCAACACGGCGTAAGCATTTATTACGTTCGCACAAGCATTTATTACGTTATCAGGTTTGCTACGAAACCTGACGGAGAGTGATTGTTCGGTTGCATGATTTGTGGTTTGCATGAATGTGTAAATATTATTAACACAAAGAAATGCAGATGAAATCACATTTTCCGAGGCAACGTTGAGACAATTTCAACGTGTATTGCGGCCTTCAGAGGCATCATCTCACGATTGTCAAAATAAAGTTTAGTTTCATAGAGACGTTTGGAGATTCCAATCGGAAATTTTATGAACCATACATCGGTGGTCGTGACTCATGCTTCACAAAACATGATTAAGCAAAAAAATATGACAGGAATATGATTTCGATCTCGTGAAAGTACCCCGAATAAGCCAAGTACAACACTACGATATATCTGAATCGGTGAAGCTATCAATTATGTGCTTATCTGTTTAAACAGCTTTTCGTAATCCCCGACTTTTTTTTAATTTTCCTACCCAAGTAAACAAGTATAGGTCGCTGGGAATCAGTGACTCATGGTTGACAAAATACATCTTCTAATTATATATATATTTTTAAATGTCCCAAAATTTACATTCCTTCAGCAAGGACCCCAATAAGGAAACTTATATTATCAAGCATGACGCTTAACAAAACATGTTCATTTAATATTTTCCTCAACTGGGACTCTATTTTATGTACGTAGACATGATGTAGAACATAGACGTGTGAGTTTTTGTCTTTGATCGATCATGCGGACGAGGCCCGCTACGTATATTATCGATACAATAAATAAATATTGGAAATACGATATGTCCTTTCAAGTTTATCTGTGGCGCATGCCGAATAGATTCTTCCAGAATTGGATTCTATTTTAGAAATGAACGAGAAAATTTCAATAAAGAACACGATTTTGGGTATATTAGCGAAAAATTCAAAAATATATGGAAAATTTCAACATATCTGATTAAAATTTTGTTCGAAACCTTGCCAGAGAAACGAGTCAACAAACCATGCAAATGGGACATGTATCCTAATCGATAAGAGAATTTTGGTATAAAAGGGGTTGAACATTTCCAGGCTGGACACCCTTGACTGCCTTTTTGCCTTTTATGAAAGTAGTTCACTTCGCAGGTCCATGCCAATAAAACTTTTATTACTCATAAGGCTGGTTGCAGCTTTTTAATTCCGTGTGAATGGATAGGATGATCGGCAAAATATTTTTCAAAGTACCCATTGTTAGGTATGTGTCACAAACGGATCGCATTGATGAGACGCGGACCATCTGTGGCACTTGCCTGGCAAATACAATTTCCGATATGAAGACACCAGTTTTACAAAATATCACACTTTTGACATGGTACATCTAGCAAAACAAAACAAACTTTCGAAGTTTCGAAGAAAAATACTTTTTCGCTTGAATAAAAATGTAAAAAAACGACAGCTACATGCGATACATGACTACTGAAGCGAGGTATCGATAGATGAGTTGTTATCACAGCCGAGTTGCTTTATTCCAGTCAATTGAGTCTGTCTACTAAATTTGGAATTAGTGCGCGTCAACGATATGAGACGATATGGCACGTTTACTCTCTAAATTTAAGGGGGTATAAGTGACAGAAAAGGTAGAACCAATTGATGTAGAGTTGACTAATTTGTAGACTTGTATCGAATTTTCATTCATTATTAGTTGAAATCGTATCAAGTTGGCACTAAATATGATTGGTGGCGCAAATAGATTTTTATCCCCTGTAGTTGGTGTAAAAAGCGTCCCCGAAGATTTTAACAGAAATGCGGTACGATAAAATATGAAACAGAAATGCTATAACTGTTAGACGTAACTTCTGAAAAGATTATAAGAAAAATAGTGACACAAAATTTAAAAAGCTGCTACCAATATGAGAATGTGGCGTGAGGATATTACGGAAAAAGTCCAATAAGAAATTTTGTCATGGTTGGGTCACAGATGAATATAGCATAATGAACAAAAAGCGATCCCAGTCATAAAAATACTGCCGAAGGATATTTTGCTAAGTATGGGTCAGTGACAGATCGCGTCGACGAGACGCAATCCATTGTGATCAATGCGTGACACAATAAAATTTCCGATTGGGATAACTTTCGAATGTATTAGTTGAGCAGATTAGAATTACCAAGAAAATATGATAGGCACAAAATAGACATTTGCGAAAGTTATGGAAAACAATGATGCGATGCCCGTGCCAAGACAGTGCTAATTATTTCTCAAAAGCAAACCAAAATACCGAAATAGTCTCATTGAAAGAAAAATCTTATGTGTTTATTAAACATGAAACACTTATGCATCACAGAAACGAGACGGGTCTATATATGACTATGGGTAACACAAAAGAAAACAAGGTAGCAGTATAACCCTACACAAGTAAGGCCCAATATTCGATTTACAAATGCGTCTTTTGGCTGTATTGCCATTTAAAACCATTAGCATTCAATTAAACTCAATGATGCAGGTTATACTGCATAAAATTTAGAATTTGCATTCATTGTTGATGAGAGGTCTAATATTTTCATTACAAAATCCTCCAATCCAATAGTCGAACCAAATCGAATCTTACAAGACACAGTAATCGAATTAAAAAAACAACAACAAATATAGAAACGGAAGTTTAGACTGTTTCCCACTTGTTTGTGAAAAAGTGCGAGCTTGTCTCGAAATGAAGATCGTGACCGAATCTGTCTGTTAGTTTTTTCAGTATAACATATGAGCTGCAGACGTGTCTGATCATAGACTACAGTTTTCACTTTTTTGAAATTGAATCATTTATAGCATCATCATGGGAGAAATTCAAAGTTTTGGTGTACAGTACGCAGTTACACTACTTTATGAGCGGAAAGTTTGAACCCTCAAGTTCACTATACCTTAAGTTATCTGTACCCCTTGCGTGTAACACAAGGATTTGCTAGTACAAGAACATAGAACAAGAAAGGTGGGAAGGTATTGAGTTAGTTATATCCCAAGCAACAGTTTCAAGAATCTTTCTACTAACATACACAAATTCATTTATTTCTGTAACATTTCGTCTGACTAAAATCAAACTTTTTGAAATCATTCTTGTTTTACTAACGTCTTATTGGGTTGTTATAAATTGACTATATATCCCAAATTAAAAGGCGTTTAAGGGTCGGGGAGGGCACAGGCTGTAGAGATTGGCTCTACAATATGTGTGCTAATGCTATGTCTGCAATTTAGCAGATGGCAATGTAACCAAAGGGTTAATCTTCGACGGACATAACCCTTTTTAGAAGAAAAATAGCGGATACAGCTTTTTAGTAGAGAAATTGAAGGCATTTCCTATCCTAACGTAAACAACCATCCTAAACAGTTGTTTCAGCAGTGACATAGCCAGACACGTGGAACATATGGGACATAGCCAAACTATAACTACCCGAAATTATAACTACTACGGAATATGGCAGAAATAAATTTGTGGATGTGTGCAGAAATACTCTCTAACCTCTTGTATGTAGTTTCTATTTTTATATAGCATCATTGCGTAGAGCATACGGATCCATTCTTGATGGCCTAGCCGAACCAGAACCTACAACTCTAACCATGTCCGTCCATAAGTGACGGCTAGTAGAAGGCCTTGGTCAGGGTGACCAACTCCAAGGAGTGGTTATAAAAATGGCACAAAGGAAGGATAGTTATTCCCACGCAAAAAGAATAGGTAAATTCCAATTATAATTTTTCCCAAATAACTTATTTAAGTACGAGTCACCGGTCCATGTGTGGCTCATCCTCGACAAAATAATATTCGTGATAAGGATAGTCTTTGTTACTCTGGTTATTAGCATAACCCTGGATGCAAGATTGTATCGTGATGAATTGAAACATATTATGGATGTGTAATAAGTCAATTATACACGACACGAATAACATTTGGATTTTTTATATACATTTTCTTAAAATAGCTTTTCCGAGCATGTTGATTGCGAATTCGTCCAAGCCCTCAAAGGGCTTTCGAACACAGTCGGAAACATTTTATCTTTGAGCAAGTATGAGTCGCTGATGGATGGGAACGACGAGAAGAATCCCCGAAATGAGGCTTTTAAATTGTGTCAGTGTTTGCTTCTCCATAACAAATTTATGTTTTAAAATGTAATGCATGGTCTTCTGGCTGTTATTTTTTAAATATTGTATTTGAAATATTGACATATTCGATATTGGCCATCCGTGAACGTGCAACGGCGACACGAGTGTACCTCACTTGATACACGTTCACGTAGGTTGCCTTTTTTTCTGGGTTTATTTTATTATAAATCCCCGCCTATTTTACGCTAGTGCAACACTGCGCATGTATTACTTTACGTTATCCAGCGCAACCGAACGGTTTTGCTATGAAAGTTAACGGAGAGTGCTCGCTTCATTGTGCACGATTGTGCCTTGTAGGCATGTGAATACAATTATTGCAGACCAAAGTACACGGGTATTGCAGTCTTGGTTTCCCAATGCATTAGTAGGACAATTTTACGTGTATTGTGGCCTTTAACGTATTAAAATAAGTAAACATTTGCCGATACGAACAATATTCGGAAAATAGGAAATATAACATATGGAATTATATGTCAGAAGATATAGGAGCAAAATGTAATTTTTGTAAAGAAATTTGCAACCTGAAAATGATTCAGAACTCTTCAAATTTCAAAATGATGACAAAACCTCAAACAACCTCGCCTGGTCAAGTATGGACAACTTATCGTTTGCGCCCATGTTTGACAAAATTAAAATGTAATTAGGCTACTAGATAAAAGTCGCTCGCACCACATAAAAATAAGACTGAACCGGTAAACGAAGCTCAATTGATTATTAATGCTTAAATAATCTATATTTATATTAACCAGTAGACTCGTTATATATATATATATATATTTTCAGCGAAGTATAGTGCTATTTAACATTTTCTGTACTATAAGTCAATATTGTTTGTCATTATTAGCATCACATAGGCTATCGAAAACTTTCAAGCATGAGCGCAACAATTGCAAGCTGCATCCACCCACAATTCATGTTTGAGAAATCTGTCATCATTAGTATACTCTCAATCAGACATTATGCGGCGCGATCCGTCAGTGACTAATGTTAATCCAAAACACACTTTGAAAACATTTCTCTGATTATATCAGCTAGCAAAAAGTAATGCAAGAATAATTGTACCATAAGTTACGGAATTTTATAGTAGTGTATGTAATTACATATTGTGCATTATTCAATGTAACAACACCGTTCAGAATGTTGGTCTTATATAGCATAGATAAGTATTTTATTGAAAAAGAAAGAATAAATAAAAGCTGGAACGATAAGATAGAATATTTATAGAAAGAAGTGAGAAAGCATACGCCTCTAAAAAAAAAAAAAAATGTACTACGAAAACATCAACATTGAGATGTAGGTACGTAATGTTGGACTACACATTAACGAATGCTTAGAAAAAATCCAAACGAAATTCGAGCTTGAAATAGACATGTGATAGTGGCACTAATGATAGCAGCCTATATTTTTTTCTAAACTATATAAAGCAAAACGATTTACATGGTAAAACTGAAAGTAGAATAACTGGTAAGTGTTAAAGTAGGTAAATCAGATATCAGTTCGTTCATGAGCTCGTTAAACTATAGGTAAACTCGGTACTTTTAACTAGAATTGGCAACACTGGTAGAGACCTTAATATTTCAGCAACCGGTATTGTATTGACGTACAAGTGAACAAGTAACACCAAGAGAGGCGCAGGTAAGAGGTTTAGTTTTAATTTAAAAGGAATGCAGCAAATGAGAGCCTTATACTCAACTCAAGCATTCTCAACTCAAAAATCCTTCAACCTGTCACGGCCAAAGTTTCGCATCTATAGGTATCATATAGCATTTTTATAGCCGCTTCTTAGAGTGGATCACCCTGTCCAAGGTCCTGTAACAGCGGCCACTTATAGACGGACAGGGTTACAATTGCTGAAAAGATATGATCTTTTCCTTTTCGGCTTAGTTTTAGTGTAACATCAAGAAAGGGAGACAGAGCTAAAAATGTTAATAAGTCTTGCTTTACTTAAAAAGGTATGCAGCAAATGACAGACAGCCTTGTAACGCAAGCATGAAGTACAAATTACTCAAAAACCATTCAATCTGTCATGGGCAGAGTTCGGTACCTATGAATGTCATATAGCAATTAGCGGTTCATGCGAGATAAAAATTACGTTTACACCGCCATATCTATTATTAATGAAATGTGGTGATACAATGTCGTAAACGTATTACAGCGTGAAAAGAAAAATAAGCTCAAGATAAAAATGAGAGGATATCAGTGAAAAGAATACAGCCTAGTGACAGGTTTTCAAAATTAATGGTGCGACAGATACATTGTAGAAAATTGGAAGAATAAATGTCAAGGCGATCAGAAAATTCTCCCATCATTATTCGCCTGTCTGTCCTTTTCTATTAAAACCGCTAGGTTAAGATGCAACAAGTGTATCTGCCCTGGCGATAATGCATGATCAAATGACGTTATCCAAATAGGTATTTTACAATTCCTATCTTAAATTTGACTTTTGTATTATTGTTGCATATTAAAAAATATAAAATCTTATTGAATTTGCTTTAACTAAGTATCGTAACGTCTGTAAAAGCGATGAAAATAAGACATCATTTTCGCTATTTGCTAAAAATGTATTTTTGTTCTTAGTTGCATATTTTGTAAAGCGCGGTCTAGAATATGGTTGTCACTTTCCCAATATGAAAAAGTTTGTCAAAACATGTTTCGTTATTTATATGTCACTGACGGATCCCATCGATCAGACGCGGTTCACCTGTGGCTCATGCTTGGTAGAATAAAATTTCTGATTGAATTCAGATAAATATATTCATGAATCGAATTAGGAAGATTATCATTTCGAATCGAGTCTTTCCGAATCTGATCATATTGGATAAATTTATGAGGAAATTAACATACGAAGTTTTGCTCAAAACCCTAATCGAACCAAACCTAATCACAGAAAAGTGTATTGGAATAATTGGGATCAGACATGTATCTGCATCGCTTCGGATTGTGATTTCAAAAGTGGCATTCTTAGTCAGTTCTTACGAGTTAAACGTCATTAGATTCTTGCTCAACCATCCAAACGTCGTAAACATGAGTATTTGGTAAAATGAAGTGATTGCTTCACTATTTTGTTCCCAAAACGACATTCAAATGCTATTTAATTCTACTCTAATTCGAAAAAATTTGGCAGCCTTGCTCTGAGTGAATTTTGATAAGAAAAAAATTGTTAAGCATGCGTCATTGATGGATCGGATCGACGAGAGACGGTCCATATGTGACAATTTAATTCGCCGATTCGAAGAACAAATTATTCGAATCAGTCGCGAATCGGACACAGGAACAAAAACTTGAAATTTTCGCGTTGTAAAGAATAATATCTGTATTTGTTGAATATTAATTTTCAATAAAACTTTTCTATTTTCATTGTGAATAGAAAATAAGAAAAGTATTCAAACAAAATAGAAATGATTCGACGGAAAAGCGGCTGCCACCTGATTAGAAATATTCTGTTTAGCGTTATCATTTGCATGGTTTTACAATGTTGTTTGATTAGAGAAGAATCATTAGTAGTGGTCGGAAAAACTGCTACAAGAACTGGACTAGTGGCGAGTACTACAAAAGTGGGAGGTTCGTCGGGAGAATCGACAGGTAATTTCACGTAGATTATTACGTACATTTCAGGTTAGCACCGGTACAAAATTTATCCATCCCAATCGATCGTTCTCAGTGATGCGAATTTTATCATTGTTTATATCGACTGAACATGCCATTCAGCAAGGCACTACTGCGAGTAGATGAAAACTAAAAGCATATTTAAGACACAAAGGTAATTGCCAAACTCATGATATGTATAGGCCCGTTACATCCATAATATCATCCGATTTGATTCGATTCGAGTAAAAAAGTCTCATCACTGGCCATACTCTCTACCGCAGTACTTTTACAAGTATACGAAAAATGAAACCATATTAAATATACGAAGGTATGTACTTAGCACATGTTTGATTTACACCCCTCATGTTAGTTTGATTTGCCCCTCATATTGTCACCAATTGTCATGCCTTAGTTTCAGCATACCAATAAGCGAGAATCGAGAAAGTGAAAAGTTCCCTCACAATATGTTCACGAACACGCGCCAATAGGAGTAAATAACTAGCAAAACTTTTAAGAACACTATGCAACAATTCAATCTAACTTGAACAATGTTCAGACTTCGTGAATTCTGGAAGTGGTACCATCAGATACATTAAATTAGGAAACGGCAGCGGATTGAATCCGGTTGAAAGACTACGGAGAGATGTGCTGACTGGATATGATAAAACCATTCCTCCTGTACTTGACTACAGAAAGAGCGTCGATGTAAAGGTCGACATGACGTATAGACAGGTTGGTTTGTATGCTATACAAGAAGTGTTTTATCTTAAATATGATTATTAATGCTTTCACCGGAATTTCAGTTTAATAGCGCCAAAATCTAATGCTCCTGAATCAAATTCATACTAGGGCCAAACAAGTTTTGGTGTGAACTACTATTTGTTAAATCCACAGGGTAAACATGAGCTCATCTAACTACTAATTTATTTTCGTCAAGCATGAGTCACAGATGGACGCGCTTTGTTAGCGCGATCCATCAACGACTCAAGCTTAACAGAAGCTCAGTATAATAGGTGCTTTTGTTCGACAGGGACTGCTGTTTTCGAAACGGTCGGTCGTGACAATTAAATTTCGATTTTTTGTATGTATGAGAATCATTGATGAAGAATGGAACAATTTGGCACATTATTACGAAAGTAATACGCATATTTAAACTAAAAATAAACTGAATATATCCCAATTATTAGTTGTGTTGCAATTCCAAGGTTATCACATGAATCAATAATTAATATAACTTCAGACGAATAAAATGTCGTCTGCGGTAAAAAAAATAACACCAATCATTCGTCTTATTTATCGAACTAGACACAACGTTACACAGTCGATATAATAAGGCGCACGCGTGTGTTTTTTCTGTTATTATTTATTTATAAAAATTCACTTTAAATTCATCTAGGAAGAACCGACTAACAACTATTTAAATAGCAAGGGGGCCCGCCTAAAATTGATTTGTAATTTCTTCATTGAAAATTAACTCACAGCAGGGCAGAACATCCTGCTGTAATGCAGTGCAGTGAGTAGTATCTGCTCTTGTCGATGATAAAAAAGGATAACTTATTCGCTTTTGCCACTCACGGCGCAGGAAATATGTTTCGATAATTCTAATGCCTGTATCTTCAGAGCTTTTCCACCACAGTCTACAATAACGTATCTTGGACATCATACAGTCGTAAATCATTCGTGGCTAAGAATAACAAAGCAAGCAAACCAATCAGAATTTTTTTTGTCGAGCATGAGACGCAGATGACAGTGATTAATACTGAATAAAAGATGTTTTTAAAAAATCCATCCCGATTGAGAACCGACCTACAAAACGAGGGTCAGCAACAATTCTGACAGATGCGCACCAATTAAAACAAAAAGGGATTACATCATTGTAGTCTGAGTCAGGGCTTTCTAAAATGAAAAGGTTGAAGGCATTAGTTCAAAAACTCTATCTGATACGACAAAGTCTGAGATAAGTCCCGCGAAAAAATTACACACATAGTTAAAATTACACCCAAAATACCAGGAAATTTCGCTCACAGAAAATGTGTTAAGGCGCGGTCTACCTGCGGCTCATGCTTGACAAAAGAGAATTTCAGTTTGCGGAGGGAAATAATAGTATGACGAGAAACTGATACACAAAACGACAACGTTAATCAGGATAAAAAAAATTGCTCTTCGCCATTAAGTGGTCATTAGCTGGCTTTTTTAGGCCAAGTTTTGCTTAAAATAAATTTCAATAAAAAAACTCAGACCAATTACAGACATACAGACTACGTTTGAAATAAATATTGTGAATTAAATTGCGGATATGAACTCAAGCATAAATTCCCGAATGTACACATCATTTCCGAATTTTTGGGTTTTTTCGAGTAATTGGGGGTAAGTGTGAACAGCGTGTCATTCGAAATCCGGTTAGGGTTAATAAGAATATGTGAAAAAACCCTTAATCTCAAGTCAAATTCCAGAAATAATTCAAGAATAATAATCTCTTGGGTACTATCAATTACGTATCAATATAGCAGCAGCATTGCTGTAAGCAAACATCGACCGAAGTCGAAATCCAGTTTTGTGGTAGTAGAAAACCACGTGTGAAGTCCAGCCCCGCTTCTAATCTCACAAATAATATTCCATAAAGAGAATATCAATATTTTTCTACTTTCATTGAATATTTAATGCCTGTTTGACTTGCTCAACCTTTTGAAATGTGGTATGTGTTTGGTTGTTGAAATACATCTCAGCAAAAATGCGGTAAAAACATTGTAATTAAGTCCCTTGATATGAACTGATAAGTCACATAATGATCCACTGTCAATTATAATTTCACAAATATTATTCTCTTTAGACGCTATCAATTATCGATATTCTTTTACTTAAAATATTAATGTCGTTTAGACCCGGTAATGTATTTCTTGTGTGCCGTAAAAGGCGACTACGATGGAACCAAAGAAGTGGTAGATGGTTTCATCATCTCCCAGGGCAGAAACCCCTCAATGCACTTCACCTTGGTAGTTCAGTTCCGTTTGGGGTGTTTTCCGTTTGCTATATATTAGGCGACCTTTACTTGGTTCCTTTTAGTCGCTGCTTCCAGCCTTGCTCAGGGTGAATTTCAATAAAAAATAATGAAATTTGCTAAAATTGTTTTGTTAACTATGAGTACTGACGGAATGCGCCGCAGATTATGCGACTTTAACAAAATAAAATTTCTGATTGGAGAAATGCCACATATTTAAATGTTACAAGTAGCAATGGCATTTACTTCAAACAGACACCAAACAAAATGGTATCATCATCTAGCTGAGGTATTGAACAAGAATAAATTTAGCATCTATATGTCTACTTAAAAGTGTTGAAACGGGTTAATTTCAACATTTCGAAAAATATACGTGTTTAGGAAAATTTTTCACGTCATAAAGCAGCAATGGGGTTTTAAAAATTTTCACTGTTTCCCTGTACAGTTTGTTACGTCACTAAGGACGCATGAAGCAATTATTGAGGTCATAAGAATCCATCTAATGGTCATTGACGATAATAAGCAAGCATGAATATGCTTTCTTCACGACAATCCGTTTTGTCCATTTTTAACAATTAAAGACATAATTTCTGATTATCAATCAAAATTAAAAGAATGTTTGCCCATATAGCATTACATAACACAACATTTGCAAGTTAATTAAATGAAAATTTAAGAAGCTATTTGCGATATGCACATTCTTCGATATCATAAATTTCCTCTATAGCAAATATGTCAAAGATGGAAAGGTGATAACATTATTTGAATTCAATGTCATTATTAAAGTCCTATTGTAAAAATATAGTTCCGTTTTTAATCTGTGTTTCCTTAGTTAAACGTAAACGGGGTCGGGGAATAGGTGAAACTTTTGTCATTAACGATCAATGAAAATTCCATCAAAATACCTAATGGGCATTCAGGTCTTGAAAATTGTTTGTCAGCCTAGTAGTAACTTATGCACTTCCACATTTGAAAAATACGCAGTCACAAAAGGCCATAAATAGAATTACTGATATCCAAATTGAAATTTTTTCGGTAATTTATTAGATGATGCATTATATACACATTATTTTTAAAACTGTACATTTTTTTGTTTTCAAGGTCCTAGATTTAGATGAAAAAAATCAAATACTGAAAAGTTTAATCTGGTATCGGCAATACTGGAGAGATGAACACATAACATGGGAACCTGAAGATTATGAAGGAGTCGACGAAAGTATGTACCAACGTAATAAGATTATTTAACATAAAAATTTCAGATTAGGGCAACATTTTAAATTTATTTCCTCCGAGTGACATCCTATATTTCATAAATTTATGTAAGTGTGAAACAAGGCTTTGAATATTTTTAGTTGAAATTAGGAGATGTGTCTTCCTTGTACCATTCTAACATGTTGCCGCCATCACTATTATTTTCCGAGCGGTAGTTATAAATAGGGTTTTCAAATCTAGCGAACTTCAATGATGGAGGATTTGCATTTTTAGTCCAGATTCATTAATTGTAGTTGTTGTTTGAATTTAGTTTACGGTCATTTGTAACAAACAAAAAATTTTAATTTTGGAAGATTTAGTGTATTGACGTATTACGCGGTACGAAAAAACAGTCCGACACGATCAGAATAACGTCATTTATGTACTAAACCGAACAAATAAACCAAAGTAAAATGGCCGCTGTTTTGTCTGTCAGTAATTTTACTTCATGATATTGAAATAAAACTATAAACTCGACTCTTTAGGCCAATTATGGGCTGTTGATGGAACGCATCGTCGAGGTGCGGTCCATCAACAACCATTACTTGGCATAAACCTCATCAACAAGATAGTTTCGAATTTCGGAAATATACAAGTACTGTAAATTACCAGTAAATTTACCCTACTTGTACAATTACGTGTATTAGATATACAATAGAATGTCGCAAAATTTAAAACGATGAATGAAAACAATTTTAGTGTTTTTAGGTTGTGTCAGCTATTCGATATCATAAATCTGTAATACACGTGTTTCGTAATAATAATATAATATCGTGTTTCCTATTTTTTATGTTGAATCTGTTCTCAACGAAGACATCTATTGTGAGTAAAGCACAGGTTACAAATGTACCTCATCTACGCGACCAATGCGAAGTTAGTCAGTAGAACGGATAAATACCAGCAACTGCACTCTAAGCGAAAAACATCTTAAACACCATATTGAAGTACAGTGAGCCATGTCTGCCATGGGCAAGGATATAATCATCTGCCAATTCCCCTTAGATAACTGAAAATGGTTTTTGTTGCGCTCAAAAACCCGAAATTATGTAGACTTAATTGAAATCCGGATATCTTTCAACAAAAATACATTAGTACCGGTATCACTATAGTTTACACATAAAACTACGTTCAACAGTCGCGTCTGTCGAGAAACATAAGACAAATTTCTTTACCGCATGTTTTCATATAAACTCAACTGTGGGAAATTTCGACGGATTTAGATTCGCCGGTCATGGGGCTGGTGCTCCAAGCTAGACCTAACCTTGCTTAGTAAAGTTAATGATTGTGTGAGAAATAATATTTCTCCGTTCATCTGTGAAACCACAACACGTTAGAACAATAAAAATGAAGGTGGGGTAAGTGAAATACTCGCTACCCTAACCAAACAACGATAGTCAAACTTCGCTGATCTCATGATATTAGTTGGCGTGGAAAAAAAGATGTGGCGAAAGCACGAATTCAAACGTTCAAAAAGTCTTTTCTAAGTTAAATATAATTTGAAAAATATATTTTATTACGATTTTGAATCCATATAGTTTTCAATCATATGGATGGAACTACTTATTCGATTTCAAAATGCGAATGCTCATTTTGGGATTTGGAATAATCCGATAAGTCCACAACAAATTTGGAGACATGTTTGCGTTTTCACGTTCATTTGGTCGACCCAGTTAAGGTAATTTATGTGTATATTAAAAAAATTGGTCCTTGGGTGAATTTTGGCTGTCGAACCAAGCAGATTCTTAGATTTGATTAGAAATTTTAATATCCAGTTCGAAAAAATATATCTTAAATGATAACTAAACAGAAGTAATTTACTCAAAAAATTTTTTTTTGTCAAGCATGAGTCACCGATGGATCGTGCCGCGCAAGCACGGTCCATCAGTGGCTCACGCTTTGCGAAAGAATATTTCTGATTGAGACGTATCGACAAAAGACGTATCGTAGATAAGCAAAACCAAAGACAATGAAAAACATTTCGATGTTGTACAAAATAAATTTCGGATTCAATCCCGCTAATAACACTAATAAATGTCGATATAAATTTCCACACCTGCCAAGTATATCAAATTACTACACGAGACAGCGGTTGGACAGCGGCTATTTTAAGACAGATATCACGAAAAATCAATATTTTTTGCACAGTCGATAAATTTCAATACTTTCAAAAATATCTGCAGTGAGTGAAATATATGGACGATGCAAATGCGGCATTGACATAGGATGTTAAACGAGACGGATGGACAATCAGGAGAATCCAAAACAAACGTACACAGTTATTTTCGAATTGAATATCGAATCATAACATTTCGAATCGAATATTTCCGAATAGAATTTGATCACGAAAATGATTCACGAAATCCACGAAATGATCAACCTACCCTACCCAATTCTGATATTTGTTTTGTTACAAGATATTTCCTTTTATCTAGGCACGCTTAATAAAATAAAATTTCTGATTTGAAGCTGATTTTTCTTTGTTGAAGGAAATGTAAAATCGTCACAACTTCAATGGGAAGTTCGCTCAGTCGAGTGTCGAATCATACCGAATCAAAGAAATGAATATTCGAAACATCCGAATTAAGCATGTATCCGAATCGAATGTAGAATCCAAAAGTGACATTCCTGATTATATGGCGCTGTGCAAGCATCGTCTTTCTAACCACATCAATCTATGATAAAGTATGAATTTCAAATTGGCGTTTGAGATGGTCAACCTCAAAAAACAAAATCGCTCAGTAAGAAACATCCAAACCAGAATCGACCATTTCACCAAAAAAATGTAATAAGAACATATTTTTCAATCGACCATTTCACCAAAAAAATGTAATAAGAACATATTTTTCGATACGTTTCAATCTGACTAAAAAGAAAATTTTTCAAAAATATTTAGCACTTCAGATGTCGCATAAATGCGTTTCATAAGTGACGAATCACGTTTTGGAAAATTTCGTTTTAAAATTTCTCAGTGACAAATTCTCCTTTGGGATACCGCATTAATAATGTATTTTGATGTTTCTGATTTAAATTCAAAAGAAAAAGTAAATCGTGGTTAGGTTTTCATTTGATGAATAACTAAAATAAATTGAACAAATCAGGTCAATTTCACCGCATATTTTTTTCTGCTAATTATACGAACATTTTGCTTTGAGCAATAATCGTTGATTGATCACAAATTTATAAAATTGGGTTAAAATTAATTAAATACCTCAGACATAGTGAGATGGATAACTCAATACATTCATTATTAATGCTTGGACATTGCATATTCTCAATTGGAAAAAAATAATTATGTCAAGCATGGGTCCATCAGTGGCTCATGTTTGACAAATTTGAATATCTGAATTGGAGACCGTTACGTAGGAGACCCTTTTTAAATGCATTTTACATTAACCAAGATCATTCAAAAGGATCATTTTAACAAAAAAACGTGGACAAGGGTCACAGACTCTGCAATTTTGTTTTTTCCTGGTTCACATAGAAGGAACATGGGGATATAAATGTATCTCACGACTCCGTTTTAGGGGTTACCTACAAATTAGGAGTGATCCAAATCGAATATCTTCAGACTCCCAAATTGATTCCAATATTTTTTTCAATTCCATCGAAAATTGGATGCAAACAAAGTATACAATGCAAGCGAATACATATTAACGAACACATAGAAAATTACATTTATACCCCGCCAATAAACGAATATTCGATTCCGCGACGATCTATGATCGACAAAGATTTTTCAAAGAGAATATATTTTTATAAACACTCATTTGATTGGATCACCCTAAGAGAAAAGCCTTGTACAAGAAGCACTTATAGGCGAGTGTGCCTCACAAGTTAGTGCTGTTGGAAAGATATGAACTTTCCCGTTTGGCCCGAGCCTACCCCAGTTAATAATCCTGGGTTGGGTGGTGGGCATGTATTAACGTATTTCCTGCGTTTCGCTTTATACGTGCCCAGAGCAGATACCACTCACTGCTTTTTACCACGGAGGTTTAGTTCGGTTTGGGATGTTTTCCAGTTTTCCATTTACAGTATAGTTGCTGGTACTACATATTTTCGTAGCTTTTTGCTATTGAGTGGCTATTAGTTGGTTCCTTTTAGGCGCTGCTTTCGGCATTGCTCAGAGTGAATTTATTTTAAAAAATACCAGCCGGGACTCGAACGCTCTTCAACCTCCGATGCCAACATGATAATTGCACTACCGAAGGCGATAATTTTAGCATGCATTCATCGATTTTAACAGTGACTATTCCGTCAACAAGTGTGTGGCGACCAGATATTGCCGTGTATGAAGAGGTTGGAGCACGTGATTTCTCGCCGCGTCTCCCCTTCATTAAACTGACGTCAGCAGGGGACATTGAATATGCCGAACCATCGATTTTGGAAACATCCTGCAGCGTGGATACCGCATTCTTCCCTTTCGACTCTCAGGTATAGTTTATTACTTTGTGTATTATGGCGATAATCGGTTCTATTAGGCGCTGTATCATGTGTTGCTTACGATGAATTTCAATAAGAAGGAATTAATATTGTTGGTTCCATTTGATTGGAAACGAAAATGTCAAAACTACCATATTCAACACATAATAAGAACAAGGGAGAAAAGATTGTACATGAGTCGGTTATTAAAGCGGAGTTAGTTGGAATATAAGAGCCAAATATTACGCGCGAAATTCGTCAGTACGATCCAACCCAGTCAGTAATCGAATACTTAACCATATTTTGTCAAGTATGGATCACTGAGGGATCACGTCGCCAAGACGCCGATCATCTGTGGCACATGCTTGACAAAATGAATTACTGCCTGGCAAAGAAGGATTATTGAATTATCGATCACCATCAAAATAATGTATTCAAGAAAATAAAGCCACAACATTCGGTTTAATTCAAAAACCTTAATGATGAACGAATCGATGTTCTGTAAAGGGAAGTCTGATCCCCGGACAGACGTTTTTTAAAATCTTCAAATTATTTGTTATCACTTGTTTTAATGTTGTGCAAGTTCACATAAATTACGCTTTTAAACAAAGGTCAAGACTGAACCGCAAATCTTGCGAACAGTGCAAACGCCTAATATACCCTATTAACCACAGGGAACATTTACCGCGCATGCTTCGCTGAGTAAGGCCCACGTTTTCTTTTAGGGGCGGGGGGAGACGATGGGCAGATATTTCTAACCATGAAAGCAACGCTGAAACAAGGTTGGGTGGTTGCGATGAGAAAACTTGTATTTTTATGATATTCTGGATATGCTGTAAATATTTCTCAGTGGTTCCGCTCTCACAACCGAAAAACGCCCTTAAGCCAAATTGTGATCTTCACAAATCGATAGAATTCGCAGAAATATACGGAATATATGGTAGATTTTGCGGAAAATAGGTGCAAAATGAAACACTAAGGAGTTAATTTGAAAGGCGACTTTTTGTATGACCGTGTCCGTTCCAGATGTTTTTAAGGGGCGATTTTCCCCGCCTTTTCCAGACACTTTCGTCATACGCCGTACATCTTGGTGCCGGTTGGTGACCTTGAACTGCAACACCCAAAAATGTGTAAACGATACCGAGTTAATTTCTGAGGGAGACTTTTTTTTACATGAATATGACTTTTTCAAGGAAATATCATTCGGGTGACTGTTTTAACACCACTGTATATGTTAATGCCCAATGATTCGAAACGTTTCGAAACCATTCGCCATTTGCTTAAGCAACATTATCGGCTTCCCTCTCCCACAGACTTATTGATACATTAATTTCAGTTATGCACTATGACATTTGTATCTTGGACTCAACCGGTGACACATATTGATTTGAGTGCAAAACGAGATTCTGCAGTCATCGATCAAGACTCTCCTTTGTATTTTATCGACAGTGGAGAATGGGTTTTACAAAAATTTGGAGTAAAGAAGCAAGTGGGTGCAATGTTTTGTGCTTTCTCTCAAATTTCTATATTTTTTCAACAAATTTTAACAAAAAAAGTTCAAGTATATTATAAACATAAAAACCAAACAGAACTTATGTCTATGTTTAATAAAGAGATAACCGTATCTTAAAACTGATAAATGAAATTTTGATGATTTTTATAGGGCAGGGATTCTTAAACTGGGGGTCGCAAAAGGTTTGCACGGAATCACGAATGATCTTGTTGTCGTGTGATAGTGGTTCTCTACTCTGGTCAATGAAAAAACAAAATGTTGAAGCAAACTAGATTGTGAAGCTGATTTTTGTAAGATATCTTCGAAAAATATAGATATCTAGCAAAAATATCTTCAGAATGAGAAAATTTTCATGTGTTGATACAAAGTCTTATCGTTTTTGGACCCAAAACGCTGTATTTTCTCAACCAAAAAAACAGTAGCGCGAGTTTTCATACAACAATTGGAATTTACTTTGTACCAGATACATGTATCACAACGTTTCAATAGAGAAATATAAAACCATGATATTGTAAAACTTTTTGAAATATTATCATTAACTTTCCTTGAATAAAAATCCCCTCATAAGTTTTTTTTTTTTGGTTCCAGGTTTCTGTCTACAACTTGGAAGGATTGTCAAACGATACGTCTGATAATGAGGTGGTTACAAAACAACCAAACAATGCATTTTCCTCAGGGGTAACAAAACGACAAAGCAAAAACTAAAACATGCTTTGCTGCATCTGTAATATGCATGGTTTTGCTCAATATTAGCTTCTGCCAACACAAAACGTTTGCTGCGTAACGATTGTCCAGTTGAGTGCAGTAGTTTTCATGTTGCATGTTGCACTATTGCACAATGCACTTAGACACATTACTTTCAATGAAACCAATACTCTAAAACCAATCATTGCGGATTCCACTAATACTAGCAAGAGAGGAATAAATGAATGAAAGCATAAGTTGTAAAAAATCCAAATTGTAATGCAACTACTTAAGCGCAACTATTTGTGAAAAATCATCTATATTCCATGCTAGGGCGATGGTATTTTTGCAAACCTGTTTGCACTAAAACCTTCTGTTTGAAATGATTCGTATAGGTCATGTCTGGTCTATTCGGACCGTGTCAAGCACGCAAGCTTATCAAAGAACACAATCACAGTATTAGTCAGTTTCAAGAGTTGTTGCTCAAGAATATTTTGAAATCAGCGGCCATCACTCAAATGACGAAGGGGCTAATACAAATCTAGTACCAGCAATTGCACTATAAGCAGAAAACATCCCAGAAGAAACTGAACCGTCAACTCTGTTATACACCACACAGGAACTACGTTGAATATATTCTATTCGAACCACTATTTTTTCTCTGTATGAATCACGAAATCCTAAATGTTTTACGTTATTTGCTATAAGCAAATAACATAATGGTATGAAGTTGATTATAAAGTCATATGTAATCTGGCACCACTAGTTGTAACAAGCAAAATATACAAAATCACAATGTATTAATGTGAATTTATGTATTTATGCATCAATTATATGTTGCTGATACTTTGAACATGTTATTACTTATTTACTTTATCTTACTCCACTATCTCTTATTGTGATTTTTAATATGACCACAATGATTGAAATATGTCGACGAGTCAAAGAATTTTAATGAAGATTATAACTATCTAACTCTTGATGAAAGAACTGTCTTCAAAGCTTGAAACAATCAAACTTCATCATTCTTTCTCTCGTTTCCTTATCATCCCTACAGTACAAAATACCATTAGAAAGGGTAATTCCTTCAAGCTAATAGATAATAAATATTTAATTAGAAGAACTGGTACATTCCAGTCAAAAAAATACAATTCACTTCAATCATATTTTGTTAAGTATGAGTCACTGATGGATCACGTCGCTAAGGCTCGTGGCCCAGTTGCTCGTGCTTGATAAAACATTATTTGTGATTGGGATAGGGTAAAAATTGAAGTAGTAACGACTCCGTGAACATTTCCAATGCATGATAATATAGAACAGAAGCAAGTGAATGGAATTTTACTCTAATCACAACTAAACTACGGTAACAAAATAACCTAATTTCATTTCGTGTGATAAAATTATCCTGAACGATGATGTGGTGAAATGGTGGGATGAATAAATGTTTTTAGGACTAATTCTTCAGTGTGATTCAATCAAATCAATTTTCAACTTGACTTAGCATGTGATTGAGTTTCACACATTCAACCAAATTTCATTTACACAGATATACAAGAGGAGAGTCGATATTCCAGCAACAGAACGTGCAACAGTGTCACATATCGGAAGAAATTTGACAACGCAAATGTACACAGAGGTATATTGAATATTTAAAAAGTCCGTAAACATACATTCAGAGCAGGGTGATAAAATTTTGTATTTCTTCAGGTGTCCACAATGTTCATGTCATTAGTTTTGGATAGACAAAAAAGCCTTAATATCATCAACTCTGCTATTTCATAGCAGTATTGATGACTTTGAACTTTTTTCAAGTTTGGTTGCTACCAGATACACTTTATTTTGAATAGACCTTTTATTTTCCATCAAATGATATACCATGAAATATTGCCAATTTTCGAAGTTTTCTAATGGCAGTAACCATTTTCTGAGTTGCGGTTTAGCTAACATGCTGAGGATTATGATTTAAAATATTAATAATTTGATGCCAGAGACACGTTATTCGCTCACAATATATTTTTATCCTTTTTTTCGTATCTTATAACTACAAGATTTACACATACTATATCTTTAAACATTTTCAGGTTCGATACAGTATTATTATAAGAAGAAATTCATCCTTATACATGCAAAGTATGTTATTCCCAAGTATTCTTCTAACAAGTGTTGCCTTACTTGGATTCTATCTCCCACCAGACTCAGGAGAGCGGGTTGGATTACAGATAACTATTCTCCTCACATTTATGGTTAGTAGACTTTCAAAATCAAAGTTTTCCAATAATTTAATAAACTAATTGGATATGTGCAGTATGTACCGTATGTAAGTATCCAAGTCAGGAGAAACTATAGTCTTACAATTAAAATAGTTGCGTATGAAAAGCAAGAAAATTGAGATACTAATCTTAAATAGTAGTATACAACATCATGACAAAGTATTCATTGAACTAATAGTCCATTCATTGAACTAGGCAAAAAGTCGTCCTTCTTGTACCTATAACTTTTTTGTGAAACACACAAAGCCAGTGAAGGATTTCTTACAAAAGAGATCCACAACATCATGACAAAGTCGACAAGCTTCCATTCATTGAACTAGGCAAAAAGTCGTCCTTCTTGTACCTATAACTTTTTTGTGAAACACACAAAGCCAGTGAAGTAAAAAATAAATATTAAACCGAGCATAATTTTTGTAACAATATCTTTTCTAATGTCAGGTGTTTTTGCTTACTGTTGGAGAAATGTTTCCTGCATCCACAGGACCCTATCTTGGAATCTATTTCGTGTTGAGTATGGCACAACTAGGGGTGAACATCTTTATGACAGTTATTGTATTACATCTACATTTCAAACCTTGTCTTCAAAACAAATCCGCATGGAAAACTGACCACAAGATTACATCCTGTATGAGTAGTATAGGTAACTTGATTAGTCCTTTTTATGGGAATTCACTTATGGCAATTTACTACAGTATTACAACGAATAGTTTTTTTTTTGTATATACGGTAATGGATTTTCATTTCACTCCTTTGTGTGTATAACCCTGCGAAAAGTCGTGAACAGAGCAGAGACTACTGACTATTAGGTAAACAGGGTAGTGTTGGGACTCCACAGGTCATGGTATTATTTATATCATTGTCATTCTTTTCATATGCCATAAATTTGCAGCTTAGTCAAAAGCAGTGGCTGATATTATTGATCCTCTATAATAAATAATACCAAATCATTCTGTAATGCCGATAGGTAATTTAAGGTGAAAAATGTGCCCTACTCAGTGTCGTTGAAAAAACATTACCATTAAAGTAAGCTGGGAGTTAAGTTTACTACACCATTGGCTGAGTGATATGTATCTACCAGGCAAACCCATAAAATGATGAAATTCTCCTGCAAAACATCTGTTCAATTGTACAGTTATAACAACTTCCCATAAAATAACGTCAAAAAACACAAATGTCCTTAAATTAACCTGCAGTATGTTTTTATCTCTCTTTCCATTACATTATCTGATCAAGATGTCTATTTTTTCCTTTCAGAAATGCAAATATCAGGTTTCATTTTTTCTAAAACGGTACATCAGTTCACATAAAATTGACCTGATAAATTGAGTGAATCAAAGTGAACTGTACTGAATTATTGATCACGGCAGTATTATCTTGGTATATGATCCATGGAAAATTCTGAGTAACTCTAAACCGATATCTGAGAGGTCATTGAAATAATAATTTTACATATATTCAAGATTCATATTAAAAATATACTCAAAATGATCATTTGCTTTCACTGGATAAACTTATTTTTATTTATGATAAAGTTTAGAAAAAAAGCAGTGCCTGAAGGGAACCAACTCACGACCACTTAATAGCAAAGAGGCATTTAAAAAATGTAGTACCGGCAACTGTATCCCAAACAAAACTGAATCGCTATGGTAAAGTGCAGTGAGTGTTATCTCCTCAGAGCGACGGTAAAATAATCTACCGCTACTTTGCTTGCTTTCACCCGCCTGTTACCAAGCACAGGAAATTACATTCGGACTACCTACAGCTCGTACCTACATGGCTCAAGAAGTTAACATATTGTTTATACAAAATCTCCTGTGCATGTTGTTAATAAACATAAATATTATTTAAGTTAAATCTTAAACACCAACTTCTGAGAAAATTGAGTTTGCAATATTGTTAAAGAAGTATTTTTCACTTTCCTTGACTTAAAGAATAGAAAAACATAGTCTTCAAATTCTTTTATAATTTTCCTTATTGTATATACTGATTGAAAAATATTGCGTGCCACTCTTTTCTTCAGATTGGATTCTGTCCCAGTTAGATTTGGTGTAGGATGGGATGGGATTTCATTTTTATTCTGCAGGAGAGAGCCGAGAACCATATGGCTCCTGAGCACGCACCAGTTCCCAAACAGGGTTGTAGGTTTTGATCTAATAAGCTTATACTCTGTTGTCCTGTACATAAACATAGTTGATGGAGGAAGCCGAAAGCAGTGCTACCGTGAACTACCATCTACCATGTGCTTGCAAAGTATCCAGCAAACCTCTCACATATAATCATCCCTCATGGGATTCAAATCTTCACCAGGACGATCAGCTGAGCTAACTGGACTCTCCACGCCATCCTGAATTAATATGCGACATTCAATTCCTGCAGGTAGTGTGAAAGAGGCTGACAGTGCAATACCTATCTCATTACGAAGATTTCTACAATTCTGCAATAGATATTTTGCCATTGCTGATGATGGTGTTGCATGGATGCTTCCTACTCCAAAACCCCGAACGAGGATACCAAGTGACAGATATCATTACGACAAAGAAAGTGCTGAACGGGAAAAAATATTAAAACAAGAAAGGCTGAAAATGATAGCAGAAAATGAAGAGAACTATGTTCACAAGACAGAAACAAAAGCAGATGAAAGCGATAATCTGCCAGGGGAAGTCCAGAGTAAAGAGTGAGTATATATATAAATACCCATCTTGAAGAAATTGTTTTATAAAATAGATAATAAATACTGAAAATAACGATAGGATAGAATTGTATATTAATTGTACATGAAAAGAAGGAGCCAAGAATGTAGATTAATCATTTTGTGAATTAATACCAGATACCATTTTATTGATTTTTTTGCTTTGTATGGAAATGGTTGTTGGAAGCTTGGAGCAATTCATAACCAGCCATCACATGAACCACCATGCAGCACCGGAGTGCTGAGCAACACATAATCATCCGACATGAGATTCGATTCAAAACGATTAGAAAGTGATGCATAGTTTGAAGCAAATTTATAACGCTTTTACGCATTGATCTAACCAAGCACTCCACCAAAATTTATACTATGTGACACACATACTTTTATACATTGTTGTTGTTTATTGTATTGAACAATGCTTAATATATTTTAGAAAACCTTCGACTGAAAAAGGTAATTTAACAACGATAAACAGAGATTCTCAATGTGAAGTGAAAATATTCCCTCCCAAGCCAACAGGTGCGACAAATGCAGAACTCTCGTCTCAAAATGCTGTTGACAAATTATCGAATTCATCAGAAGAACAATATGACAAGAATTCATCAAATCAAAATGAAAATTTTCCTGAAAATAGGAACAAAGAACTGCAAAAAATGATAGATGATTTTAAACTCGATGTGCAAGACATTGTTCAAGTAAATTTTGACAAGAATTTTAATGAAAAAGACACTGATGAAATTTTAGAAGAAAAAAGAGAAAAGGAACAAGAGGAGTGGAGGAGTGTAGCACGAGCTGTCGACAGACTTTTCTTCAGAGTATATCTCTTAATGATGTTTTGTAGTCACATAATTTTAGGAGGTGTTGCTCTACATGCACATTTTAGTGAAGATTGGGAAATATGATTATACATGTGCTTTATAGACCTTAAAATTGTTTCAGAAAAACATGGAAATGCGACTGAGCTATGGAACAGCATCATCAATACTAATTCGTCTCAGCAATGTGTTATCTTGGTTGGGAAAACTGAATTCCAGTTTACTTGCTTACTTTGCTAAGCATATACAACCTGTGAAACATGCTTAAGAAGCACCTACGCTTGACAGAAAAAAACTTTTTCTTGTGATTATTGTTCCACAGAATTCATCTGTCTTTTTGCCAAAATGAATGATAATTGGTAAAAAAAACTTTTTTTTCGATAGATGCATATTTCTTTATTAAGCCATATCATACCATCATCATGCAACTATTAGACCTGTCAATTTGCCACCTGTCTCATTTACTAAATTATTAGATAAATTAGTATTAAACAATTGAATACCAACGTCGTGACAAACCTCACCTTGGGCAAACTTTTATTAAAACAAATATAAAGTTAAATATATCTTTAAAGAATATTCATTCTAAGCACAGGTTTGAAGCAAAAAATAAGAACCATCTAGCCACCAACGATATTCAAATATTTTTTCGAAATAGGAAACCAGCAACAGCAAGCAATTCTATTACCAGTCTAAATAAATCAGTATAAACTGAAAGTATTGAGTGTATATTTTGTCACATGATGCTAATCTCTTTGAAACTCGGATAAAATTTCAATATGTCATATTCGAACAAAAAAATGTACCCTTTTCAATATTTTTTCTCGAATATGTGTGCCCAAATATGAGTCACTGATGGATGCGCCGCAGAGGCATGGTCCGTAAGTGGCTCATGCATACAAAATAAAAATTCTGAGGGAATATATTATATAAGACATTCTTTGCTAAGCATGTGTCACTGGGTCACTAATGTTTCGTGCTGCAATGGCGCTAGTCATTAGGGGTTTATCCTTGACAACAAAAGGATAACATTCATCAATAAAAAATGGGATTTTTTTCTTAACTACAAAAGTGTTTCAGTAACAAACTTTTATCTATTTTCGCTTGCATATGCTCCAGTTTCTTTCTATCATTACTAATATTATCATTGTTTTCAATCATTAAAGTGTTACTTTTGTAAAAACTGTGTTTCAATTGTTGATGGCAGAAGAAGTAATTATGTCGTGATTTCTACAAAGTTTTATTTGTATTTTTTGGGTTTGGAATGCATTGAAAATATCGACATTTGGTAACTAAAACAGCAGACAATAATTCTGCACTGAAACTAATACCGCTATCCTTAAAATCGTTTATCTCTATTTTATTCAATCAGGTTTAATTGGAGGAACTTGTGAGATCAAAATGGTGCGATATTCAATGATAACAAATGAAATAAAGTTGTCATTCTTACTTGGATTCGTATAGCACTGATAGTTATTGTTCTTGCACTCCAGTATATATATTAAATTTAATTTGCATGACAATGACTAGTGCACATTTGCCTAAATAGAGGGCCAATGGTGCTGTGTCCACCCACTCATCACCTAAATAGATGAAGAATGGCCCCCAGATGCGATTAACAAAGTTGAGGCACATAAGCCGCATATTGAATAATTCGATTCTGGTATATGATTTGATCATTCCTAGTTTTAAAGTAAATCAAAACAAATTAACTCACTTTGTTACAAAATCATCCTGTGATAGATTGTAATTGAATTCTTCAATGAGTTCGTAATCAACCATCGCATGATCGATCACTTCTACGTGATGAATAAGTTGTTCAGGTACAGATTTCATCCATTCCCTCATTTCACTCAGTTCTTCAATTGTGTTTGGTTTGTCGTACAACTTTCGGCTGATTGTCTTGCATTCATCACAAGCCTTAGGTTATAAGAAAAATGAATGGAAACATTGAAAGCAGAAAATGTCTAAATACTGTAAATGAATTTTGTCAAGCCACAACAAAAATACATAAACAAAAAGAAAATGGCTCTCATGAGAAGTACCATGGAACAACCACAGAAGTTAATATCCCACAATATACCACAGGTCAAAAAATTTAAATGTGTCTGATAGTAATAACATGATATAAAAGCTTGATAATCATCAATTTTATCAGTATGTCATAGCACCTGGGTGCAATAACATGGGTAGGCTAAGTCGAGCAGGAAAGACATATCTCTCCTCCAACAACTCTGACCTTGTCCATCTATAAATGGCCGCTAGTACTGAACCTTGGTCAAGAAGATCCACTCCTTTCTGTCAAACTTATTGGAATATCTAATTAACAAATAATGCTATTATTCTGTACTGCAACATCTCTAATATTATCTATGATACTAACCTCTGTTGCTTGTATCCTTAGTTTCTTTGCAAGTAATTCGAGTACAGCATTAGCTAGAGCTCTTCGTTTCTTTGCAAGCGTTTGTCGAACATTTTCGGTGCTCACATAAAAAGCCCCTATGACAATGCTCGATGGAATCGTGTTTTCCAGCATTTCTTTTTCAGCAAGATGCATATCAATCTCAGCTTTCACTTGAGCAGCAGTATGCTCTTGTGCATCAAATTCGCTGTAAAATTTTTTCCATAAATGATATAATTCAGATGACTTAACCTAAGCACAAGTTTGAGTTCCATGTCGTATGCCAGTTTAAACAGTTGACTTTGATTAAAGGAATCTTTCAGAGACCAAAAAAATGATAACTGTTCCTTGAAGCGTGGGTTGTTTTTATCCAAATATTCTGCTACGGTATTCTAGAATTTTAATTAGATATTTTCATCAAAATTTTCTGTTATAATTTTCTGATTTTTTGATTAGAATTTTTCATTTTTGAATTGTTTAAAGAGACTCACTTTACAAAAAAAACACGATGTTTGACAAAAATTTGGATTTCATTTCAAAGTATGATCAATAGTTAGTAACTCTTATTCTCCCATGTCAATGAGTGAATGCTAACGGGACGTACAGAAAAATGAATACCATATGCTAGAAATACTTACGCAATATAATCATCTACAACAAGATTGAAAAGTTCCAGATGTTTTTCATAACAACTTGCGTAAACCTGCATTGGTATCAGTGCTTTCTGTATCGCATTTCTATAGAAAAATGAAATAAAACTTGCCATTCAAACTTGAATATTGAAGATAAAAAAATTATCAAATACATTATGATGGCTGACTATTTTGTTGACTCAGTGGGATGAATATATAGTGTTGAACAGAATGTTCAATTTTTTAGAGTAAAACTAAAGCTGTCAGCAGAAAAAGTTCAGGCTTCAAAATTGGCCCAACATATTTCTTTTATGTTGTGGTGCAGACTGGCAAAATGCAAGCTACACTGCTACTTGGACACTCGAAGGAAATGGTTCTCATCTGAAGAAATTTCTGCAAACAGGCAATGTTGCAGGATATATTGCATGATATATCTTTTAATTTTTCTGCCAGTAACCAGGCTGTATAAAGAGGTTTTTAACTTTTTGCCCACCTGAAGAAAATGACATGAACATTTTGGACACCCGAAGAAAACAAAGATTCCGCCACCCTTTTGTGGTAAATGATATTACCATAATCCAGGGCAGATACCACTTACTATACTCTACTACAGCACTGAAATAGTTCTCATAAAATATTTTTCACTTGAGTCGTTGTTGCTGGTTTACAATCATGTATCTTTTTGCCATACCATTGTTGTTGGCTAGTTCCCCTTAGGTGTTTTTGTCAACCCTGGTTAGATTAATTCCAAGTAAAGCACATTTATGAGTATTTTATCAAAACCATTAGAATATATTAAAAAATTGCCATAACAATTATACAGAGAAGCTTGTGAAGAAAAGCATGAAAGTAAAATAATATTAATAATTATATAAACAGACACTTTATTTAAAAATATCTAACCTGATTGTACTTCGAAGCTCCTCAACATGGGGCTCGTGAGCACCAACGGACTCAAGAAGAGGAGTTCCTCGCCAAAATAATTCCTCGAGAACATGGCGCTCTAGTTGAGGAACATGTTGAGTAGAGCCAATAGCATTGTCAAAAAGTTTGACCAAAACTGCTTCAAATCCATCATAAGGTGAATTGTAATGTACACCGTCTTGATCTGTACAATGAATGTGAAATAGAGAAAAACCTTATCAATTTCTCAGTGCAAGTCAGAGATCCGGGACAGTTATTTACTTCATCAATATTTAAGTTATGTTGCTTTGACAGTCATATAGAAAGCCAGAAACAGATAAATCAGTGAATGATTATGCAAAAATCTTCCAATTTGGAATTGGTATTTGCATGACAGGTTGTGGTTTCTCATAGAATTATCAAGTAGATATCACAGCTTTCCCCTCGCACTGAATAAAAATGAGACTCCATCTTCAAAAAAATATTTTATTTTTTCATCCAGTGTCTAGAAATTAAATATTAGCATTTTTATAAAAAATTAAAAAGAATCAAAACAAACAATCGAAAAAATTTTGAAATTTTTCAGATAAACTTGAGTTCGAAACGCCCTACTTAGAAGCGCTGTTTCATAAACTATTATATACTAGACCGCTACAAATAAAATGAACATTCAGATAACCACAAAAATGAGATCCTGGTCAAGGTTAAGCAAATATATCACAACCTATAAATTAACTTAACCATAGTTCCAGTGTCAAAATGGATTCCCACATATAGTAACTGACTATCTTTATATTTAAATAATTAATATTATTAAGATAGTCAGTCACTACAACTCAGCATGACCTCCAAGGTGATTCTTTATGTGCAATACTTCTATGTATCGGTAGACATACACACAAACTATTCAATTTGTTTTTCAATATGTCATGCATGGGAAGTTGAAAATGAAATGGAAATTGAGATTTGACTCAAAATTTTATATAGATTTTATCATTTATTTCAACTTAAATATCCATTAGGTTCTGGAAGATTGAAGTTTGATTCTGACAAGCAAGGTACATAAAACAGGTTAAAGCGATGTGTCTCTGGGAATTTCAGCTCATAACCTATGATATCCAACACTAAACCAAGGATGTGATAAGTTGCTCAGAAATGTAGTCATTACTACATGGCCTTGCTCAGAGCAACGCATTCAAAGAAGTGGTTAGAAGGGAAAATAAAAATCAAAAGTTATTTCACTCTGACCATGCTAGTCAACTCAAATAAACTTAGAACAATACAAACAAATACAAAACAGTAACAAACCTATCAGAAGGTCAACAACAAACAAAGGATTCTTCTTTGGTTTGAATTCAGAAAGCAAGCAATGAATCTCCCCATGTCAATCCTTCTTTGCAATCAAGTACTTGATAGCATGCATCCAATACCATTTGTGTGAAACAGACGAGAGAATCTTGTACGAGGTACCGGAGTGAATCCTTAACACATTTAAAACACATCCTTACCATATATCTGGGCCAATTGAAAATAAGGCCAGAGGGAAAAAATTGAAATATATACACAAAATCAACCAGTCCCCAGTAGAGCTGCTGCTACAGAGCACATATGCACAGCTGCTATCTTGCAACACTACACTACCACTGTTTGTAGTGAAACCACAATTTATATTAGATTTTAGGTCTCCTAAGGAATTTGGGGGGGAAAATGGGTAGAAGCTTTCCTGAAAATTTCTTTAGTAGCCTAAAATTTAACATGATTATTTGCAACAAATCGGTCTGGCAGAATGCTGGCTACTCAGATACTGGAAAAAAAGCAATGAGTTCCCTCAGAAAAAAATTTAGCCGATCGGAAACATTTCCCTTTTTGAGTGTCTGGTAGTGATCAAACTGTACAAAAGGATTCAAAATAATCAATACTGCTATGAAATAGCAGTGTTGGTGATTTTGAAACTTTTTTACACATCCGAAAAAAAAATAACATGAACATTTTGGACATTAGAAGAAAAACATTCTTCCACCCTGCAACAAAGTCTTGCCACATATTGACCAAATAGGCATAGTAATATAGAAAACATAATTCTTTATGAAGAATATTGATTTCAGAAAGAAGTTTTTACCATATGAGAGAACATATACGGTACCTGCATACAAAACTTCACCATCTCCATATACTTTCTCAACTTTGAAATTCTGTAAACTTCCCAATTTGATTCATGCAAGTTGAACCAGCCTTTACCAACATATTGAAAACTTCCTCTCACAGCAGCTCTCAATGTTGAAATCCATGAATCTCTCAAAAAAAGTTGGACCTGATAATAAAGATAAAAAATGGGAGATATAAATATATATTTCATCAAGCAAATAAACGACTTCTTACGGTATCAAAAACTTATGATAGTTTTTTCTTACCTTTTTCCCCGAAAATAAATTTTTATTTGATAGCAGGTTGATCATGTTTAGGCATATGAGATTACCAAAAAATTGAGATTCTACCCACTCTGCATCAACTGCATGGACTGTGTATATGATTCAGAAACAATGTCTAAGATGATTCAAGTGTACTGAGTATTGCTCAATTCAAATATTCAACAAACAGTCATAGCAGTGAGCAACCTACAATTTTGTGACAATTAGTAGTGTAGTTTATCTTTTTACTTCGCAAAAGATCAAAGCTGGGAGAGAGCTAAGAGAACCACCAGGTACCACCATATGAGCTGCGTGCTAATCCTCTCACATATTATCATCCACTACATGTATCTAACTTGTCTCTCTTGAGCAGGATGATTAGAGTACCTGCAACTTCAAACGCTAAATTTCCTTACTTGAGTGTATGCTTGCGATTGAGTTTGTTCAAATTCATCCAGTTTCATTGATTTTGTCAAAGTTGTGTTGAAAAGTGACATAACTTTGACTTTGTTGCATTCTGCATGCACCTAAAATGGTTAAATGACATCAATTAAAAAACATTAGAAATTATAACCAAACAATTTATACTTTATATATACAAATTTAAAAAAATATTGAAGATTCCCAAGGACGTTTTCACTCTTGAATGTAAAGGTTTTTAATTATAAATTCACAAAATATTTGAAAATATTTCGTCAACTTCGCACATCATTTCTGTATCTTAAATCTTATGACGTAATATTAACAATGAACATGCTCATCAAATTTTGAATACCATTAGAACTTCCAATAACTAACGTATTTGCAATGGGTGAGAGAAGTATATATGATCATATAAAGTTAAAAACTCAAGACTTTTTTGGAATTATTGGACCCTGATGGATCGTGCCTCGCACTTGACCAAATAAAATTTCTGATGTAAATGCATTACCTTGCACGATGCAACAATGGCTTCAACTCTTGTCCACAATGAATTGAAAGCAAAACTGTCACGTTGATCTTCATAATCGTATTCTGATATATCAGCAACACAGCCTAGAAAAAAAAAAAAAACCATTGAATATCTAAAGAAATTAAGAAGAAAAAATTTTTCTTCTGCTCCAATATCGTCTATCGGAGCAGAAGTAAACATTTGTTACAAAATATTTGACAAATAGTGATCAGGCGCGGTTCAGTGTGAAACAATTTTGATCATTTTTTCGGGTGTACAAAACTTTCACACCATTCTCTTCAAAAATCATCATTCATCAATACTGCTATTTTATATCGTAAATGCTTTTTAAGTCTTTGTGTGGACATATTAGTACAAGACATTCAAATCCACTTGGAACACTCATTATGGCATTTATATTGAATCTGATTTACTGTTGAAACATTTGGACCAGTATAATATAAATCCATTTCTATAGGCTAGATTTTGAGTGAAATAGAAACATAAAAAACACATTGGAAACAAGGCCTATGCAATAATGTAATATAGACAGAAAACAAAATCCCAATGGCCAGGTTGCCCGATGTTCCTAGCACATTATATAAAATAATAAAAAAATATGAAACTTGATATTACAACGATTGTTTTGAATACAACATCTCATATAACATTTCACTATTCAAACAAAAACGACACATATTTCTGCTACTATATTTAGTCTGGAGTACAACGAAACAAAATCATTAAATTTCATCGCAGGGAAAGATTTAGCAATAATTTTAAAAAGTAGTCATCATATAAAATGCAATGATGGTTCAAATCAAAAATTGCAAGACTATTAGTGTACGATTTAATAACTTTCCAAAATCTTTATCAATATTTGATGTATAAGCATCAAATAAAACTGCGAAAAATATATGGCTGCAGGAGTAGTACTTTTGACGCATATACCTAAAAATAGACAGATAGATATTGAAGCATTGAATTATCTATTTAACTGTAATATCAAAATGAAAAGTGTACCTTTTGATGGAATGACTTCTTCGGTAGGTTCTGGAATTGTCACATATGCATATTGTTTTCTGTCTTTTGAAACAACTTTATCAAAAGTTAATTTGTTCATTGAACGCTTGAAATCTAAGTTTACTTGATCCTCCATTTTATCAACACATTTAAGGACACTGTGAATGTGAATGGAAAATAAATACCTTATAAACTGTAAAGATCATAGGACAAAGGATCACCAAAAACAGTTCATTTATGTTTTTGAGCCTCTAATGATATAAAGTCAGCTACTCAGCAATTCGAATTAGAAGCCTTTTAACAAACGTTTTCTCAGAAAATCATTAAAAAAATCAAAATTTGCATTTATTTTCTGAAAATGTGCTTTTCTATATCTGTTGATTTCGAATCAGAGGGAAAATCGAAACTAATAATTTACGATTCGCGAATCACGAATCGAACAGCCCTAATTTTATCATCGTCACGCAAAGTATAAATAGTATAGCATAGAAAATGATAAATTATCTTGCAGTTATGGTAATTATGTCGTTTCAAAATTCTCAACAAGGCTAGGGATAAATTTATATTTATTGAGTATTGAAAATCAGAACTTACTTTGATTGAAATTTTGGAAAAATAGTCCTATTTCATCCATTCGGAAAGGAACATCCAAAATCATGGAATATATTTCAGAATAGTTTCTAATAGCCTCACTACAAAGCAGACTGGACAAATATCAGAAGTGGGTCTCGTCAGAAGAAGATTCAGAAATAGGGCAATATATCTCTTGCTAGAATATTAAAATTAAAATGCCTTTTTGACTGTCTGCCAGCAACCAAGGGCAATATATCTCTTGCTAGAATATTAAAATTAAAATGCCTTTTTGACTGTCTGCCAGCAACCAATTAAATGTGTGCAAAAGTTTCAAAATCATCAAAACTGCCATGAAATAGCAGTATTGATGGCTTTGAAGCTTTTTGGTCAAGGGATGGAAACAGCATGGAAGCTTCGCATACCCATGCTACAAAGTCACCATACTTTTCAAGTTAGCCTATTTACTGAACATTGCAACCAACAGCAAAATGGATAATTTGAATAACAACTTATTGCTATAATAATATAAATACTGTTTTCAATATATTATTAAACAAAGGACTAACGCAGGATCATCAGCTCTCAGACAGGGAGTTGATAATGATCTTTCTTTCATTCCTTCGAATAATTTGTCATCCAACTTCAGTACATTCTTATCCAACGGCATGCAGTCAATATACAAGTTGTATCTGAATAAATTAAAAAGTAGGATGAATATTACAGTAGGTCGAATGTGTGTAGTCAAATTGATATAGCTAACACAATACATGTAAGATTCATGACTGATATTGTATTGTCCGAAATTGATTTGCTGTATCATAGGTCAAACTAGAATACCAAATCATATTTTTGTTTCTTTTTTACAGATTTACAAAAAAGGCACTCAGAAAAGAGCATTTCACTCTTTTAGTGAGTATTTCTAAATATCCTTTCTATACTAAATCACTATACAAAAGGTTCAAGAGTCTTTCTACACACATATGTACACACTTTTGCGAAGACTTAGGAAAAGGATGAGTAGTTAGCCCTCATTAATCCGACCAAGAGCACACATTATTCAAATCACTTGCATATGTTGATATTTTCAAAGCAAAAATAAAATAAGTACGAAAAAAGGGAAAACAGGCTGAACTTTTCTTGTCATCATTGTGGGCATAAATTTTTTCGTATTTATTTCATTTTTTCTCTTTGAAATAATTAACATATACAAGTGATTTAGCCAGGCAAGGTTCAATTAGAAACAAATCATGAGAAAATAGTCACCAGTTATTTCATTATTCAGAATGACTTTTAACAAAAAAATCTTACTTACCTAATCAGACCCTCTGTATGTTTCCTCAGTCTGTATGCTTCTGCAACTCTGTGAGCAAATACATGAGGATCCTCAGCTCTAAACATCAACCTGACTCTTGGAATCCAATATTGACCAAGAACCTGAATACGACCACCTAAAAATGAAGAAGTTCTTAATACCAGACAATAGGGGTGTAATTTCAGGATTTAAACAACATCCTAAACTCTTATCCTGGGCTTTGAGGACAACGGAAAATCACAGCAACTGATTTTAGAAGTATCATGATTGAGTTTCTGACATGGCTTATAATCCAGTGCAGCGACATAACTAATAAATGAATTCATAATAATAAGTGGTTACCAACTTGAAACATGATCCAGATCCAGTAGCTAAGAATATCAAGTCTCATATTTATCCTCATTGTAACTTGAGCACAACAAATTATTTGTGATATCAGTGTGTCCAATTTTATAACAATATCAATGCCTCCTAAAATTTCTAGTCTGATACCGATGATAGAGTGCTTTAAATATTTGGCGACATATTTTCACCCATCAATATTTGAAGCTTTTATAAATACTTGATCTGATTTACCGTTAAAGGTGCATTCCTAACTGTGATCAATTTTTAAAATGACCAATAGGTTTTTTGAGAAAGGGGCAGTACTCACCAGATCTTTTTATTCCTCCGTTTACAATAGGATGTCCATTACCGTCAAGAATTCTTCCATCATCATCTATCTTTTGTACCAACCATAACTCAGTGTCAGGATCATAATCCAGGACTCCAACATTGACCCATTTGTACATGATGCTTGGATCTTTCGGATCAACTAATAGTATCATGGAAAGAATTTTAATTACTACCAAAAAAAAAAAACTAAATTCGGTAGTAGTATTAAATAAAAATTCAAATTACCTCATGGAATCACATTTAATTCAAAATTTCATATTAAAAAAAAATGAAAATTATTGTTTTCAAGCATATTTGGGTAACTGCGTAGCTAAAGACCCGATGAGTTTTAGACAAATTTTACAACATAAACTGTACTACATTCACAATCCAAAGGCAACAAGCTCGAATTGTCAATGCCGCATAACCGCAAATGGTTATGAAGAGGCCTGGAAAAGTTTAAATTACCGCCATGATATCGTATCTAATTGAAATTCAAAGCATGATTTGAGAGAAATACACTGTTATTGATGCTTCAAATATTTAAAATTTTCAAACACATTCGTTAGTATACATTCCACATGTTGGTAAAAATTAAATCCAGATGAATTGATTGAGTTCTTGCTGTGCCAAATCATAAAGTATAAAATAATTTTTGAATGGATTAATGAATCAAGACTAAAAACCTGGTTGAGCTTTGTCATCGGTCGGTAGCAATGCTTTTCCTGGTACCGGTTTACGCACAGTGGGTGTTTCATAACCAAGAGAAAGCCATTCTTCCGGTGTCCTTGGATCATATTCTGCATTGTCGAATATATGAAGAGGTAGAAATGGTGGAAAAGGAGCAGGATCTGGCGATCGATTCAAAACAACTTTATGATCTTTCGGTTGCCGTTTCGGCATAAGTTTGTTTGAATCCGGAATTCCTTCGTGCGCAAGTAAACTTGTCAAACGTTGTTTGGCATAATGTCTCTTTCTCCTGAAAAATAAGTAGAAACATATAGAATAAACAAAACCAAATTCCAGTCAGAAATATTTTTTCAAAGAATGTTCAGATTCAGACTGGTAGAATGCCAGTACTCTGCTACTCAGAAGAAAAAGGGTTTCTTTAAAAGGAAATTTAGCAAATAGGCAATATAATATGATATATCAGTGTCCTAATCTAAATACTGTATCGAATCACAGACCAACTGAGCCCAATCCATCAGAAAACTTTTTCTGACTAGGGAGCACTGTAATGTTGATGACTAGGTACCTTTCAATTTCGATTTTTCGAGGTGTGTGTCCAGGAGGTACATAGAATGGAGTCTGTACTTTGGGTTGCCAGGCTTGTACAGGGAAATCTGTTTTTGTGGTTAATTCCGTTGTTGGTCCATACTTTTGTCTTTTTAATTGATGCTCAAACTCATCGTCATCTGCTTCGAATGTCGTTACTGAAAAGAAAGAATAGATAATACTTGGGTGTTGACGTAAACACCCCAACAAGATCAAGATATACTGCCACACAGACTTGCAGAATGCCAGTTACTCTGCTGCCCAGACACTCGAGAAAAAAATTGGATCAAATCAGAAGAAAATTAACCAAGGGCAATACCTCATGATAAATCATTTGCTAGAAGAATAAAAAATCTCTTTTTGATTAAGTGTCTAGTGACAACCAAATAATGCTTGAAACATTCTTGCATCCACCCGAAGAAAATGATATAAAATTTGGAGCACTCGGAGAAAAACAAGATTCTGTTACTGTACCTCTACAAAAGATAACTAACGCTATCGGCACTCATCTCTGATCAGGCCAAAATCTTGCAATTCAATTCTGAGATTACCGAGCAACCTATGCTTTAAAACCAGTCATATACAATCCAAAAATACCTACCTACCAAACATGGGCACACAATCCATGAACAATACGTAGGGGGATTTTGTGATGTATTCTACACGAATTTATTGTGCAAACAGAATATGGTCATGTATCATCTGCGAACATATAGTCAGTACAAAATGACCCGGGTTCCCGTACAATCGAAAATTTGTCGCATCCTGCGCGCACGTCACCTTAGCGTCTATATATATATATATATAAAAACATATATATCGTAACAATTCGCCATGGATCACAAAAAAAACAATACATAGGTCGAAGCAAAATATGGGTCTCAAAAGGGACAGTTTTGGAAAAAAGTAACGACTTTTATCCAACGAAATGCGTTACATAGCTAAAAAGAACAATCGAAAAAGATGAGATTGTAAAACACAACTGTATTTTTCTTACCACTTGGCAAATGCTTTTGAGTTACACTCTGCCAAAGCAGATCTTGTTGTGCATTGGGGCCACAATCAATATCCTGCAAAAAAAGAATTCAGAACAATTCAATGCTACACAACCAAAATAAAAAATAAGGTGAATTTATTATAACACTAACTAAATAAGCAGACCAAAGGCAATAATAAAAAAACGTCTGTTGTATTTTGCATGATTAGTGTTTCTAGTTTTCTTTCAACTTATTGATCAACTAGTTTCAAAAAAATCACAAACTAATCAAATTCATAGAAAATGGTAGTAAATTTAATTTTTTTTATATTGAAATTAACTCTGAGCAAGGCAGTGCATAAAAGGAACCAACTAACGGCCAGTTGGTAGCAAAGAGCTACAAAGAGGTGTAGTTCCAGAAACGGCACTCCAACGGAAAACATTCCAAACCGAACTGAATCGCAATGATAGAGAACAGTGAGTGGTATCTTCCCTGGGCAATGGTAAACCATCTACCACTCTGCTTCCCTTTAGTCACCTCATACGACAAGCAGGAAATGTGTTAGGACTATTCTAAATTATAGGTCCATAACTACAGGGTTTACATTTGAAACATTTCAAATTTGCTTATTTGAAGAACTCTTAGGCATACCTCTTATGATATTCTTCTAATGCGGTGACATTTATTTCACTACAGAACTACATTTACCGTACTGTAGGTCTTGTCTAGAACATTATGTTATTTCATATATTATATTTGTAAAATCACCATTAAACTTTCAGATGCTCCAGGGTTTATAATATCTGAATAATATCCCCGTTGTTTCATTGTTGGATATCTGGCATGCTGATCTCCATTTGTACCAGCAGTCTGTTTTAAAAGATTCAATGACTTGTCATTTGACTAAATACTTTGTTCATCAAATTGAAGTGAATACTTTCGCTACAAAATATATATTTAATAAATAGGGTTCGGAACTTAAAACTTTTAAAGAAATTCTTTTCATGCAAGGTTGAAAAGCACTCCTGAAAAACCAACTAACAGCCACTAATAACATGACAACCACTTACTAGGTACAAAATGTCTATTGAACCGGGTTCATGTCAAATATTGTTTTTGAGTTAGAAACGAGTTGAAAAAAAATCTAAAAGAGGGTTTAAATAAACAAATATAGGTACAGGAACAGAAAGTACCTTTAATATCAAGAATGAGAAAATAATTACAAACATTATCGATGGGTTAACAAAAGTGCTAAGTGAATAAAAATTTTTTGAGCAGAAAACTTTCGTTTATATTTATAAGTGCATAAAATTGCTGCAAACAAAGTTTAAACTTCCTCCATAAATTTGGATATAAATCAAGATTCTGCATACCGTTAATACATCATGATTTCAAGTAAATAGGTATAACGATAGTCAATTTAAGAAAAGATACAGAAAATACATGGACAGTAAAAATTTAAAATCATTGCAGAGTTTTTAACCAACCTGAGTTCGTGTTCGCAAGCTGTGGTGAGATGCTGATGACGCCAACTTCCTGCGGCTTTCCATTGATGTACGAGGAGGGTGTGGCGTACGAAATCCGTGGCTACTACCACCTGGATATCCATTCGGATATCCATTAGGATAACCATTCATGTTGATGCTTTCTCCGTTATCTTGGTCAGAAGCGCAGAGGGTATATTACTAAGTTTATGAAAAATTGAACAAAAAATCTGCAATTTTAATAGCATCATTACAAAAGACTGATTGAGGATAAGTAGAAGACATGTGAACGAGGATATGTATTCAGCAAAATGTCACAGAAAATATTGTGCTCTAAGAATATTCATTTTTGCAGTTTTGTTCCGTTTTGA
The DNA here is from genome assembly GCA_963675895.2 of Styela plicata. Lineage (NCBI taxonomy): Eukaryota > Metazoa > Chordata > Ascidiacea > Stolidobranchia > Styelidae > Styela > Styela plicata. The sequence goes on from OZ023142.1 coordinate 11,003,507, forward strand.
ACCTGAAATGGCAGGTACTAAATAACTTTTTGTGTTCTTCTACCTAGTCAAAAAAATTTTGTGAATGTAAGTTAGACAAAATAATGTCCCTGGTTGAGTATGGGTTATCTAATTGTTTTCGTGCTTCCAGGTCCTTTTCAGTATAACAAGACTGACAAAAAAGCCCTACCTCAACAGCGAAAAAGATATACATCATTCCTGCAATACAGAATTAGAAAATGCGTCTTAAGACCATTCTACCTAAAAATTTCTATATTTCGAATGTTATACAAGTATGTCTCGGTCTAAACTTTTTTATAAAATTATCATTTTCTTAAGCTTAAGTTATTATTTAAAAATCGACAACCATAATAAACAGTAAAAGTTTATAATAGCAATACAGAATAATGGAGTCTTATTGTGAACAATCAAAGATGTGTTTCAAGAAAATTGTAGTATATATATTTCAAAAATGAGCCTGTTTCGCCTATTTCACAAAAATTTACAGATTTCTGTATTTGCAGATTTCAAATCGCAAAAAATAACTCGCAAACCAATTTAAATATTTTAGGCTATGCAGTAAGTTATAAGTTATTTTCTAACCTACAATCCTAAAAATTTTATTTTGTTTTAAAAAAAGCAAAAATCAAATAACTCAAAGCAATTTGAAGTTGTAACGTTAGTAGGGGTGCCTGGTTGGCTCGATCGGTAAAGCATTGGAAATACGGTGGTTTATGTAACCACTGCTTCCTCTACCAATCACTTACCAGACACATACAGAGAGAAAAATGTATGGGTCTACTTACATTACATATCAATGCTTTAATACTGATTGACAAATAGGCTAGATTAAATTAAACGTGGTTGACTGCGCAACAAAATTAGCCAAGTTAACTCACAGACAACTTACACTGTACGGCAGATCTAGCGCAGAGCATCAGCAGCACAATGTCGTTGTCTCCATAGTTACGTACGCCTCCATTTGCGGTCCATGATGAGCGACGCCTAACGATGATGTCTTTGGGGAGTAGAGAGATAAAATTTGTAGAAGTTTTGGGAATAAAAAGTTTGCATTGAAATATTCAAAATATGCAAAATAATTATAATATTTAGAAAATAGAAAAGCTAAATCAGCATAAAAAGTAAGGAACTTTTGTGAAAAACATCGAGTAACAAACCTACACTATGCCTACACTACACTATACCTACACTATTACGAAATTTGCATGAACATTTTCTATTTTATCAATCTCCCAGCAATTTTCCATTTTCAAACTTCCATTCAAAAACTAAACTCGTATTTAAATACTAGCGTTTTTAGCGCATTTGATGTCAGTTGTGTACCTGGACAATAATTTAAAATAAAGAATTTTTGGTCGGGGCTAAGACATGACAATATTTTTGTAATTAATGTATTTCACTGTGCGAAGCCATTAAATATATTTTTAACACTTTACATCAGGCGTTGAAACATTAATATATGCAACAACTGTATAAATATGTTGCCATATCCGGTTTCAAATAATAGTTATAAAGTGGAGTATTTTGAATTTTGAAAAGGGAAGGGGATAAATTTGATGTATTTTTTCGTCAAAATATGACGTTTTTTTGCACATCAGAATAAAATAGCCCAAAAATTGTAATGGCATTGGACTACCTATTGCACGCAAAAGAAATGCCAAAAAAGGGACTTTTCTTCTAAAAAAGCAGTTTTTTCAGTCGGTTGGCACCAGCATGGCTCGCTCGTTCAGTAGCAGCATCGTGTCAGCGGTCCAAAAAAGTGGCGATCCAAATGAACGTTTCAATTTGATGTAGGCCAAAGCTATTATGAGAGAGAATTTATTATTTTGTCAACCAGAAATGCAATACATAATACATTAAATTGTATGTAGATACACAGCATATGTATTTCGGTACAGACTGGGGAATGGCGATACGACTAGTTGGTCATCAAAGTCTGCCATCACCCATTCCTGCCAAATATATATAAAGAAAAATTTGCAATAAACTATAATAATCTTTGCACTTACAAATGATGACACTTTTCAAGAAAATATTTTAACACTCTCATTTACCACATAGCATTCAAGCACATTGGTGTTCGTATTCTAAAATTCAACACAGACACCAAGAATGCCCGGAACAATACCTGGCAAATTTGCGAAAGAGAACAAAAAAGAGGTAATCCGAGGCAATATAATAAATAAACAGAGGGGAACACTATAGCTGCTTAACTATAGTAGTTCAATAAAAAAAATAGTAGCTCAGCTAAATATTTAGTCCAATGGTATTTCAAAAGCAATGTATCACGCCTATCGTGTAGAGTGAAACCTTATACAAGAAGACAAAATGAGACGGTTATAGGAATCCTAACTAACTGTATGTATATAGCATATCTAAATAAGGATACCTCAGTACTGGTGATCACCAATAAATGACAAAAAAAAGACATAACTAGTAAAACATTTACAATGTCTTGTAATCACTGCAAGGATTATCATGATTTAATATAAAACACATGAGAACACAATATCAGTAATCACTGCATGAATTATCATGATTTAATATAAGATACATCAGAACACAATATCGGTAATCACTGATTAAAAAGCACAAGTATTTTTTTTTAAATAGAGAATATGTACAGGACATGGTTTTAGGAATTTTAGTGAATTACTTCGATGTTTCCGCCTGGTCTGCCCGACTGAGATCATAATTAGGTCTACTATTACTATGCTGGAATGAGCGCCCCTTAACATCTGGTTAACATTTAGATCTAGGGTTTGACACTGGTTGTGGCCGTGGTAATGGGAAAAGTATCCTCTAGCTAATGTGTGCGGTATTCACCTTCGCTCCAAGATTTGGAGCCTTAAGTTGCCTATGGACCAGTGCTGGAACCAGTATATGTGTTTTGTCAAGCACGATCTACATATTGACCGCGATCCATCAGCGACTCAAATTTAACAAAGGCGAGCGATTCAAAATTTTTTTGACTGGGTATATACTTCCCCGTTGATATTGGAATCGGCAATTGGCAGTCGAGTCTTATCGCTTAGATTTGACTCTTACGTACTGTACTAATTGGTATGCGCAGCTAATAATCCGTTTGCGACGAATTTCTATTTTTACCCTAATACTTACTTACCTTATCTCATTGCAAATGCATTTGTATTTTTTTAATCCTACCTCGAGTTAAAATAGATGAATTTTCTGCTTACATAAATAGGCTTAACCACGCCAAAAATAAGTTAACCAAACATGTTTTGTTGAGCTTGGGATACTGATGGATCGTACCATTCAGGCACGGCCCATCTGTGCCTCATGCTCTGCAAGATAAAGCTCCCAAATCGGGAACCGGATAATGGTTTTGGATAAACAGGCTAAATAAATATTTCACGACTTGACGGCGCGATCCATCACTGCCCCATACCCGATAAAACACAATCTATTATTCTATTTTTAATATAACCAATCGAAGGGGAGAAAATAAAATTTATGTTAATTCACAAGTGACGTGAATATTCGAATTAGATAGATGTCGACGCTATTGGTTTTACTTATAGTTAATTACCATAACAATGCGAGAAGGCCAACGATGTTTTTACAAATCCTGTTGAACAAACCGATCGATAGACCCGAATTAGTCCATTTAAAAACAAATCAATTCCCGTACATTATTTTTGCTATAATTCAGTACCTAACATAACCTATTAAGCAGAAAGAAATTTCTGAGATAGGGTAGTCTTGCAATGCTCGGTTGGTCAACAGTTGCATAAAATACCTGACATGAATCGTTCGGAAAACTACCAGATCTATGTTTCTGGAAACGACGCTTTTCTGCCACTTTTCCTCATTGTAGGGATCTTGTTGACTGTTGTCGCGAATCTCACTCTTCTTATGGCGTTGCTGAAGATTCAAGCATTGGAATTTTATTCATTTGTAAAAGTAATGTGCTACTTGGATTTATTCGCAGCAATTACAATATTTCCAATGGCGCTGGTGGCTTCATCAAATCATACTGTGCTGAATCTTTCAGTATATTGTAATATTTATGGGATATTGACTGCGTTTCTCGGCCGCGCTTCCATGCTCAACGTCTGCGCTATGAACGTCGAAAGGTAAGTTGATTATTTAAAAAATATTTGTTTAAAAATAAATTATTTTACACATCTGTTTTACAGTGAGTTCCCACAAAAAGCTTCTGAAAATTTCAAAAATATTTTCGGAAATCAATATCGCCCAATGAGATATTTTGTTCCGTCAAGTATTGGCCACAGAGATTGAGCGAGATTGAAATTGATCAAAGTTTATTTACAATATGTTGCATGAAAATTAAGTCGCAAATGCCGCTGAGAATATTTAAAAAAAGACAATAAAACGTAAATTTTAGCTCTGATTTTACTTCATTCATGCGCAATGAAGTACCGTTATAAAAACTTTAAAAAAGCTTGTAAAAGACTTTTTGTGTCTAATAGACAGTCTCTGTGTGAGACCTAAGTTGTTCAGGCACCTGTCACTTTAAGCTTCGCATAAAATTTAGTATTGAATTTTTTGTATCGCTATTCTGTGTTTGTGCGCCGTGTGTTTGTCTATCGCAGCTCTCGTGCTGGAATCTGGTCCATATATTGAAATAGGTACGAATCAAACATAACAATACATTTGTCTGCCTTTTAATGATTCTGTTTTCTTGTTATGTTTTTCAGGTACTATTTCATTGCTCGGCCTATGCAATATAATCACATTATGGCTAACAGTTTGTCTACAGCTATCAATTGCGGGTTGATGGGATTGGCTTTGATTATGTCAGTAATGCCTATAGTGGTTTCACTATCGACAAATGTCGACGCTTACGGACCTTTGTCGCACGCTCCGTTATGTGCTAGCCTACCATCAACAACAATATTGAGAGTACTGGGATATGTTGACGTCATCATTTCATTCTTCATACCGTGGTGTGTAATATTTGCCGTAAGCGTCGGTGAGTATTGAGGCCGTTTAAATTCAGTTCATGTGAATTATAGTATAAAATCAGTAATACCCAATCAGAAAATCTATTTTGTCAAGCATGAATCACAGAGGGATCGCGCCACCACAACGAACCCGACTCATACTTAACAAAATTTGTTATAGGTGAAGCTTTTTTATTTCATATAAACTAATTCAAGTTGACACCCCTGTGCTATACAACGTCTATCAACAGCAAGCTCTTTCGTTTTCTTTCGCAAAATTCTATCCTACTTATACAGTGAAAGGGATGCGTCACACCACATTAAAGATAATCAAATATTTGGTCAATCAAATGTCGAACATTTTCAAAATCAAATTAGCTCACACCTCACACCTTTATTTAAAATAAAGATAGAAAATGTAACAAGAGATTGAAATATTTTTAAATTTCATAATGACCAAATTCCCAAGATATCCGTAAATCCTGGTCAAAACCTGTCAAATCATAAAAGAATCGCAGAATTAGGTACTAGGATTAATAGAATAAAACATGTATCCGAAAGTAGTCGAAGATGGAAGATTTAGCCTCCTGGAAGGCCAGACAAAGTTGAAAATCTCGGGTGCATTTTCTTTGTGATGTATAATTTCATCATTTTAGTACTAACGAAATGAAATTTACCCAAATTGTTTTGTTGAAGTCAATTGAAAAAAATCTAATAATTTAAGGCGGGAAGGTCAAGCTCTTCTGAATATCATACGTCGAGTTCTCTTTTTCCGACGCTATCGCGTTTATTCGGGTTGATATGAATATCGGAAAGGAGATTGGCATCGATGTCGGCCAGTTCGAGAATACAGAAAAATGGCTTAAATCGACTTCATAAAAGTTTTGAGAAATAAATATTAGTTAGGGTAATAAATTTAATGTTTTTGTTGTTCGTGACAATTTACTAAACTTATCATTATTGACGTTTTTTATAACACAGGTATGTTAAAAATAGCCTGCAAAATTATTCATCCATCTGTTCAGCCAATAAAATGTGTACCAGCAGAAAGATCATTCAATAGACCTCCTTCTGTTAACTGTAAGTAGTTGTGTCGTAATAATTTATGTTCATTTATTCAATCGGACATAGGTTTTAACGATTCCTCAACAAATTTGTTTTGGAAATTTTCTTTTAAAGATGCATTTGCGCCAACCCGATCAGTAAATTGTCAAACATAAGCTACAATTGAACCGCGCCACGATGGCGCGATCCATCAATGACTCATATCTAATAAAGACTGAGAACCTATTTTTTATCATGTGACTCATATAATACCAAAAGCAGTCTTTGTTCATTGACGTTACTTTCAAATGGGGCTCAAAACTTTCAACGTTGAGAAGAGCTTTCAAAGTTTAAATTTTGCATTTTTTTATCCGAGGGATTAAAAAGTTGTTATTTTTGCTATCATATAAGCTTCTTGTTATATTTTGTGAATATGAGCTGGCCTCGAAAAAGGAAGAAGGGAGGGCGAAGAAACTTTCGCCATAAATCAAGAGACAGTCCATCAGACTTTTGAATTCTTTGGATGGAAATAGAATTTTTTTTCAATATTATTTCGGCACGCTTTGAACGCGCAATTATAATTTTAATTAAATTTGTAGTGCTTCACTGTCAAAATGATGAATTTAAAAACCGAAATACCAAAAAATTTCTGCTCACCCTCGATGCGCGAATTTTCTTTGAAAAATTATTGCTTGTTTCAAATTTAACCACGATTTTTTATTCGCAGATGGTAAACAGAAATTTAAGCAACTTCCTACAATATATCCATCGCGAAGTTCGAGAACGTTCAGATTGTCCGAACGAAATTTCAATCGCAGAAACAATATCCCGAAACGTCGCCAGTTTGTTCCTCCAACGCGCACCTCAGGAAATCTGAAAGCTCTCATAACAATAGCAACAACACTGTGTGTATTCACTGTACTCAATGCACCGCTTGTAGCCCTTATCATCATAATGTGTTCCAGCTCCGACTACAACATGATTCGAAGCTCAGAAGAGCCCACTCTTGAATATATAGCGTGCATTACAATGTTTGCGACATACATCATTTACCCACTTCTCAACGGACTCACGAACAGAGAAATCCGAAGTAAAATGTTGCAAATGGTTCGAAACACGATGAAACTACACATCATGGACATTGAAGAATTAGACGAAGGGCCTAGTATGGGGAGTAATGAAAATCTGAAAAGAAGTCCGGTAAAAATAATCACACAGAAAAAGACAAAGATCAATATTGAAATTTTAGAAGAGAGTGTTCACGATTCCACTTGTAAAGATAACACGTTGGAGCAGTTTCAAACAAAAATGACATCATCAAATATTCGGAAAGAATATACGGAAACGTATATTATGCACAGGGATATTGACTCAGATATTGATGATTATCCAACTGGAAGAATGTCCACAGCCCCAGGAGTTAAACGCCGAGTATCACGTGATTGGAGAAAGACTGTTTTTAACGGTACTATTGAAATGCCACAAGAAATAAAAAAAATTGTCGTTGCTGGCTCTTGTCCACTGCCGAGAAGGAAAGCGAAAAGATCCAAATCCACTTCAAATTCATATCCTGTACCTTATAGCCTCATTCTTGGAAAAAAGAGGCGATCAAAATCTGAGAATGTTCCTCCCACTCTAATTGTATGTTCCAAACCATCAAAAAGTAACAGAAATAACAACAACAACGAAAAACACTACCAATCGCATGAAATTGAGACAATAAACTTACCGGGTATGGTAATGTGAAATAAATGTTAAAATTATTATCTTACATTTTCGTACCTTTTTCCAGCAGTTAATCTGTGAAATAAAATAGAGTATGTATATTCAATTGTGAATCCAGGTCTCAAGGTGGCTTAGGTTAAAGGACACGCCGTTGCAGCGGATGGGTCGGTTTTTAAATTGCAAACCCACATCCCATGCGAACCCGGAAAAAGGTGACGTCGAGGTTCTGTCTTTTATCTCTTTAAATCCGAATCTCATCTCCAATTAATTTATTAAACTCTCTATTTGCGTGCTTATCTTTGTATTTTATTGTACGTAATTGATACCTTTATTAATCCGTTGCGAGCTCATACAAATAGGCATACAAGATTTCTTTGTTTCACCCATGATAGTTTTTGATCTTCATGAAAACGTTTGGGTTAATTTATGTTTAGAGAATTGGCGATCCGCTACAGGCTGATGGAGAACGTATACCTACCGGTATGCGACAATAATTACGCAGGGTTCACTTGCGTAGAGTTGGTTTTTAAAGTACATCGGCCGCTACGCTGTTCGTTCCTAAGAAAACACGACATCAAGTCATTAGCATAACAATTACAGTCTTAAAACCGCCTCAAAGCTGCTCCTTTAACTCATGATGATTTACAAATACCAACAAATTCGGCCGTCGACCTCGTTTGCATCCCAGAGACAAAACCTAGTGTGTGTGCTCAGGAATGTGAAGCCCATGAACCTTCATAAGGATTTAATCCTGTGGCAGAGTAAATATAAAAGCACTCATGCAGTTGTCAGTGTCTGCATAGCAGGACGAAAAGTGACGCGTTCCGAAAGTCTCCGTTGATTGAAGGAAATGCGTAGGTTGAGATTTGCCACATTCTTCTGCAGCACAGCTCTGTACTATATACACTTTGCCATTGGATAGGATTTCATATTTATCCTGCGGAAGATGGAAGCCGAGAATACGGTTTAAAGATGTGGTGAATCATGACCTCTCTGCAGACACCAGTTCCGAACGGGGGTGAAGGTTTTGGCTTGACATATCAGCCGCGCATGGACATGGTTGGATGGGAAGCCGTAAGTAGCACTTACGTGAAACGGCTGAACAACTGCATAAAATCATCCCTCCATGACTCGAACCGAGGCCGTTGGAGTTGCGTATTCCCAACGCCTTACCAATCGAGCTAAACAGGGAGCCATATCAGTAGCCTCCCACTAACTAAACTCAGTTTCGCTGAATTTAAAAAAACCTCCATACTAAAACAATAAGATTCTTATTCTGAGAAATGCAACCCACATTAAACCTAAGCCCAGAGTAAGCGCAAGAAATTTTTTTTTTTTTTCATATTTATTAAAAGGGAGTCAATCAAGTAAGAAAAAAATGTCAGCACTATACATTTGTAATAGAATTTCTGATAAAACATCATATTCTATAATATTAATAAAAATGAAAGAAAAAAAAAACACAAAAGAAAAATGGAGTGAAATCAAAGGTGAAAGTTCACTGGTTGATATGCCTGAATTTCGGTCGTTTTACAAATACAATTTAAAGTATTTGCATAGCTATTTGAATACTTCATCGAAAATAAGCCACTGATGGGCCGCACCTATGTGGCGCGATCCATCGGTGGCGTATGTTCAACAAAAGATTAATAGAATAAATTTATAGTTAAGGTGACCATTAATATTCGTAAGGGACAGTCCTTCAGCCCATTATTGGTATTGGTACACAAAGGTAGGTATAAGATAAGTTTCTACTATCATTCTTGAAAAACGTTATGTGATCATACCAGAGAACTCCAAACTTCCAAACAAATGAGAGAAATTATGGTATTGAAGTAGTGATTTCGACTGTCTTTGGATATAAAAATAAAATGGGAAAACAATTATATAATACATAAGCTATATCAACTAACCCAGTAAGAGAAGGCTTTTCCCTAAAATTCTTTTGTTAAGTATGCGTCACTGATGGATCGCACCGCGGAGGTGTGGTCCATCTGTGACTCATGCTTACCAAAATAAAATTTCCGGTTGGTTGAATATAAAATCAAGAATTCCCTGGACACCGAAGAACCTCATGGACACACCCAAAAACCATCAACCCAAAAACCATCAATGCGAATGAGGCATATGTTCAAAATCATCGTTAAAAAAAATTCGGTCCAGTGCGCACAACACATAATAGGCTTCATCAGGACTGTTTTGTACCGACAACAAAATTAAAACATGACAAATAATATATATCCCACTACATAAAATTGAAGCGCCTCGGTATGTATGGTATTAGAAATTGAAATGTCCTGGAATTATATGATTAACTTTTTCGAGATAGCTGATTCAAGAACTTCATCACATTCATGTTTCACTTGAGAGAACTAAGAGTTTGTTAATTTAAAAATACTTTCACCACATAAACGTCAGTTGAAATATTGGTTATTTGAAATAAACCACAATATTTATTGGCTTTGATAAAAAATAATCAGAAAATTCATTTTTTTTTTGATTATTAAGTAAGTGCCAATAATGACTTGAGCGGGAAAAAAACAAGGGAAAAATAAAATTTGCTGAGGGAAATGAACTTTTAAATATTCTAAGATGAGGAGCTAGAACTAGACTGATCATAATACGAGGAATTTTTCCTCGATCCGTTTTGTCCTACAAAATTATCATGCTCTCCTGTTGTATATTCTTCGTCTTCTTCTAATATTGAATGATGAAAAGATGAGACCGGTCTTCTTCCAGGGCCTAAGGAAATGTGAAATTTACGAGATAATTTTGGTTCGAACATATCTGTTGCGTGCGAATCAGTGACCGATTGCGCTATTATACTGATGTCACCCGAGCCCTGACAAATCATTGACCAAATTCACAGACTGGCTAACATCTATCAGTGGTGAATGCTTGAAAATAAAATTCTGCTTTGGGCTGCAATACTTCACTAAGCTCGGTTGAGTATTTAAAAATTTAAGTATTTAAAACATTGAAAACTTCCCATAACTCAACAGAGTAACAAACAGACTGTTCTCCAAGATGAGTCTTGTGTAACTTCTTGAAAAAAAAATAGGACGTTTAATTTTCATCTTCATTTGTTTGTAACCCTCTCATCTACCTTTTTTAAATTTGTGGCCCGTTTTTTATTATATTTAAGTCAATTTAATTGGAAATAGACTAAATTATCTGTGTACTTACCAATATAACTTAATAAAATAGGAAGTAGAATAAGTCCATGTGTTGCTCCAAGTACGACAATTGCGAGGTACATTCGGAAATAGAAAATCCTGAAGATTTGAGATGTACTGAACGCCAATATTGAAATTCCGACAAATTTTGTCAAAGTAATTCCACTCAAAACCTGTTAGCAGAAGGAAAAGATAAATATGAATAATTGACACAAATCCTAGTGCTCTGCATAATTTTAGGAATGCCCAATTTAAAAGTAATTAGCAATTTAATTTGCTAATTGGGAAACTGGGAGTCACTGCTTGAGAGAATATTTGGACGATTCTTAACAAGCATATTTTTAGTTGAAATAAATGATTTACAGATAACTGTTTTAATTCGAAAAAAGGTAACTGAAAGCAGCTATAAAGATAAAAGGCAAATTTCATGATGTCCACTAATTTTGAAATACATGTACAGGTCAACAGGCTAATTATTCCAATTGATTCAATGTTGGGTCAGATCATACATATGTCAGTCGTCTAATATTATTAGCTAAAACAATAACTGAATATTACTATAGAACATAATCCTAATAGTTAATCAATAAGCAAAAGAAATATAGTAAATAAGGTGCATCAGCATATTGTCGAGAATATAAATAAACTAATTAAAAAATTTTGACAAAACATCAAAAACACCAAAACATAATCTTCAAAGGATTATTGAGAAACACTAATATTAATCAATAAGCAAAAGAAATCTAATTAAATAAGGTGCATCAGCTTATTGTTAAGAATATAAATGAACTAATTAGGAAATTTTGACAAAACACATGACACAAAACACATTTTGTCGAACATGAGCAACAGATGGATCGTGGATGGATTAGAGTGAATCTTAAAAAAAAGTCCGGTTGCTGAATCATAGCGCATGAGGGTTTATCAACTTGCGCATGGTTGGCCGAACCCGAAAATATACACATTTTCAATCGCAATCACCTGAAGTGACCATCAGTGTCCGTCTGGAATAGTCCCTCAGATGAGAGACTGTAAAAACTATCATCAGTGGAGATATTTTCGAGAATTTCCCATTTTATGACAATAAACAAACACATCTTTGATATCAAATATACTCACAGAGCTTCCCATCTCCGCAAGTGCCTCCTCTGCACGAAGTAACCTGGTTGATCTCTGACTGAGTGCAAATGCCCTAGTGATGTGTGAGCAAAACTCAACTGATATACCAACAGCCTGAGAAATAGTAACACAATTTAATGATGGAACCATAAGGAATAACTAGATAGAAAACTTTATTTGAATAGTCAAATATCATAGGAGTGATACCTCGAATTAAACAACTTGGGAGGACATGTTGTTTTCGAGTTGATCAAAATTTCAAAATTAAAAACAGTGACCTAAAGCATGTGACATTATATCTGGTAAAGTTCTTCCAAATACTGGCACCGCTGGAAGAAAATTTTTTAATTATCAGTACGGACATACTGGAAGTTCATAAGAAGTGAAGATTAGAGCAAACCAAATATTTAAGATTTTTGCTTTCGATGGCGGATGGGAGTTCAGTAGAATACTTAGATAATATTCTACAAGCATGTTCCACTAATGGATAGATGTGTTATAGTGGTTGATGATTTTGAATATTTGACTTTGTTCAGAATATGTGGGCACTAACATAAAAAATACACTAAAACATGTTGTGTTTGGGTGCCCAGTTAGCTCTGCTGGACGCCTCACCTGTGTATGGTGGTTCAAATAAGCACTGCTTGAGAAATATGATAGGTCAAAAACCTTCACCCCGATACGGAACTGGTAACTGCACGAGAGGTTGTGGTTCAAGATATATTATGATATCGCGTCTCCATCAGTTACTCAAGCTCGACAAAATGAAATTTCTGATTGAACATCAAGATTAAAATATAATTAGTTATAATACAGTCACCACGTACCATAACAAGATTTACAAGCGATACTGCATTAAGTGGAATACTCCATAGAAACATTACACCAAACATGTTTAATATAATGAGAGATATAACCATTACGACAACCAATGCAGATATGATGTCAAATCCCATCATTACGAAGACTATCAAGAAGATGACAGCAAGAGAAATACCTGAAAAGAAAACGGTAAAATATCAGTTTTAGAAAATTTAATATCACACCGAGTTGCTCAGTTAGCTCATTCAGATCTATGATCGTCCTCAAGAAAGATTACGTGTTGAATGATTATGTGCGAAAAGCTTGCTGGAAACATTCTCCACCGCATGGTGGTTAATATAAGCAATGCCTACAGCTTCTTGCAACAACCATGCCCAAGAGAAATGTGTTGGATGTCAGGTTTCTTTAACAAGCATGGAGGACACTGGCAACCCTGCTACTCAGACATCCAAAGAAAATAGCTCTTATATCAGAAGAAAATGTACCAAATAGAGTGGCCACTTTTAGATACTTTTTTTTTCGAAGAGAATTTTTCATCACGATTCTAAAACGTAAATGCGGCATTCACAATACACAAATCACAATCAAAAGTACGGAGTTTTAAAAAACACTAAAAAAATTAACCCTTTTCAACAAAACTGGGACAGTAGAAAATCAGTAAAATTTTTTTGAAGCCTTCCAAGCGGATGAAAATGATATGGAAGTTTTAAATATATGAAAAAATAAAATTCTGTCAAACTGGAACAACCAACTCCATGCTTGACGAAATGAAACTTGTAATGCAACAGAATGATGGTTTCTCAATCATCATTTGAATGGGCATAACCGCTCAGCGAAAAAACATAACAAAGACTACAAAAAGAAATAATAAAAATACTCACTTAAATTGAATTGTGTGTCGTGCACAATTGTCAGATATTGTTCATAATAAACATAAAACACTGAGTAAGGGAAGACTTCCACTGTACTGTTTATTGTAGCTGTGATATTATCTGCTAATGCATTAGCTTGTTTCAAACATTTGATAAAATCTTGCGATGTTTTTGCGACAGTGTGATATGTCATGAAGTAAGTCGCTGTAAAAAATTATTTAATAATATCAATCCTTGGTTACAGACAACAAGATAATAACGAAAATGAGAAGAGATAGTTTTTTTCAATGTATAAAAAAAAAATAAAACATATATTTACGATTGGTCTTTGGTGAAGTGACCCAACTATGACCAACTAAAAGATTTCAGTTCACAGTCTTGTGTCTAATACAGATTTATTTCTGCAAAGTTTCGTCTGACCAAAGTCAAACTTTGACCAAGGACAAACATTTTAATAACCCTTGTCTGAGGAATTCTTTGACTTTGGTCAAACAACAAAACGTTACAGAAATAAATTTGTGTTGAAGTGAAGCAAGATGAAGACTATGAACATAAACTTGTATGATCCTACATGTGATTTAGTTGGTTATTTGGTATAAACCATCACACAGAAGCATTAGACTAGAAAGAAAAAGCATGGGAGCAATTTTGACAATTCTTTTTTTATCTATTTAAAGCTGCGATGGTGTGATATACTTACTTTTAGACAAAAGTACCTATGTTTGGTAAATATTATTTAAATTAAAGTAGTAGTATCCATGTAACACCGGAATCATTAACTGAAAAATATGCTCTGCAGAATCAGGAGTCGTAAAACAAAAATTCGGAACCACCACTTAAATAAAAGAAAAATTGAATTGAATCAGGTCAAGTTTTTGTACGGATGTAAAAGTTTCATGAAAGCGAGAATGCCCGAAACAGCAATTGACAACAACATGCTATTAGTAATAAGCTTTATAAAGTGACAAAGAAAGTAATGCAATTTTTTACCTCCAACATCAGTGTCTGTTATATTTGGATGAGTCGAATTAATAATTTTGACACCACTTCCGTAAGCTGCATGTCCACTGAGAATAAAATAGAACCCATTAAAACATTAAGTATGCTATATAATCATTGCGACAGTCTTTGATGGCTCGTGATTCAAGAAGAGAAATAAGATATCTTTGATTGGGGAAATTTTTGGCGAGCGCGAGTAGAGTCACCATGAGACTACGTAGTAAAAGGAATATCGTGATTTCGAAGCCTTGTTGTAAAATATGGCCAATTCCGGCATCAAAAATCTTGCACCATATTCATACAATGAATATATATATATAGATATTGAAGTATTACTCCGTCAGAAGTTTTATCTTGACTGTACGCTGGCAGCAAGATCCATCAGTAACCGGAACTTGAAAAAAAAATGTTTGATATTCCTTTTCTGACTGATGTAGACCATAGTCAGAAATATTACATTGTCGAGTTTCAGCCGCAGTATACTGCGCCTCGGCAGTATGATCCATCAATGGACTCATAACTTAAAAAACGTATTTCAATAATATTTATGCGAGTAGTTGGACGCCAATCCAAAATTTCATTTAGCCAAACATGAGCTGCACCTCGATATTATGATCCATCTGTGACATAAGATTAGCAAAACATGTTCGGTCAATATTTTTACAACAGGCTCGACTAAATCCTCAACATTCTTACCCTTTAGCACAATTATCCTCAGGATTATCGGTCAAAAACCAGGGTAAAAATTCCATGAAATCTTTTTCGCTTGGTCTTGGATTTTTCGATGCCTCTGTTACGCTCCGACAGAATGTGCAATTAGCTTCAGACTTTGTTATCTGTTAAAAAAAAATGGCATTTTTAATTATTAACCGATGGGAGCTAGGAGAACTGTAAAGTCTGTTTACAAGTAATTGTGAAATTTAAATATAAATCTTTCACAGTCACCCGTTTGAATGAATTAACATCTTCTTTCACGCATGCGCCACAGATGAACCGCGTCTCATCGACGCGGTCCATCAGTGACACATGCCTAACAGAAGATGTTTCGACGAACTGAGTATATTCATGTACCAGAACCTATTTTTTAGATAAACAAGGTTACCAATAGTGTTGTTGGAAATATATGATTTTTCTGATTCGTAAACCTATGGTCTTATCAAAACACTAACCCTGTTCGCACATATATATATAAGTGGCCATATTAACAATGACTAGATAGGTATAGATAGGTTTGAAAAATCAAAAGTAGTTTGTTTCATTTGCGCATCATCCATCAAAAAACTCAAGTGATCAGCCTACCGTTGCATTACAAAATTTATCAGGTTCGTTGTCGTAATATCTGCAACAGGATGACTGAGGTTTCAACCACGCAAAATAGTCGTCTATCCATGATGACGCTTCATAGGCAATTGTTGTACTGAAACAGGAGGTGCAATGATAATAGGTAATACATAACAAACAGATAATGAAATCACTTGTATTGTTAAGCACGATACTCAAGATTGAAAAGATAAAATTTCAGTTTGATTGCAAAGCATGATTTTTCTTGAAATATAACAAGAGATGAAAAAGTGATCTATTTGTATCAGAAGCTCAAAATTTTATTGAAAAAACTAATGAGTCCAATGCGAAAAAAAGCATAGAATATCTCAAAAATTTTGATAAATAATAAAGAAAAATTTACGGAAATTTCATCAAAAACAAATAAACTATTGCTTGATAAAAAACAAAAGAGAAAATTTTTTTCTAGGCAATTAGAATAAATGTTGCTTATTTATATATTTTATTTATACGATCTTAATTCCAAGAATTCGAAAAATATATTTCTTTGAAATAACAAAACTTCAACTTAAGCTGTAAAAAAGAGCACAAAATTTTACGCAGACTTACTAATTAGGAATCTGTGAAGCATATGAAATCTTTTGAATCAATGAGTCATCAAAACATCCGTTACCACCGCAAATATGATTTGATCCGTTCACCGTTTTATAATCATATCCTTCTGGTACAACAAAATAAACAGGAGCACCAACAGCAAGATAACTGAAAATAAATAATTGGTTGAACAGAGAGTGCCAGGATTTTGTTTTCATAGGGGAGTCAGAAATATCAATGTCATTTTTCCCAGACGGACAAATAAGCTTTAAAAGCATCATTGTGGTTTTAAACGTTTTGTGCAGTTTTATTATTGCGTCAGACTGGCCAAACGACTGCTACTCAAATACCCGAAGAAAATGGGTTTCATCAGAAAAAATTTAACAAATGGGCAATATTTTGTGATACATCTTTTGCTAATAGATTAAAATGCCTTCAACCAAAGAAAAACAACGATTTATTTCTTGGGATTATTTTGAGTAACAAAAATCTGTATTTTTTTTTAAAACTTCTTGATGGCGGCCGTTTTCTTGAGATTTCAAGTTTTATTTTTTGGTGAGAAGAGATATATTTAAATCCCTTAAAATTCTACTGTTTCAATAGTCAGGTGCGTGGGTGATTCAATAAACTTAACAAAACCTTGTGTTTTCAAACATTGTAACACTAAAATATCATCTTTTGGCAAAAATAAAACACGATACACTTCACCAATAGTTTTAATATAATGTTTGTACAAAAAATGGCGAATGCTCAAAACTGCTCCGTACCAGTATCGAAAAAAATTTCAGTACAAATTCATATCAAATGACCATACATTCAAACTCACAAATTGTAAACATAAAGGGGAAGTATTCAAGCTTTATTAAAATGATGTAATCAATCTTCAATCAAAATTTTTCAAAGCAATGAGTTCCTGTTTTCTAGATACTAAGATACTATGATCTTTGGAGATATAGTGAGAATAGTACACTACCAAAACATGATTTGTTAAGTATGGGCCACGGCACGATCCACCTGTGGCCTGTACTTGACAAATTTCAAAATTAATATTGTGAATAAGTTAGAAACTTACTTGTTAATTCCAGCAAAATAGTCAAGAACATACGAATCACTTGGCATGGACAATGATTGATCGAGCCCGATCTCTACATTATGTATTACTGCTCCACTGAAACAAGCCATTGCTGTGGAAATAACATAAAATGAAAAAGTTGAATGTAATATAGTGACAAAAACTTGAAGATCGTATAGGTCCAAAGCTCTTGGGGGTCTTAAATAAATTAGATCTTAATGAACAGTCAATGCATAACTGGTAAAATACTGTAAAATATAAATTTCTTTGAAACCTTTTTTCACTATCTGTTTATATAAATTCCCGCTTTTGGTGAGTACAAATGAAAAATATTTTCAATGGTTTGTTTGATCAAATTTTTTATTCTGTATGTCGCATTTTATATAATCATTTCAAAGTCGTCCCATTTATTTTAAAACAGAATCAAAAATATTCAATTTAAAACTTGATAGGATTTGATATTCGGTTCGAAAAATAAGTATAATTGATTCGAATATAGTATAATATCAATTCCTATCTTACCCATGAACGCAACGGTTGCTATCGGCCTTATGTATTCAGAAAGAACGAATTTTGCAACAACAGCTCTCATTAATCGATGTAAAATTCCTTCAGATTCAGAATCTGGTACTTTATTATCTTGTACGCAACAACAGCAATCGAATCTGTTCACAGCCTGAGTAAAAAAAGATTAGATTAGCGCTTGATCAGCACCCTCGGTAGTCGGAACCCTTTTTTTTTAAAAGTACATTTAATAGTTTAACTGAAGAGAGTCTTTTGAGTAGACAAAATGTAGATTTAAAAAAACTACAAGGGAGCCATGGCGGAAGCAAAGTCATATCTTTCTTTGTATGCCTAACGCCGTTACAGGCGTTTTCTTCGGATTGCTAAAAAGGCTTCAAAACCATCAACAACACAATGATTCTGAGGCCTTTATATAGCTTTATTAGCAGGCAGTCAAAAATATCATGAAATATCTTCTTCTTGGTTAATTTTTCTTTTGATGGCATTTTCTAGTATAGAATCTGACATTATGTCAGTCTGTGCTAGGACTAAGGCTAAGTTTGTTTAATTGGAAAAAAATTATCATTTATCAGACATGAACTATCAAACAAGCCGAATCGTCTATAGACAATACTCCAGAAGAGATATTTACACAGCTGGCTGCCGATAACAGTAAATCAATCCAAACCGCTCTTTATTATTGCAGTTCAATCCTCTCTGGCATGTTTCCCACTCTGAGTGTAGTTGGTTGCTAGTGTAACATTTTTGAACTAGCTCTTTGCCATTTGAATGGCGGTTAGTTAGTTCCTTTA
Organism: Styela plicata; assembly: GCA_963675895.2. Lineage (NCBI taxonomy): Eukaryota > Metazoa > Chordata > Ascidiacea > Stolidobranchia > Styelidae > Styela > Styela plicata. Next base: position 11,022,455 of record OZ023142.1, read on the forward strand.
GATGCTGCTCCCTGCCTTGCTTCAAGTGAATTTTAATTAAAAATCGAACTTTAGGCTCTCTTTGAAACGTGACTTTAAATATTTTTTGCACATGACACAAAGAATTTCTTTAAAAATTAAAAATCAATACTATTATAAATACTTAATTTCAGTAAATCAATAAAAAGGGTCGTCTATCATACCTGTCTCTTAACGTCCAGTGCAAGCACAGCTACAAAGCAAGTCATTTGTAGAATAAAATCAGCCAATACTGCTAAACCAGCAAATAATGAGAATGTCTTAACTGCAGGCATTGTTGAAAGTCCACCTTGAATCAGAAGGAAAAATTTTATTGACAATTCCTATCGCAAAATGAAGGTTAGAAGCCCGCCGATATAACGGCCATATTTTCATCATTTTCATTGGTGAATATTTGTTTCGGTGATTGTTTGCTGATATTATCGGCTATTGGTTGGAAAAATCAATAACAGATGGACTCCATTAAAAACCCTTGGACAAATTGTCAAGTCCAGATCACCGGAACGTTATTTAGTCAACCAGTTGTCGATCACTGGAAAATGTTCCATGATTATCTTGTAAGAAATTATTTGACAGTAATTTTTATTTGAATTTTACCACCCTAGTGCATGTTATAATTTACACAAAAATGTTATTACTCTAATTCAAATAATATATATATATATATATCATAAACTGACAAACACACGATTATAAATCTTCATTCTTTATACTAAAGTTTATATAACTTGTCAAATCAATGCCAATTTACCAAGGAAAAAAGCCAAAGACTCTGACATGGATGACATGAACATGCTTGGTGCAACATCCCCTAGAATCCTTCCAATTTGATGTTCTGGTGTTTCCTTCTGATCTCTCTCATCTCTGCAAATTGATAATATCAAATATATATTTTACAAAAAAAAAAAAACGACAAATAGTAAGGCGACAAAATCATTGATTTAGGTCTAGTGTGTGTATCAAAAACAATGTATCTAAATAGTATTTGAGTCTAGTCTACATTGATTAAATGAGCCCTTAACAGAGAAAATATGGTAACCCTGTTGGTTAGATTGCCAGAAATGACCAGATTGTCTCGTCTGGACCAGTCAAAATAATGGCAACTTGCTGATAGTAGACAAACCCAATCAGAGATTTTTTTCAATCGTCAGTCGCTCCATCAGTGACCCATACTTGGCGGACATGTTGAGACCTACCATACTTTTTCTAATGAGCAAATATATTTCGTAACAAAACCTACCTTTGATAATGTTGTACCAATATGAAAATATTGTCAACACCAACAGCCAGTACGAGGAACGGTACAACTTCAACGATGATTAAAGTCAGTGGAACACCCATATAACTGAATATACCCAGAGATACACAGACAGAACATAATACGATCAATACTCCAGATAATCCAACTGTTAGCTTGCAATCAATCTGAATAAAAAAAAGTAGAGAATATGGCTTGATCAGTTTAAAAATCCAACTCTTCAGATTCAAATTATCAATATGCAGCAAAATCATATGTCAAATTGTATCTCAAAAATTTGACAAAAATGAAGATGAAAATTAATTTAGTTCATCTTGGAGATTAACCATAATAAATCGGGTGCCAACTTTTATCTTATAATCACAATATTGTAGCAAAATATTTCTTCAAGTGTCTACTATATCCATCAAAAAATCAGAGTATTGAACTCTTATCAGAATACATTCTATTCCTAGTAAAATGAGATTTTTACCATTATTCTGCCGACATGACACTTTGAAAATTTTCCGAGAGCAATTGCAACATAAGCGAACATGATTATATAGGATGTGGCAATAGTCATAATATCAGCACCAGATTCTCTATTGATTTCATCTTCTATCGATCGCTCAGAAGAGAATGCGACTGAAAGGTTCTCGCTTGTGTAATTTTTCATGAATTCAATGAATCTGAAATGAACAGAATTTTATAATAAGAAAAGACTTCATTTCACTATTTTTTCAAATAAATGAAGAACTTATATCAAAAATTGTTTGGTGAAATATAAAATGGTGAACACAGTTTATTTCGTTTTGCGATTACTTTTGATTACTATAAAAGAATTCTGATATTCCAAAATTTCACGCTGTTTTTACTCTAAAATAAAGGACTTAGCTTGCAGAAAATTCTGGTATTCCAAAACACAGAAAAATATGAATATAAATCGGCTAAATATAAATAAAAGGTAACAATTTTGATTATCTGAAATTTTGAAAGCAAGATTCTAAGCCAATATTAGCTTTTAAATTAGAATGGAACACCGATTGATTGAGCCACTGCGACACGGTGCTTATCAATATCTCATCTTAAAAATATTATTATAAAACATTTCAATTCAATGCAATTCAATCTCAGTAATTTATGGAACGTGTCTTACCTTTTTCTCCCAAGCCAATGCTCTTCCCAATTTCTTATCATCATTATAAATATTATTCACTGAAAAAGTAATAACAGCGGCAGTTGCATTCAGATAATTTTGTTCATCGAATCCACCAAGACCAACCCAAGGGAAGACTGGTCCTCCGTATGTTCCGAGACAACTCATGTGGAGTTTGGTAGCATCATCAGGAACAGTGGGCCCACTGAAAATGTAAATTTATAATATATTGATTGAATAATATGTTAATTTTTTTTACTGAACACAATCCAAAATTTGATTTTTTCTAGCATAAAACAAGCACGCACTAATATTTTATACAAAAAATCATTGCATAACGAATGCTGCCCATACCCGATAATGGGCATACCATTTTCTGAATTTTTGAAACATGGAATTCTCAAACCTAATGAATTATCTTCACTAATGTTAAAAACATATTTTTCAGACTATTCAACATCAACATCATTTTGTCACTCATGGTAAATATAAATTTAGTTTGAAAAAGGTGTACAGGCCAACATAGATGATTTTTTCATTTTTTAATAAACGCTATTGTATTATTATCGAAGTACAGAAAAGGGAATAGAACACGAGAATTAATGATTTAAAAAAAAATGAGCAAATGAACATTGGTACAGGTATTTTTATACTTTGAAAACACCAAATGTATCCCCTTTCCCCAACCAAGAATTAATGATCCAACTCAATTCCAAATATCAAAAATAGTGAACATTGCATCTTACTTAACACATGCAATCAAATGATCATGAAAATCAGCTTGTATTCCAAAGAAAGGATCTCCGATTTGTTTGTTCAGTAATGTTTCATTGTTTTGAAAGTAATTAAGAGGAGACATGATTGCACAGTTTTGATTGTAGGGATCCAAAGGTTTCAGACAAATATCTTCAAGACCAATGGTTCTGTTTTCTTCGGGATACCATGCGGTGATAGCCTCGACGGCGAGCTGAAGGTCCAGAATCTGAAAAAAAATAGAGAGATTTGTATAATATTTAAACAATATACCTGGAAAGGCAAACAAACTGGTTCAATGACGGCCACTATGCTATAGACTGGCTTAATGTAAGAAACTCAACTGCTTAGACATACAAAGAAAATAGGTTCGATTGGAAGAATATAATTGACCTATATCACTTGCTAGCATATTATGTTTTTCTAATGCCTCGGTGCCAACCAAACCATAGAAAGAGGTTCAAAATCATGAATACAGTTATGAAATAGCAGTGTTGATGGTTTTGAAGCTTTGTTGTTCATTTAAAAAAAGACATGGGTAAGACACCATATCAAAAATATTCTGATACTCTTATATATGATTCTGCAATTTGGGTAGCCCCCATTGGCACAGTGAATTGACCAAAGGGATCCACTCGAAGGAATAGGTGGCTGTGAAAGGTGGAATTTGCGTAAAATAAGAAAATTAGATAGTAGTTAGGAACAAGATACCTTCATCTGAGTTAAGAAAATAAGAACAAGATACCTACCTCCATCAAAAGTGCTTTGTTTCCGAGGATTGGTCCAAAATGAACATATTTTTGATCTTTTGGATCTGTACTGTCCGTGTATAGTTTATATTCATAAGTTTTATTACTGTTTGTGGTGATGATCAACTGTTCAGTCCTGCAAATGGAAATGGTAAAAAATAGCTCAATTATTTTGCTGCAATATAGCAACATAAGATTTACCCACAACTTTCAACAAAAAGGGGCATAAGCAAAGTATCAAATTTATTATTTTTAAAGACTTTTACAAAGATCATCTCAATTCTGTAAAATGGTAATTTGAAAATTTTCTCGATAAATAGCAATACAAATATTTCACAATCATACCTATAAAATGGATCAAAATGACTGTCAAAGTAATTCTTCCTCTGCCTCGCCGTACTTTCAGGAGCAGACCACAATTCGACTGGATCCGTCGTTACTTGAAGTCTAACAAGACCAGCGGAGCATATTGCAACAACAATTAAACCTAGAAAAAAATATATAAATTTGAATTAGGAATGAAGGTGTTAATTAAATTCAAACGGCAGCAAATGTCAGTCACTCTCGTGTTAAAAACAGTAAAGGAAAAGATAGCTTCGAAAAAAAATTAAAAAAATTTTTAAATTTTGCTGTAAAATGAGTCAAATATGCACATAATAAAACAGTAATTTCGAAACTATATTTCCGAATATTTAAAACCAAGTTCTCTCAACATTCCTAGATTTGCCTACTAAGCAACTGAATTTATTGTTATTACACAGGGACAAAGGCTGATAAAAAAAATCATTCAATGAACTCAGCTTGTTTGCCTCGAAACTACAGGAAATAATATGAAATTTTGTCACGCGACCATGAGTCATTGAAGAAAATGAAGACATTGGGCCATGATCAATTGAATATTTATCGTTGTGTTAATCTATTGTATAGAGACTTGTAAAATATACAATGGGTATTGATTCATAAGAATAGAGATGGAAGTGAGAAAATTTAGCCTAGTTTATTCTAAATGCAATGGATTGTTTTAAAAAATAACTTGCCTTTATTTGATTTGCATAACCAGTCCAATAATTTTTGATCCATGTTGTGAAGAGGAAGAAAAAGAATTTTGGCAATCAAGAGGCATTGGACAAGATTACTATTTCGTATAACATGGAGCAACTTGATATTTTTGACGTGTTAAATTTTAAAGCAAAAAGTAGAAAAATTACAATTACCTATTAGAATTACAATGAGAGGATGGCTTGCACACCACATTCCCCACTTTGCAAAGATAGATTGCATAGTTTTGTCTAATTTCAATCCATATTTTGTCAAACAAAAGATGTTATCATCATCATCATGCCTCTTCATTTTATTCCTGCGATAAAAAGACATATTTCAAACAGATAAAGGGATAGAAAGAGAAATGAATGTGCGTGAAAGAGTTTTCATTGGATCAATATTATTATACATTTGTTTGCTCTTACAGAAATGGATTAACATTAGAAATAATCTTTAATCCGAATAATCTGAACAATTGCGTTATAATATATTCTAAGCTAACCAAAAAAGACATAATTATTTAATAAAGTTTACTCATTATTTCAAATTGTTAATAATGACAAAATAGAATTCATAGAATTTAAAACTTTCACAAAAAATTCTTTTCTAGTCAAAAAGTGTGTTCATTGACCTTAAAAAAACTGCATAAAAGTTTTACCTTAAATACGATTTGGTCAACCCAGTTCTGAAATACTTAGACTTGTCACAGAAAAATGGAGTATTCAGAAGAGTACAGTTTTACATAGGCCACAACTTACGTATTAGTATTAATAACTCTAGCACTAAGATCTTCCGTGGATCCATATCCCGTATGATAAGAATTAATTAATATAGGAGATTCCTTGGATTTTTTAACGTGACAACAGATGACTGCGAACACTGCAATGAAAGAAAATATATATATAAATATATAAAACTGACTAGAAAATAGAATCTAATACTGGGTATTAATTATGAATCATGTAAAAATAATCCCAAACTTCACAATAATTTCATCTCGGTCAACTTAATAAAACTTGGAACTTGTTTGAGCAGTTGGAACAATACTAAAATAAAAAGAATCTTTTTCAACATGGCATACACATCGTCGGCTTTTTTGCAACATAGACACAGAAAAAAATGGCTGCCACCGGAGGAAAATTTATAATACTCGTAAGCTATTTCATATTTGTGAAGCTTCGCTTTTGAGTGGCAGTAGCAGTAAAACTGTAAAAATCAAATGACTTCATAATCACCAACACTGCTATGAAATTGATAGCAGTGTTGATGAATATGAAGTTACTTGACATAGAGCAAATTATGAGAAGAGACGGGCAAAGTGAAACAAAAAAGTACAATAATATACTTACAATAAAGCAGAGACATCATCATAAAGACAAACAACATGATGACATAAATCGGATCATTGTTGAATATTTTCCAAGATTCGGGAGGGACGGGGGCAGAAGGAGGAGGACCTGAGCAAGACGCTGGGCAGTCACTGCAACTGCAACCCCCTAAAAAAAATTAAAATGAATTCCTTGTATTATGATTAAAATCGGACCAAACTAAAAATACAGAATTTGTACAGAATTAGAATCCAGTGCCAATTTCCCAAAACTCTTCATAGCATAAGATAGTTTCCATTTCAACAAAAAACATCATAAAAATACTTGAATATTTGTATGACCCTCGTTCAGCAATTATGTTAATATTATTTCCTGGATAGTAATATTTGTGCCTAAACACATTTGTTTGGGAGAACTGAGATTGTACCTTTAACAAATAAAGTGGCTACAACTCGGTCATTATAAGTAGTCTGTGTATAAAGCCACAAAATAGGCCAAAGACTAGATTTGATAAACCCGAACAACATGCATAAACAATCCTATGCCAAATGCATAAAAATGAATTATTATGAGTGGTTGTCACTAAACTATCTATGGTCCGTGTGTGAAACCACATTAAACCGTTAATATACCAGAGTTGATTAACCTGGTAAATATATAAGTGACCTTAAGGTAATCAAACATTATAGTTGAAAATATGTTTGTTCGAACCTAAAGTACAGAGGATATTACACAAGGGATGTAGTAGACTTTGTTCTGAGTTGCAAATTAACAAAACAGGACAAACATTTACAACAACAATCCGTCGGTATATCCGTCCAAACATTTTAGTATGAGTCACTGATAGATTACTCGGCTGAGGCATGGTCCATCTATGGCTTATGCTTGACAAAATAAAATTTCTAATTAGTTATTTGTCTTCAAGCAACATTCCAACTATTAAGAGATCATTGCCCACACAAAAGATAACAACACTGCCAAAATTGTTTGTTGTGAAAATTTTAGATAAATCATGACTTTGCTCCATAATAGGCAAGATTATGATCTAACATCAGCAATTTTGTTCAGAAATACTGAAACAATATTTTATTTATTTAATATAGTGAATTATGAATAACCTTCAAACTAAATTGTGATGTACTAAAATGTCTTACCATCACCATTTGGAACGCTTTCATTGCAAGGAATGGTCTTGAAATCCATGGCATGCGCCGAGGAATCTTGATAACCGACATCGATTTGAAATGGGGCAAACCCATTGTCTGCTGAATTCATGTACGTAATCCATTTCTGAGGAGGTAATAACAATGTAACATTAATTAAATATCAAAGGTCGAATAAAAGGTTCAATTTGAATGACAAAAATTCTACTAAAATTTGAACCCTTAAAAAATAGATTTTTCTTCCGATTCTGTCCGGATTATTGCTATAAAAAGATGTATTTTCATTTGCCATGATTCTGAAATAAACCTTAAACAGGAATTTTACTACATCGAATATGCTTATTCTCGATTGTATTCAAACATTCGATTTACTTTGGACATCCCTGGTTAGTTACACACTTCCATAAAAACATTCAAAGTCTGTTTTAAAGAGCGAAAATTTAGTACATTGCATTTACTCATAATTCATTTTTCAGAACCTATACTCAGTTTTTAGATTTAAAAAAATGCTATTGACATATTCCTTTTTCTTTAAATTTTTATTTACCTCTGCAGTGCAACTAGATGCATATGGTCCACACAGTAAATTGATTGCTCTGGCATTGGTTGATGGATTCGTAACATGTTCACATGATTTGAACATGTTATCAGCATACGTTTTGGTGATATTATATTGAATTTCGGTTATGTAGGTATGGTTATTGAACGCATGAAAACCACCCTGACCTGGAAACAATAATGTGACAAATATCATGTACAATACGATAGGCTGAGAGAATGCCAGCTACTCTTCTACTCAGACACCCTAAGAAATTGGATTTCATCAAAAGAAATTTTGGCAGAGGGAAATATTTTATGATATATCTGTGGCTAGAAGATAGCTATAGAAGAAGATATGAAATAGCAGTGTTGATGGTTTTAAAGCTTTGCCAAAATGACATGAACATTTTAGACACCTGAAGATAACTAAGTCTCTGTCACTGATGTACAATAATATGAAAGTGAAGAAACACCACTGAATGTGTTTCAAGCCTATAGGCAATAGAATCCCTAAAATATATCACAATATGATTAAAAAATGAATTTCCCAAAGTATAGAATACAGTTTTTACCTAATACTCCAACAGACACCCAAGAAAAATGCACACACAAGAAGAAAAACAGGAATCTGCCACCCTAATTCGGATACATGAATTTCTTAAACAAATATGTCACCGAATCAATCATAAATGACAGACCAACTTTTTTCATTAAATCACATCTTTTCAATATATGCCAAATCACAACATAGCTGATGAAAATGTTCCCCTCAAAATTTTTTTGAACCATATTGATTCACATAATAAATATTGAAGTATGCGAAATGATTTAAATCTTGAATATATAGGCGATATTACTAGCCATGTACCTGATACGAATTTTTCAATAAGAAATAATTTGTAGTTCCCATACAGGGTACTTTAATTGTAGTTTTTTGTACACACATTATTAAAATAACAGTTCCTCAAAAAATTTTGTGCCTCAACTACAATATAAATCACAGTAAATAACCCACTTCCTTGCTTAAATGTTGTGCCATTCACGTAAACACTCTGATTTGGACTGCATGTCATCTCACAAAACAGAGCCATAAAATTATAGAAGCATGTCGGACATCTTGAGAATGCCTGGTATGGAACTTGTACGTTTGACTTGATTGTTTGCAGTTGAGAAGAATCGCAGCATGTTGTTGTGTTTTTGCCTAAACATATAAAAAAAGATTGATGATATTGAATATAAAATTGCTATTTCAATTTTATTTTATGTTAAAAATCAAATTTAAAAAAGATTATACAAAAATATCATGTTCTCATTCCACAGAAATATAAGTTTATTGTAAGCTTTCGTTAGAACATAGTCTAACTTCTTCAGACAGGATTAAAGGGATAGGTAGTTCATTGCAAGATATCAACGAATCACGTTAAAAAAGATTGATGATATTGAATATGAAATTGCTATTTCAATATTATTTTATGTTAGAAATCAAATTTTGATAGGTGCAATCCAACAGTGACTCATACTTAACAAAAACATGTTTGCATTTTTTTCTGACTCTGAAACATTTGACCCACTATTGAAAACAATAGTGTGTGTATTATTTCCAATTGTGGTCAGTTAATGTTGCTCAGTCAGCAAAAAAGATCAATACTTGAATAGCAAATCAGCCACATTGATGTAAAAACGCTCTGCATGAACCAACCTCAAAATTAAAAAAAAAATGAAAACCATTGAACGTGCCTACGGTAATTATATGTCAATGACCAAAGTCCACAAGGTAGACTGACAAAGAAGGCAGAAAAACAAATACAGCTAAAAATCTAATAGCAAATGCTACATACATCCATACACATAATGATATTTACTTTTAAACTAAATAATATGGTAGATTTCTGTTGTTCGAATTTTATATAAGTTTAAATATCGAATTCAATTTACAGAACACTAGTGACCTGATAACGCCATTTGTCAGCAATTTATATCAAAGGCTCGTACTCAAATAACAGCAGTGCCACAGTTTTATTTTTTTATTGACTAAAATATCCCAAACAGAAAAATTTCCTACATTTCATTATATTTGGAAAATTCACGATGCATGTAAAAAAAACTACAATCAGGATTTTGTGGGCCAATAAATATAAAAATGTAGACACCAACCTTTATAAAGAGCTGGGCAGAGCTCTAACAATGTATCTAAATCATGCGGATCTGTTAAAACCTTGGCTTTGTCATTGTAAAGACAATTTACATTTTTTGACGTGGCTGTATTTCTTGCACATTCACCATACATAATACAATAGCCCTCCTTGTGAATAGGCGTGAGATCCCCATTTTGGCAGTGGATTGATGGCAATATAATCTATAAAATAGAAAAAATATAGAGTCATATTTATTTCAAGTATGAAGAACAGCTATAGAATTTAAATATATAATATAGGAAGCGCTGACTTCCGTTTAAGTGCAAAAATTTAAAAATCAATGACAAATATCCAGTATATTATTAAAAAGGCAGTGTGGCAGAAGCTTCCATGTCATTTTATTTGGAAGCCTTTTTCAAAAGAATCATGCCAATCTTCCCACTAGTAATTTATTTATATCAGGCATTACTTCTCTTTGATTACCGGTATAGTACCGTAATCATGTTTTGATGGAAGATTTTCTCTATTGAGTAGTAGATCTCCTGTCAGCCTACACTACTGGGGATTAGTCGAAGTGCAATCGTGGGTAAGTATACAAATAGCATCATGGTAATGCCAGACTAAAAATATTAGTGGCCTTGGTTATTTTGCCCTATGAAGAAAAATATAAAAATATTTCACTCACTTGCAATATTGAAGCAAACAGCAATAAATACACCCGTTTATCCATATTAAGTACTTCGTACTACTATCTCTTCTTCATGAACTTATTAAATTTTCTAAATATTTTCTAATTTCAGTTAAGATGGAGAGGAGTATAATTTTATATTCTGTGAATTGAGGAAGAACTTAACTAGGAATAAATACCCAATTAAGACAAACAAATAATCTAACAAAATTTTCGCCTTTAGCATAGAATAAAAGCATTTCAGTATTTGATTTAAGACTATTTCAAACTCATTTTGCAAATTTTTAGTTCTCCTCTGTGCATCTGATTCACAAGCTTCAGCACGAATCTTCAAAATCTACTTTAAGAAGTGGTAGATGGCAAACAGCACCCACTGCACCTTACCATGATGGTTAAGTTCCGATTGGGATGTCTTCCGTTTATACTACTTATTTTGGAAGCTGTTTGCTTTGAATGACCGTTAGTCATATTCATAAAAAGACACACAGACAAATATGCAATTGAACACCAAATCAGTCTTCAAACAGCATTGTTATCTGCTCTAATCAGCAAGTTTTGGGTTGCGGCCCAGGGCCCGTGAAGCACTGCCTCAGATCAAGTATATTTAGTAGTAACCTAATCAACAAGAAATTTTATAAACAACTTCATTCGTCATTCGTCTCTCTAGACAATTTAAGTCTTATGTATACATAATAATACGATCTACCGGTAGCAAAACTATGGTGCTCGATTTCTTTAACATAATCTCCTAGTTCTTCAGCGACACTAAAAGTTATGCAGTACATTATTAATTTAACAAAACATGTTTTGACAAACTCTATTGGGTTGGGTACCTAATGTCTAATAAAGCTTAGAAGTATACAAATATGAAGTAGGTGTCAAAATACTATATATATATATATAACAACAATACAATTGAGAAAGTTGATTCCACCAAGCCATAAAAGAGTTGTGAAAAGAATTAGTAAGCAAATAAAATATGCTTCACAATACCAAAAAGTGGTGTGATATTCAGACCGATGACTCATCAGTTAGCTGATATTTATGACTAGAGGAAAAGATATTGAAAGTAGAGCAAGTGGCAACCCCACTGATGAGTAATATTACAAGGATTTGATCTTAATCTAGAATCTTTGAGAATTAGTTATATGAAAACTTGACCAAACAGACAAAAAACATAATGGAACAGTGCCGCAGTGGCGAACATCTAGAATAATGTTGTATTAATGAATACACTCTGAAACAACGAATTTATTTTGGCAATGATGAACCACAGATGAATTATAACTACCGTATACGATGGATTCATTAGTGCCTAATACTTTTTAACTCAAACCATACTTGTCAGAACTTTACCAACTAACAGGAAAACATCATCCTCAGAATAAGACAAGAAAGTGCAAACTTTAAAATCAGCAAAAAGTACAAAACGCATGAAAATATTAATATACACAACCCAATATTAAGAGTGATAGTCAGAAGTAATATCTTGATCAAAGGCAATGAATGCCACTTGTGAATTATTATCCCCAAAAAATTAATTTTTAATTTAAAAAATATGGATAGAATGTCAGTTAGCAGACTTTTTATTAACGAGTCCATGAAATAATAATGATCATTCTAGAACTCCCAATGCAGTATTATATTGGTCAAAATAATCAATATTGTTATTGATCTCTATACGGATTTGAAAAGTTTGCGATACTTTAAAAAATATTCTGTAGAAAGCAAAAAAGTTAATCTGTTATTCAATCATAAATTTTTGTTCATCAAGCATGTACCACCGATGGACTTGCCTTAGCAACACAATCCATCAGTATTCCATACTCTAAACCAAATTCTGCATATACCAATACCAAACATTTATTTTCAAATGGGCTAATCAATGAGACAAACAGTCTCATTTTTTATTATTCTTTTATATACCTACAAACACCACACACCACACAAAAATGTTTGCGCAACTCGCTAATCAATAATAAGTGAAAGAGACAGGAATTTTTCAAAGCACTGATTCATGTCACAACGTGTAAAGAAAGTGTTAAACATCATCAATATTATATTGAAATAATACACGTACGAAACATATTGATACTTTGCCAAAAACCGGCATTTCAGAGACGTGATTAAATGCGATAATGCCCAAATAGGGAAAAAGCTAATGGGAAAGTAAATAGATCTTCCATGTGCAATCTATGCAAATGATACAGACTTCCTTAAATATCATTACAACAAACACTGGCCAAACATGAACCACAGCCAGGCAGCACAAACTGCTAATACTTGTTTAATAAGATGTATTTGAACTCTCGCAAGCAATACCCTAGTTGCAAATATCTTTACAATTTTATTTTGTTAAGCACGAATCATCGATGGTTAATAAAATAAAATTTCTGATCCGTATAGTCAACACTGCCAATACCAGCATGATACAAAGGTCGTTTTGTCATATTAGATAATAAATTAAGATTGTATAACACGAAAATATGAAACAAGCCAGACAAAGATTAATAGGAGAGAAACAAGACAAAGAATATTGAGTTATGTGATAGCAAAATTTAATCATGATTTCGTACTCTAAAACTTGCTTTATTATCTTTTGTTGTAGTTGATATCGGATAAGAATAATAAGATAAAATTTCGATTTGGACTATCATTCATGGATGATTGCATTTCTGAAAGAGTACAAACATCTCTTTGTTTTTAAATGAGTCGAAAAACCTTATCTTCAGTTATTTCGAGATCAAGATTATATATACTTTTAGTTATAAATATAGTATCACTCAGACAAAACACCCCGAAGTAAGTGTTTCAGTATTGTCCTAACATATTTTCTGCGTGTCTAAGAGGCAATGAAAAAAAGGAATTGGGAACCAGTGCATGTTTTTGCCATCGGCCCAGGGCATGTAGCTTGAGTATTTTGAATAACGCCCACAACTTAACACCAGACCCTGTTCAAAGAGAAGATGAAACAAGGTTCGTGTCTCAGAGTCTAATTAGCGATAAATTTCTTTTAAAGATTATTGATGTTGATGATCTTTGAAATATCTAAATAAAATGACAATTAAACATGACATGCAAATATAAACAAACTCAAGATGTTGAACACATAATACTGAGTGCTAATATATAGGTCAATCATCTGAAAGCACAATAAACAATACAAAGCACTACTTGACACACATTTGCAATAGTATTTTATTGACTCAAACAAGAGCAACTGATTATAAACACTTGAAAAATATGCTCAAAAGTTGTAACTGTGAGAAATACCTAATTTCTCTTGAAAAAGGCGAAAAGCACTAGGATTGAGTAAGCTTGAAAAGGTCACCCGCCTTGTCGTCACTGCTTATTGTAACCATATTTTAAATGAGATGAATTTATAAAATAAGATTACTGAACAACATTTTAAGGCGTCAATCCTACACTTGGACAAACATTATCATGAATTGGAAATAGATCATGAACTTGAATCATTAAAAAAATAAAGTAACGGCGCTACAAAAATGAGAAAAAAACACATTTTTTTTAATATTCATTATATTTGTAAAATACTCTGTACTGTCTGTAGAACTGACCATGGTCAGCAGGACATTCAAGAAGTATATAAAAATAAATTCTGATCCGGTGATAACCATAAATTATCTGATAACAGTGGAATAAAACTATCTCTAACAATTTCCGATATTTCTGTTCACTCAATAAGGCCATTTCATAATGTAAAAACAAAATGAAATAAAAAATACCTAATAAACTTATCTTTCTCATCTGTTATTACGGTACCCTGTTAACTACTAATATTCCGATCAGAAGTACAGAGTATCAAAAAGTGTCTACTTTCTGGCTTTCTTCTGTCTTCGGGGTAACTTATACCTTGCAAAGGTAGGATATCATTGCTTTTCTGCGAGAGAGGAAAGTCCAGAAAACAGCTTAATCATATGGCGAACCACAATCTCTCGTGCAGATATCAGTTCCGAATCGAGGAAATCGACAAATTTGTTCAATTAATGATTGATTTTTACAAATAATATGAAATATTGGCATGCAGATTTGAATTTCAAGTCTTTTAAACAAATCGGAGTGCTTGTGCAAACAGTCCTAACAAATGTCAACTAGGTCAGGGTGCTCTTAACCTCAATGGCTACGATGAAGGTTGAAATTTGTTTAACATGTGCCACAAATGGACCAAAAGACAGACAAACGCAAAAAGGGGACTAAAACAAATGATCTGACGATTTTCAATTTAACTTATGAGCTTTATTTTAACGTTACCCTTTATGTGTGTGCTGACTTCTCTTTTTGTATTTCCGAGGAACCGATATCCTGCGTATATTAGCATTATGCTAGCCTAGATGTAAAAATGCCCCAATCGAAAACTTCACTCAGCAGCTCAGTTTTTCCCATGAACTCACGCTCTGCGCTGTTAACATTAACACTGAAGACCCCAAGTTACAGTGCCGTATTTCGGGTAGCCCAGTGCCTAAAAACATTATTACTCAGCACAGCAACCTACCCAGAAACGGGACTGAACACAGAACCTAAAACACCCTGGCCACAAATGCTGAACTGCGAATGCAGAATGGGGCAAAACGGACACAGAACAACCCATTTCTCCCAAGCGATGGGCTGAAGCCGCCCTTAGAAACGAAAATCACGCCACTTTTTGATTACGTCACAGAGGGTTCGGTCGACTGATCAAATATTAAATTCAGGATGATTATACTCTTTACCGCCCACTGATGTCACCGATGCGAAAGTAGATCAACTTTTCTCGCCGAAGTAACAGTTAACTGAATGTTTATCTACTGTACTTTTTAACGTAGTTACAACTTACTCGAACGCCCCTTTGTCGTATACCTACAAAAAACATACTTTTCAAGTTGAAAGCATTTTATTTTTGAAAGGTTTTTGTATTGGCAACTGCCGGAGACGAAAATTCGTTTTCAATATTTAAGACTTTGTGAGCGACAAAATTCTCCTCGTCAGCACTCTAAATCCAGAAGCCTTCGGTGCAGGGAAATGATTTAACTCGCAAATCTTATGACGACCCGTGTGAGAGTTTCCTGTACCAAATATACGATTTTACTGCTGAATGAAGTGAAGCAGTCGATATCAAAATGGAGAAAAGATTTTAGCGGGCGCACCGACTCGCGTAAATCTTTTTATTTCAATATTTCTGGCCTATAAAAAATCATTTTATCGACGAGAACTTGAAAGTTCCAAATTACGACAATTTTAAAACCAGGAGCCTAACGAGAACATATAAATGAGATTGGGTCATCAACTGGGGGCGTTTGGAGGGAGCAGTGACGGCGCCTGATGGGACCTCGGACCAAGTGGACGACGACCTGTAGTTGTATTATCGGCTTTGCCTTCCCGCAAAAGAAAAATGAAATTCTGTTACTATCCAGTAATAAGGGAAAATGTTTAGAATCTCTGACCACCCCGTCACAACTCCACGGAGAACCAATTAGAAATGACTAAATGTGACACTTCGCTGGTGTAGGGTTCCAACAAGTTTATTTAAGAGGCGATAGGACACCCACGCAGACTGTAAAAAATGACCTTTAAAACGTAGGAAACCCCAAAAATTTATACCCTGTAATCCCTTCTTCTCAAAAATTTTTCAAGTCTGCAGCGGAATTGCTTGTTGATTTTATAGTAATGTACAGAAAAGCTATTTTCTGAATAAATTTTTTTTGCCTGTGGTAGCCATTATGATGTCATAACTTACCTATAAAATTTCAAAATCTCCCTAGTTTCAAGGTTCTGCATACACCAATCACAGCCAAGCAAAGGAAAAATAAGTTGATGGGTAAATTCCTATGGAGGATTTAATTTTTATGGAAAGGGAGCACGCAGCAAAGTACAGAAACGCAAGCCATTTCATAGGAACGAACATGCAAGGCTTGTTCCACAGGATATTTGGTGGTATTTTTTTTTTTTCACAGCCCCTTTTTGGAGTGGATTGCCCACAATGCGCAAACTGTTCTTTATCATTTCTCTCTTAGATCCATTATTTCAGTTTATCAACATGGTGAAGTGGATGTTGATAGCGGTGGATACGCATAAACTCATAAATACTTTTTTTTATTCGCTAAAAACCACATAAGTGCAAATAAGCAACCACTTGGTCGGTCCATAGAGGTTTTATCATCAATAAATTCTTGAATATTCTGAACTGGAAGTTGATATGTTTCAATGATCTCGCCTTCACTTTCCAACCCTCCACCTTTGTGAACCTTAGGAAAACACAAAAATTTAATTTGGCAACAGTATGCCAACTAGTCTGGTAAAGACGTGTAGGGCTTGGGTCCTTCAATAGGTAAAATATTTCACTTTTAGCAATCTATTAATATAAATTTGAGTGAACTGTTCCAGAGAGTTATCACTTTGAAGATAACTTGTTAGTTGACACAAGAGTACAACTAGAAAACTTCAACCTATCACAGATGATGAAAAAAGCAGAGCCTGAGAGGGATTTAATGAAACCATTTCAAAGAAATAAGAACTTTTTACTTTTCACAAAATTTACTGGAGAAGCAGTTACCACCCCATAAGGGCTGTAACCACTCACTGCATTTCACCAAAAAAATTTACTACCATTTGGAATTTTTGGCATAGAGTGCAGTTAGTTGCTGACTCTAGCTCTTTACTATTAAGCCAGCCTAAGTTGGTTCCTTCCTTGGCAGTGCATCGGGCCTTGCTCAGAGTAAATGTCAATAAAAAAGTACTAATATGCTGTTATTATTATTATAACCATGCTTGATGAAACATTGGAAAATTTTGCTGACCTTCATTGTTTCTGTAACTTCAACATAGAACAATGTTTGAACACTTCCTTGAGTTCCGATACCAGACCTGAATTAAATCATAATTACAGGATAGGAAAATGCATAATAAAGTATATATTGAACCTTTCGTCGACTTGCCTGTATATACTCTGAATGAGAAATTGGCTTTACAGGGACAAGCACGAGATAGCTCGTGATAATGTACATAATAACTCGCAAACAATGGCCAAATTTACTTGTGATCGATTTCTTAATAATGTTATATGTCTTCTAAGTGGTAACAGAGGAAAGCAAAATTGTAGTTGAATGGAAAATACTAAGTTCTGAGGCAATTTGATTTGACAATGCCGGTGGGCTAGTTGGGCTGCTAAGAATCATTCTTTATGAATTTTGATACTTGGATGTGTGCTTTGACATGCTTATTTAAAACAAAATATCATTTGGCTCTATTACAAAGTAATAATTCAGTGGAACAATTTTCTTATCAAAGACGTTGAAGCTTATCAGTTAGTCTGTCTGGGGCATATTGTAAGACAAAGCAAGCCAACACATGTGAAGTCGTGCAAAGGGGATTTTGCTCGTTACAAAACGACAATGTCATAAAAATAATGCCATTACATTAAGGGGTTAAAGGGTTTAAAATGTGATATAAATAGCCAACGTCGTTCATAAACACCAAATATATAGATAAGGAGTAGTGATTCTATTTTTGGAACAAACATTTAAAAAAGAAGATATTTTCAAAATAATAATGTACTGTAGAATATGTATTCTATAATTTTCTGGCAAACATGTCTTTTTTCATTTATCTTCAATATAAATTTTCAATAACATCTGGAAAAATTTGATTGTATTGTGAAATCGAAAGATATTAAATTTTAGCCATCCCCGTGCATAGTCAATGACACTATTGAGAAATATAATATTACTGGGTATATTATAAGGAAGTGCTAACTGAAGGCAGAATTTTTAATAATCCTATTTAATAGGCAACAATGCGACTTCTGCAGGTATGAAGGAGTTACAATCATGTTTTGTCAAGCGCTGTGAACCATTGTTTATGAGTAATTAGAATGAAAGTAGGCTGAATAATCAGATAACAGAGATACAGGTACTGAAAGAGATAAGTGACATGAAACCTTACCTATATCTTGATATCACTTCAAAGTTTTCAACTGGTGCATCATATCCAGTCTCTTCCAAAACTTCCATAGCAGCAAGCTCCGCAGGGGTTTTATCTTCTTTATCTGCAATCCCTGCACACATTTCATACATGATTCCCTTGCTTGCAGGATATTCTTCTGATACGTCGAGAACTAAAAAAGTAAAATGTTTAGTATATAGTTTGACTGAGATCAGCATAGTTAAAGAAACAATTTATTTTGACCAGTATAACAAATGATTCAAAACATTTCCACCAGCAACCAGGCATGTGTTGTCAAAATAAAGTTATGTTAGATAAGCTATCATGTTCTCATTCCACAGAAATATAAGTTTATTGTAAGCTTTCGTTAGAACATGGTTGACTTTAATCTTGTCTGAAGAAGTTAGACTATGTTCTAACGAAAGCTTACAATAAACTTATATTTCTGTGGAATGAGAACATGATATTTTTGTATATTAGCTTGATATTATCTCATTCGTGTATCCTTGTGAATTCTCTCACACACGGATCCAGGATTGTAAGGAAACAAGGAGGAGGGATAGGTAGTTCATTGAAAGATATCAACGAATTATGTTAGATAAGTTGAAGAAAATTTTCTTGGCAGTTTCAGATAATCTAAATAGAAATTCTTTGAGTATATTGAGCCAATAACTCTTTAAATTCAGGATTTTGAGATTTGGCAAAACGAAACAGATTGAAATTAGAATACTTCCCAGATTAGGATCTATAATCCGGTAATTATAATTATCACTACGATGCTTCAATAAATTGTGCATTTAAGAGTTTTGGAACATGTTACATATTGAATAACAAAGATCAAAGACCATCCATAATACATCATTTTTATAATACAAGCTAATAGACTTCCAAACATTGGCACAAATTGAATACGAAGTAACTGCAGATATTGCAATGTGATATTGCCAAAATATTAACATACCGTACTTGCAAAGTGGAGAAATGTGGTTGCAGTATACACGCATACAAACAACTTTCTTAAATCTAAAAATATATAAGTTACCAGTCTTATCTGTAGTTTTTCCTAGTGCGTCACATTTCCTGTGGCAATCATGCATGTACACAGCTGAAATGTAAAATACAATTATTTAGTTACTGATTACTGTCAATCAAGATTTTTTCCTCAAAAAAATTCAAATTTCACTATTTTTGCCTCCAGTTTTCACCACCCAAAATCCAACAGCCCAATCAATGCAAGAATATATTTTTATTTCTTGTCTCTGAAATATTTTGGATACATTTTCTCCATTTGGAAAACATGACGTCGTTGCAAGTCAAGTGCTTTGCCGACATAAATAACTGGTGGAGTGATTGCCACTATTGTTGGGTTCCTGGGTAAATGCTAGACAAGATTTTGGTACATGGTAAAAAAATTATGTCTCAATGTGTATAACTACCAAAAAATGTTATTTTAATTAGATGAACAAAAGAATATAATACTGAATATAAATTAATATCTTAAAATAAAAAAAATCATACGCACTGCTACATATAGAAGTGTTGATTTTGAAACTTTTGGTATAGTTTTATTTTCTCTAGACCGGCAATAAGGTATGCTCTAAACCTCTAACAAATGATATACAAATTATAAAACTATTGTCTCAGAGGTTTTAATTGTATGGTCACTAATTTTTTAGATTGTCTGAGTAGCAGAATATATGTCATGTTCTCAGTTGAGAGTATCAAATCAGTATCAAATTTTGCGATTTTTGAATATTCAGTACTGTACTCAATTTTAGGATAAACAAATGTAACTCGTAACTTGATTGTACACTACAGTGTAGAAAATGAAAATCTTTTCACAATCAAAGATAATGGCCAAACAACTAGGCTCATTTTACTGTTGAAATTATGAATATGAATGAAGTAATAAATGACTGAGAAATTTCACAAAAAAATTAGATTTTTTTGAACAAGTGTAGAATTAATTAATCTGAAAACTGGAACACTGGAATTATTTTACTTCTCTTTTCATCTACGCTGTTTTGTCTTGAAAACAGACAAAGACAAAAATTAAGTTCAGGCATAATCAAATTAAAAGACCAGATTGACCCACCTGGTCGAAATTGCTTCACCATTATAATACAATTCAATGTGACATTGTATATCAGGACTGCGACACTGAATTACAAAAATATTTATGTTGTATGTACTCCAATTTGTGATAGACATTGAACCAATCAAAAAATTATGTGTCCAATTCAATATTCAACTAATTTTACCATTTCAATTAATTTTTGCAAAGAAAAAAACTGACTTCCCACCAACCAGTGAAACTTAAGTTACCTAAATACAAATATTATTGGATACGTTTGCCAAGCATAAGCTTCAGATATGATCTATCAAGGCTAAGTAGCATTAATGCTGAGGTCATTGGTGTTTAAACCAAAACTTGAGATATATTGAAATCAGTGACAAATAGCAATACCCTTGTTAAGAAGATATTGAGGGATTGTGTTGACTTCATGCATTATTCGCAAACCTTTAATTTACGTTTAAAACAGTCTTTCCATAATCATATTCAAAATGTAAAACCCCAATTTGCAACATATCCAAACATCACATGGTGTTTTTGTTGACTCCTATCTAATTACAAAAATGAGCATTCCAACTTCATAAAAGTATCAGAAATCAATTTGAATAATAAGGAACGTTTCTAATTATAATGGAATATACAGGATCACATTATTAACGGAAAGTAGGTTTATATAACACAATTCGAATCTACAATCTGAACATTTCGAAGTTAATTCTATTAAACGATCATAAAACTGAATAAATTTTCAACTTTTGCTGTTATAAATTAGAATTTTCGAAATCCCAGCATATACGATGTTTTTGTCAAACCATATCAAATCACAGAAAGAGTATACAAATCATAAATATATCTAAATATTGAATCCAAAAGGAGCATTCCTAATAATGTACAGAGTCACATAATTAATTATAATAATGTAACATGTAACATTTATTCTATGGTTAACAGTAAGGAGTTGATGAAGAAGCACGAAATATTAAGATATGATGCATTGTAATACCAATAATGAAAAGCAGACACAAATATATCAGTCTGACCCTACTTGATTTTTGAAAAACATAGACTAGTACTTGATACAAATTTGACAGGAAAACCCATTTTTATCACCAAATTGATATGGATTTGACTATATTCCTAATCGTATGAGATATTTAAAAAGGTGTTAACTCTGTTTCCATTACAAGTCTGCCGTGCTTAGACAGCATTCTTTAAACTAAGCAAAGTGAGTAAATTCGAGCAGTCAACAAACATTGCACCATTGGCGCCCCCTAGTTAGGATGAGAATAGACGGTACTGTCAGTTTTGATTTTGTTGTCTTTCGGGAATATGGTACTAAACTTCACTAGACCCATAAAATATTCATAAATTTGTTTTTTTGGCATTATATCCTAGTATGAGTACAAACAAACTTGGGGTCTCATGAAGTTTAGAACATATATCTGATTATCATAAAAATTTCTCATGTTGCAAGCGACTCATCCAAACCAGGGAAACAATGCCATATGCTTGCAGCAGCATCGGCCCCCCCTAGTTAGGATGAGAATATTCTGCCAGTTTTCATTTTTGTGACATTCGGGATTATGGTACTAAACTTCACTAGACCCCAAACTTGTTGGTAACTTACAGACTATGAACGGTATGTTTACCGTATCGATTTAATCCAGGCTTTTTTAATGTGCTATTCCTGTGTTGTTCAGCGTAGAATACTTGCTACTTTCGGCTTGTTATGTGTTAGAGAGAATTTTGGTGAAAAGCTGAAAAGTGCATTTTTTGTTATTTCTACTTAACATACTCTGTACTGCATACGTACCTTCATGAGACCTTTTAAACCGTACCTTCTGAGAGTAAATAACCTTCATCGGTCGGATATAGGCAGAATTATCCAATTCATCCACCGAATGCAGCTTAACCTCGTCCATCTTTCCGCGTGTGTTCAAACAAGAAAATGCAAACTTATACCTTTCACCTCATAGCGTTCAGAGTTTACACTGTTAAGTACTTTGTTTGCACTTCGCTACCTTTGCTCTGATACGAAATCACGCCCGGCTGCATCTGAATCACGTGTTTCTAGGTTTGCTGAGCGACTGTATCCGTTTGGTATCACAATTCAGTTCGTGAACGAAGCCGCAGGGTACGTGTAAACTGGCACTTTGTTTCCTAAAACATGACTACGAATAAGCCTGTTCGATATGGTGGTGTGATTTATATAAATGAAGATAAATTGGAAGAGTATAAGAAACTGCATAGTGCGGTTTGGCCGGCTGTTTTGGACCGTTTAGCGAAGAGCAATATACGAAATTTTACTATTTATTACTGCAAGGAATTAGGTGTTTTGTTCCATCATATGGAGTATATAGGCAATGACATAGACAAAGATAACGCGGCCATAAGAGAAGACCCGGTTACTAAAGAATGGTGGAAGGTAAGGTTATCACTGATCTTTCCGAATATAGATTTAGGCAGACGAAATATGCGATAGCAAAATTGCTCAGTTGTGGATCCAGAAATTATTTTTTTCGGGAAGGGCACAATTTTTTGCAAACATTTAAACGAAATGTTGTGTTGTAAAACAATCAAATGATGTTAG
Organism: Styela plicata; assembly: GCA_963675895.2. Classification (NCBI taxonomy): domain Eukaryota; kingdom Metazoa; phylum Chordata; class Ascidiacea; order Stolidobranchia; family Styelidae; genus Styela; species Styela plicata. The sequence continues at coordinate 11,045,865 of OZ023142.1, forward strand.
GAAAACGGAACAAAAATTTCCATTTAAAAGTAAAATAGGCAAAATTAGTTGGTAAAAGCATTAAAATTTTTATGAAAATGTAATGAAAATTCCCATTTTAAGGTATAAATATCACGAATATAGACATATTTATTTCGAATTCTCCAGATCAAAATGAAAACAAACACACGCATAAAGCAAACAAATCATGATCGGAGATATTCGGGAATAACGCAAAACTGCGAATGTGGTTTTAAACACGGGAAATCCATGCGCATGAGCACCAGATGAAAACACACACACACAGCGCACAAAAAAGCTATTACACGAATTTAATGTCCATGTTTACGTATGTTATTTTAAGGGCTAAATATCACGAAATAGACAAGAATAGATACTGCAGACCTAATTTAACCTGAATAATCGTTCAAACTTGCGTGTTCCTCATATTTTTTATTCAGGAAAGTTATTCTTTACGGCAGAGGAAGAGGCGTGCACTTGCCCCGATGCTAGTCCTGGACGTGATAGAGAAATTGGCTCTACAAAACAATCTGATAAAAGTGAAATTTTAGTCCTTGACGAAAATATGGCTCAACCACATGGCGAACCACACCCTCGTGCGCAGTTAAAGATTATGAAATATCATAGAGCCCGGCTCTGTGGCTTAGTGGGTTAAACGCGACCCTATTGTCCGAAAACCGATGGTCCGGTTCTTGACCGTTTCACCACCGGGTGTGCCCTTCAGCAAGGCACTTCGCGGGAAGTTGTAATATAGAACAGAGACACAGTCAGTACAAAGGTCCGTCGTGCCTAATAGTTGTTGGGTATAAGCCCCCCGGTAGGTTTATGGAAATGGCCATAGCAAATGAAAAAACCCTAAAAAAAGATCCTAAAGGATTTTACCTATTTTTCATGTGTATGAATGTGTTTGATGCATTACGTCACAATCAGGATTTTGAAAACACAATTGATCCCTGATGTGCACTATTTCAAAACCTTCATCCGGGCGATTTGCGTGTTAAAAATAATTTTTATTTGATTCCATTAGGGTTATATGCACAGCTATACGCACAAAAAAAACAGGGTACACATTGCTCGAACCAAAATAACCCATGCGATCAAGAACCGCACCAGTTTTCAATCTCAAACAATGGGAATAGTATTGTTGTGTTTGTGCAACTTACTAGATTTTTCAGGATTATACAAAAGAGATTATAAAATCGTAAACAATTAATAAATCGATAAAAAATCAGATATAAAAGACTGTACTTTTTTGGTGATTGATTTACTATATAATTACCTGTTCTATTTCCAGGTTTGTGAACCTTGTCAAAAGCCTCTTCAATGGGATGGTCCACCACCCTCTGAAGGCGGAACGGGAAATGGGAACAGTTGGTGGGCGCCGCTTGAGGAAGTTTTTCACGATAATCGGACACCAACATCTTATACATAATTTGCTGAATATAGTGATAATATTTGATGACATATTAATCTATTCCGAGACACTTCAGATTGAAAATATCATGATTTCACTCTTCTCGAGTCGTCGATCAACACAAAAATAGGATTCGATAAGACGTAGGCTACTAATTCCAAACGGAAGAACAAACATCCATCTTTCTTCCCGTAAATTACCTACACAAGTATTCGGCCCCTTGTATCAGATAATTTGTTTTTCTAATACAATAATTTGCCTATATTGTAGCATGTGTGTGCAATATTTGTTGTTTCTGTCTATATATTTCTATATTAACTTATTATAAGTTGGTATTCAAGAGAAATTTTGTTAAACACCGGAGTTTTTATAGACTATCATTTAATTTATACTATGATTATTTTTCTTGATATATTTCAATAATTCAAAAATGTAAGGTTGATTGGGATTATCTATGTTTCGATTTCAAGAACTAAAGGGGGGACTCGGCGATTTGAATCTATTCGCCTGGTTCGTGGGTTCTCAAACTGTGAAACCGTAGTGCTTAAAACTAAATTGGGTGAATATAATTTGACCATACGGAAGTATAACATATAAAACATTGAACATGACAAACTGTTTCCATAATCTGAATTATAGAAACATTTTTAAACACTCGAATCGGTTTATATTTTGATCGAAAATTTGCATCCCAACGTACACTCTAAAAGCTATTTCACCAACAAATATTCCGCATGGATTTCGGATACGCCTACTCTGAATAGCATCCTCAAAGTCTTCTTCGAAGCGCGGAATGTGTTTGGAATATGTTCAGTTGCGAATACACGTACATTGTACGTAAATTCACGACTGACTGCGTTTCAAAGTCGAACAGAGATTGCTGACATTTTCTTTTCATTTTCAGGGAGAATAGGTAGGGCTGGGCAACACCGAATCTGATTCCAATTATATTTTAGAATTGGATACAGTCACTTTAATCAAGAATCAAATCATAGTTACCAATCTCTAATATTTGCATCAACATATTTGAAGCGATGTATTTAGGGTGGCTCGGAATGGCAATGGCCGCTGTAGCAGTACTGTAGCCGCTATATCAGAGTTATGGCCGCTACAGCAGAGCTATAGCACTACAAAATATAATAGATTTTGATCAAATTTGACCAAATTCGATTGCATTTTGTCGTTAAAAATGAAAATGCTATGTAATTTAGGAAGGTATTTTTCTATGAACAATTCACGATTAATTCGAATCACCGATTAAATTGCCCAGAACTAGGAATAAGGTGAGGTTGTCGATGATTGCATACTGCCGGTCCGTCGTTAATTATTTTCCAACTGTATAATGCAAACTAGTATCCCAAAGTCCATTTGTGTATAAAATATATTTTACGTGTTCTGTGTTCACACATTATAATTTATACCGTGGTGTGCCCGGTTAGCTCGATCGGTAGAGCGTTGGGAATACGCTTCGAGCTACGCATCTCTGATCGTCATGATGCAGGTTCGAATCCCATGGGAGATGATGATTATATGCGAGACGTCTGCTTGACGCCTCGTTGGTGCACGGTGGTTCACGTAAGCCCCGCTTACGGCTTCCTCAACCAACCAGGTCCATGCACAGGAAAAATGAGAGGTACGATAATAAAAAACTTGACCCGATTCGGAACAGGTATCTGCACGAGTGGTCGTGGTTCGCCATATGTTTGGGCTGTGTTCTCGGCTTTCCTCTCCCGCAGAATAAAGTGATATCCTATCCTAGCGAAAGTGAGCGCACCTGTTATTGGAATTGGTATTTATTTTACATATGATTTGAAAAATGTATCTGCAATACATACGAGATTCGAATCTTCCGGCGCTACTTTTTGGGTATCAGGTATTTCTGATAGTTGATGCAAGTTTGTCTTTCGTTGTTGTGGCAATGTATGAGTACAACGTTCACTATGCGACACTTCAACCACATGATTGTTCGCAGATGCTTTCTGCTACTTTATCCACGAGTTCTTTCGATAGACTATCTAGGCCGTCTTCAGTAATAATCACGTGATCACTGTCCCCTCCAACGCTTAACAGTTGTTTCGCGGACAGTCTTCCAGTAGGATGGGAAATACCCAGTGCAAATATCTAAAAACAAAATATATGTATGTCGAAAAGATTTTATACTTTTAGCCTGTAAATCACGATTCCACGTTCGTTAGTGCTATATCTTTTACTACAATATAATTGAGGTCGCAGACTATTCGTAATTCGATTTCAACATTTTTTTGGAAACTCGGGAATATATTTTGTAAATGTCTGTAAGAGCATTGAAAGCCAAGCACAATTGCAATAGTGTAGATAAAATGCATCACGGATATTTCAAGCCAGTGGTTTTCAACCTGTGGTAGGATAGGCCTATTGTACGCGGGATCTTTTCAAGTGATGGGTTACTTTGAATGGCGGGAGAATACTAAAAGACTACGTTCGGGAACTAACGGGCCATCTTCCCTACTGCGCCAGAAGGAAAATGTTCGTTCGCACTTGCTACAAACATAAATAAAAAAACATTCTTTTACCACGTCTGATCGCGCATGGAAATGTTAACGTTGCGCCTCAACGCCTTGTAAAGGAAATCATTTTCTATGTCAAGTCAGACATCTCTTATTCACTTGCCCTCGAGTTGCCTGAGTAGTTGGTCACAGACGCTATATATGACGGGACATGCAATTTAGCGAATGTCAAAATCTAGCCCGGGTGGAACAAAGAAATCTTGTTTCCATAATTTCAACAGTCAAATCAATACCATGCAATAAATCTTCAAAGATTTATACGAATGCACATTAAGAGGGTATTGAATCAACTGATTGGAGTTCAGGTATACGGAGATAAACGGTAGCACCGAGATGCTGCCTTATTTTTTCTTCGGACACGCATGGGACGTGGGTTTGCGATTCTCAAATCCGACCCGATCGCTACAATGAACTGATTTTAAGCGAACGGCGAAGAAAAGGTTTATAATGGACTAAAACACATTGTGTACTTCACCTTGGTAGCATATAGGTAGAAACCTGCACCGGTGCAATAGGGCATACTTAGGATTGCAATATATTAAGATCGTAGTTATGAAAACAAAAAAGATAACCTCGACACCGCTGTTTCGAAGATCAGCTGATACGTCAGATACTTCATCTTTCGAGATACCGTCAGTCAAAACCCATACCAAGTCTTTGGTATTTTCCCTGTTATCCGTCTTCAATACAACATCCCTGGCATGAGTAAGTGCTTTTCCAAGCCTTGTACCTGTATATATATGATTGTAATTCTTGTGATATAGTACGTTGTATTTGTGGTTTTGAATGCATTTACCAGTTTAATTTTACCAAGTGGCCAAGAGCTCTTACTCGAGCTTGGTGTAGACGCGACCAGCGAACCATTCGTCTTTTGCCGTCTATAACAGTCACACTAGTTATTGCGACCTAGCTTTTAATTAGACTAGGAAAAGTAAATCGAATTTACTGGGTAATGTACTGGGTAAAGCATTACCGGGGAATCTAGTTTAACTTTCTAAACCAGGTAGTACATAGATTAAAAATCGGACAAACTTCGTTTTGCTGCATTTGAGGGATTTTTACTTGATTTAAAGATTGATATCACTGAATTGTCTATTTCATTTTTACCATCAACATATGCTTTGCTTAGTTTTACTAGGTGCCTACTTTTTAAAACAGATAACTTGCTATTTTTTTTTAAATACCTAGACTTGATACTTGGATAAATTAAGTTATTCCACCTAGTGAATCAACTAGGTGAAACTTCAAACAGAAAATTCGGAAACTAGGTGAATTAGGTAATCGTGAAACTAGGCAAAAGTACTTTGACACTAAGCTTGGTATACTAGGTAAACTCTGTACTTTTACCTAGAATTGACAACACTAGTTCATACTCCTTGAATGTTTTCTTTATGAGCATGTATTTTCTTGTCTTTTGCAATAGGCACTTGCCCTTAGTGCTATACTTCAGTATTTCCATGCATTTCTTGAGAATTTATTCAAAGCAAACTATATTCCCACCTCTCCCATCGTATGGTATTTGTCCCACAGCTTCTAACAATCCACTTTTGTCATTGGCATAATCACCGAATAATATTTGAGAATCCTGGTCGACCTTTCCATTGAACCGGAACACAGAAAAATGTGCGGATGAATCAGAAATCGAGAATGTTCTAAACGATTATAAGGCTAGGCTATTACAAAAATAGATCTAATGCAGCGCGTTGAAATTGCATTGTTATTTCACCAATAAATTACATTGCATACTTGCTACGGAAGACTAACAACGGAATCCACTTAGACTAGAAATATATACGTTTTCAACAACATATTTTACTTATTATAAACCACTGATGAAACATGCTCCGAACTCGACACAAAATTGGTTCAACAACATATTTTAGATATGAATTGGGTGAGATACCTGATAACATCTTTAACAAACATTTTCATTTTGTCCCATCCTTCAGTCTGCACGGATGATGAAGAATCCATAATGATTACGACATCCATTTGAGCAAATGGAGGACAAAGACCTTAAATATATATAATATTATATAACTATGCTCAAAACAGGTTAAAGCCTTTTATATTGTATTATGTCTTGCTAGATAAACTTTCGAACTACCAGTCGAATCACCTATTTTTGAACAAAACGCCTTATTGCTTCTTATTCCAGTCACATAAAATCGAAATATGTTTTACCAAGTATAATAGCACACCGAGGCGCAGTCTATCATTGACAAATTGAATTTTTTGATGAACTTTCTGAATGATTACTTCTATCAAAATTATATTAAAACTTCCTATGATTGGTGATCAACTGCTATGTACCATGTACCACTGCTGTATGTATTTACTCACGACTACAACACGGTTTCTTATCACTCCATCCATTTGGTAAACACTTCATCTGCGTTACATTTGCTGGCCTGAGTGCGAAGCCTCTGTCAACACAGCCGATTTCACATATTGTTCCTATCTCTCCTGATTCTCCAATACAAGCTATTTCACCATGTTCCAACGTACCAAGATCTTCACACGGTGATGTCAATGGAAGCGCAGCAGATACTTTAAAATAAAAATACATAATGTGTATTTCGTTACTAATACGAATAAGATTTTAATGCGTAAAAATTAATATTTGCTATACGTCCAGACACGGATACTGTGCGGATACACCTCTGGACACACAGCCTCTAAAAACGCAAGAAATGTATTTAAATCACAGCAAAACGATGTAATAGTTTCATAGTTATTACATAGCTTGAAGTAATTGATTAGTGTTGACAACTCTTAATGCTTCATAATGGGTCAAACTGTATGTGATTGGATCAAAAAATAATTTTTATGATGTCCCAAATTTAGCAGAAACAAGGTCAACGCAGCTTGAAGATCTTTGGTTCCAGCTCCTTTAGGACTGGGTCGTGAATCTACGCCCACCATGCAACACAGAATGTAAAATCTTGGGTAAGCTCATCAATCAAAATCAAGAAGCTGATATATTTTCAAACAACACTAATCCTGTTTGTATATAAATAATTGGCCTCTCGCACAGGGCCTTAGAAGGATTCGTCCTAAAAGATTCTGAATACGCTACTTATTGCATTTTGCAAGCCGCCGGTGAGAAAACATAGTCTTAATTGAAGCGCGAATTTAACTCATGAACACGTTAAGCAGATTTCATTATATGCGCTTTGGACTTTCCAAATATTTACTATTTACCTTATAAAATTTTAATATTTCATATGATTTTTCTTAATTTTTTTTTTTTTTGCGACTTTAGACGGGCTGAAGGACCGGTAATGTAATATATACGTATAGCAATAATGGTATTTTAAGTTTATAACTAAATTCCGATTGGGCAAAGAGGAGCGCTCATGATCTAATTGGCCCAGAGTGCAGAAGGGGGTATTTTCAGATTGAAATATGTCATTTATTTTTGCCTAATATATTCCAATAAACTACTTCGCGATTTGGGGTAAAATGTTTTAATCAAATTTAATTTTCACTCATTAGCGACCTCTAAAATCCTAATATGAAATCATAAATAAACTCATACAGACTAGTTGATCTGTCATTTGCAGGTTAATATAATAATGTTTGTTCATTGTTTCGCTGACTGGGCGGTGTTAATCCTATACCCATATATTATCCAGCAATGACAATATCATTCTCTACCAGGCAGAGTCTACCTTATGTTGAATTAAACCACAGGAAAGCCCATTTACCTCTTATTTCTTCACAGTCTGGAGGTTCAAATTGGCTACATATATACTGGCAAAGTAAAGTATGTATTTCACTCAGCAGTATGTATTGTTATCACATTCACGCTTTTAACATTCAGCTTTCTTTCTCACGCAGAAATTTCTTTGTGCCAAACATGAGCAACAGATGACCCATGTACGCATGCAAATAATCTGACCGGTTACCGGATACCCAACACAGGATAATATTATTTCCTATATGAAATTTGTATTTGCTTTGTTTCATGTTAGGGGGTTAAAATATCAATATTAGGATGCTTTCATGCTATGTGTTAATGTTATCAAATTAAAAACGGAAATAGTAAAGCATCCCATTTTCAACGCCCCGATCAAACTATCAATCACCATAAGCGCGATACGAAAATCCACAGTTTTTAATCCTACAAATTGACGAACTCTAAACTATTGGTCCAAATTTGTTTTACAAAAAATTCATGTGTTATCGTTTTTAATGATATATGATATTTTTCATTCGGATGAAATGATCGGACAATTGGAGAATTTTGCAGAGGACGAAAATAAATGCGTCATTGCATGGTGTCGCCTGCGTTAACATTTTAGTTTCGATAAATTTCTAATTTACACATATTTTCCTATTTTATTAGAACATGCAGCTATGGAACAAGATCCGCACTCGTGCATCTTGGTACTCTTTTACTCCACATTGCTCTGTTTCTCTTCCGGATACATGTGGTGGTTGGAGATCCAATCAATTCAGATCCAGGGTTACAGACGTATTCGCATACAGATCCCAATTCTTCTGCATCGTTACAAATTAATATTCCATTGGGAATTATCTCGGGTAATTTTTTACAACGAGCTGCAACAAAAAGTACATGTGTTTTATTTAAAAAATATAATTTTCGTTTAACTTCGACCGAGAGACAATTCTAAGAAATATACCAGAAGGCATTTTGAGGTGAATATCATTAACTTCATCTGTACCAGAAAAAACAAGTTAGAGGCATGAGCTGAACTTTCATAAATGTAGTATATCCCAGTGAAGAAAAAAAAATAGTTTGGTTGTAGGTGTGAATTCGAACTTGAACTCGATAATTCTCCGTGAATTTGAAAAAAATATGCGAGTTCGAGTTCCACATTATTGCGTAACTATGGCGTCATAATTTTTAAAATTAACACGAGTTGTTTTGCTGAATCTCGGAGGGGCCGATTCTGTAATTGTGCCAAACTGCTTCGAACTTGAACGCAAAACATACCCTGGGATGTGGTGAATCCTAATCAGAAATTCTATTTTGCCACATTGACACATAATTGACAATAACGTTTTGACAATTTTTTTACGATTTTGATGGCAGCTGTGAGACAGTATAATCACTGTGTTTTGCTGCCTTTTAGTTGGCCTTTTACAACACACGGGAAATATCTTAGGTCATTTCCAGAGCCCGCACATAGTTTTTAACTTCATAAATTTATCGACTTACGGTTACACTCCGGTGTGGGTCCATCCCATCCAGAAGATCGGTTACAAGTCACGATGCCATCTCCAACAAGCGTTTCTTCAGCACTGCAAAAATAACTGCAAACAACTCCATATTCATTTCTTAAACATGAACGTCCTCCATTTAGTGGTTCAGCAGGTGCATCGTTACAATCAAACAAAGTTACCGGTACGTCTCCACCAGTTTTTCCTGTATAATTAAAAAATAACAATATTAATTTTATATTAAATTGTTTTGAACTTTGAACTCCTCGGAAAGAAATGAGGTGTAACAATGTCTCAATATTGCACATTATTTACGCGCAATAAATTTTGTCGCTCACCGCAACACCCAAATGAAAATTAGCGGCATGCTCCATCGGTGACTTATACAAACAAAAGATGTTGTTCAAAATTTTCCTGACTGGGTGGTGTTAGGCCTATGCCTGTATATTATCCAGCAATAACAGTATCATTTTCTACTTTATGTCGAATAAAAAACAGCAGGGAATCTCTTTACCTGGTATTTCTTCACAGTCTGGAGGTTCATTGTTAAACTTCGGCTTTGCACGTCGATTAGCTGGCCTGCAAATGCTAACAGCAGCTCCATTCAAATGAAAACCTATTATGTAATTTGAAAGGGAAAACTCATTATACTAAGATATGCAGTTTTTCATATCTGTCGAGATGGGCAAAATCGCAGCGTTTGCGATTCGAATTTGATAGGAATATTTTTTCGAATCTGATCGAATCATTAATTCCATATATAAATAGCATTTTTTTACGAATGGCCTCCATTTTATGAGGAAAAATTAAGTACTTACACAAATTCTCAATCAGTAATAAAACAAACCATTGGATTCAATACTAACTTTATATTCACGCTAAATTAAAAGCGAAATTATTTTGGCTGTATTTTGTCGATTTGTTGTGGTCATGACCACCAATTCACTACTGATAAGATTCATACTTATATTTTTTACACATCGTTTTGTGTTATGAACAGTTCTTGTACAGGAAATTTAATGTATTCTCCATTAGAAATAGCCACTCATTTGTCTATGAATTACCATACATACTTGTGTCAAATCAAGACAGTGAATACCTTATAGAGTAAACCGATATGTTTCGAATGACGAACCAAAGTAAAAATACATATCTAATAAATTGTGTTTTAGGAAATTACAAACCAGCGTCACACGTGAATGTACACCTTGTACCGATATCTCCTTCCGCTTTCCTAAACTTGCATTGTTTCGAACCGTTTTCCGGAGCCGTCAAAACATTGCATTTCCTTGCAGCATTTCCAGATCCCTGACCTAAATACGGAACAAACGAAATCTTCAATCGCCTAACAATAAAAAATGCTATTCCTACTAACTTTTTATCTTATATTACACACAAACATGAATGTCGGAATGATAAATGTGAAGCAAAGTCTCATCTGCAATACTTAATTAAAGAGCATCGCGAAGTAAATTTCACACAGCAAACTTACCCCTGTTATTATTATTACCAGAACACCAAAAATCTTTTCTATTGCAAAGTGGTCCTCTACAGCAACATCTACAAACGGAATTTCGAACTCCACGGTTGCATTGAGTCGGTCCTGCTGCCGCTCCAGGATTCTAGGATAATAATAATATTATTATAAGTTATGCTTAAATTGCACATTATGTTAGTCGCGCGGTATCTGAAGGCTGCTTGTTTCATTTCATCATGTCGGAAATCAGAATCAAAAACTTATCTTGATTTTGCAATGTAAAGGTTTTTGAAGGATGCGTTACGATATCGTGGATTACTATTGTTGAGTGGATAAACAAGAATTAGTTATATATTTCGCAATTTCCCTCATTTATAGTACAAGACGACAATATGTTTTCAAATATTTGTAACAGTAGTCAACATATTCTACATTTAATACGACAATGCGCTGTTTGTATTCTGAAAAACTATATTTTTGAAAGTTCGGCAATGTACATACGTCGAACACTATAATATGTTTTGTTTCACTGATTTGAAGTCATTATATGAAATTAAAACACGAAAACCTCAAAATTTTGATAAATTCTGAAAGGCATAGAACAGATGACAAAAATGAAAAATTTTCAGATCTATGAACCTTCATCTCCAAGCTCGTATGTGTCATTTATGAAACAAATAATCAAGGTTACCAGAATCCAAAATGTGTAGACGCGAGATTTTGATCTTTACGATATTTAAGGACCGAAATCTCGTTTGTACAAATTTTTAATTCAATTCTTACAGTAGGCTACTACTCGGGTTTCGAATGATTCTCGAGTTCAAGATCTCACCTGCCTCTGGTTGCTCTGACAAGCATTAGTTTGTTTGCATCGTTTTGTAATGAATGGGCTGACACCTGTTCCTCCATGATAACGAATTTCAGTTTGACAGGACATCTTAAAAAAACTCAAACTCTTAATATACAATGAGAAGAAGAAACAAAAGTTTGCAAATGGACCTGGGGAATGTCTAGCCGAAATCGCCAATGCATCTCTGATTACTTGCCAAGATAGAAATTTTTTGATTCAGTATGTTCTTTTGTAACACGTAAACAAAAGTATGTAGAATAATCATTTTTCTTGCTTAAGCCAGTGAACAGCGGTGCGGAAAGAATTGAGTGTAGAAATTCGCGGATATTTTTGTTGGTCACAGTCTACTTGTTATGAATTTGTCTTTTCAATATTTCCCTCTATGTAGCTTGTAACAAATTTACAGTAAATTGACTGTTTATTTCCAGTAATTGCATATTTCCAAAACTTGAAACCCTCTAGCTGACGAGATTTATGCCAAGTATGGGCTGTTGATGGACGCAACTTGGCAATGCGTTTCATCAACCCTCCATATTTGGCCAAAAAAGTCAATTTTATAGTTATAGTTTTATTTCAATATCACCGAGTAAAATAACTGACAAAGAGCGGTAATTTTACTGCACTTTTGTTACAGTGTATATTTTGTACTTACGCCTTGCCCTCTGCATATCTCTGGCTTTCCATTATCTATACAGTCTTTTTCTGATCTGGCGTTATTGCAAGTCCAGCATTTTAATCCTAAAACCATAAAAATATAAGCAAGTTACGAATCATTTCGTCAATATTTCTTGTAATAAATAACAAATGATGACGAATATTTTGCTACGTCATTAAACAAGTTGCATCTTTTCATTATATCCTCTGGGGCTTTATCTTGCTTTTGTGTGCACCAAAGGCGCAAAATGGTAATGTTACAAAGTGTAAGTTGGCATATATAATCCTAAAATATTACAAGATTATGATATCGATGAGTACAAGAACACCCACGAAAACTATCCACTAGGTTGAGGAAAGGGCATGCCAACAGCTCGGCTCTTAAATATATAGAAATTCTTTCATATTCCACCCATTGGTCCGAGTCCAAGTCTTACCGAAATTTTAATTTAGAGTCTCCGGTCATGTCGAATCCCTGTACTTCCAGATCGCAAGTCTAGTCGAGTCATACATCTACGAGTCGCAAGTCAATTTCTTAATCAATTCAACAGCAATGACAGATAAATTTGCCACTTTGCATGTCCCCACTTAGAATCGCCATCTGATCATCATTGGGTAGATGAACACGGATTTCACAGCAGATTACATTGCATGTTTTATACCCCTCCGGGAGGCGCGTTTTCGTCTCTGATGATTCACGCAACGGCAAGCAAACCGATTTTTCAGAAAGTGATTGCAGACTTGAGCTACATTTTTAGCAAGTCCCGAGTTAAGTCCTATCTGCATTTTGCCAAGTCGAGTAAGTCTAGTTATTTAGCCAAGGCGACACGAATCAAATGCGACTCGAGTCTACCCCCACACTGGTACTAACCATAAAAACGACTTTGTATAATTTGTTCAAAATCTTCAAAATAATATTAAAACATTTATTTAAATCATGAGGAATTTTTTGTCAAGTATGAGCCACTCATAGAACTTGTATGTATGGCACTCCACTGAGTGGCATAGGCTTAGCAAATTGCCTTCTTTATTGATGTATGCCTTAATTTGTTGAGTTTCCGAGTATGTTTCTCATCGACGTACCTACCCGTTAGCGGAAATAAAGTAAAGCAATCGCACAAAAGCAAAACAAAGTTTCGCCATGACAATATGTTGCACCTAGCAATGTATTGTAACATCCTTCATATTTACTTACCGTTTATACAATAAATAAAACTCAACAAGAAAAACAATGCAGCAAAAATTCTTTGCCTCTCAAAAGAATCCATATATATACCAAATAGCTCCGCCCAAAACTCAAAATTCAACCAAGCTGTCGAATACACTTTTTGAACCTCGAGACTGCGTGTTTGTATCTTTGAATTCAATTTCTTCAATGAATTATGAATATGTAAACAAGTCTTGTTAAATTATATTGAAAGTACTTTTTCAAAAGTTGTACGCGTGACAGAAATTTTGACGTTAAAGTAAATCGTAATTTTTCCTCAATCAAGTATGAGTCACAGATTGAGCCACTATGATTATTAAACGTTTTAACTTTTATGCATGGTTCGCAGCTATAAATATTATTTTGGTAAGCATGCGCCACAGGTGGAACGCGGGAACGAAGAAATTTTCTCGACTACATTCTTCTGCAGTTCTTCTGTAACTTGTTTGTGCTGTATAAAATGTTTTGACCTACCGTTGGGCAAACAACTTCCGCCAATTGAATTACAAATTGGGTCGGTGACTGAGTGAACCTTTTCGAAAATAATGTCGCTTTTCAAAGATCGTTACAAGTTGTGAGGAATGTATTAATTTTGGGCACTTATGTTGGTTGTTATGCTTTTCCATTCTACCCTTCAGAAGTATGAACGCTAGATAGTCCGACCCTTGACGGCGCGATCCATCCGTGACTAAAGCCTAACTACCTAACAAAGCATGTATAGACAATTTTTTTTTTTTTGACTGGGTATAGTTTGGATTTGGTAGTATTCGAAAAACTCATGATTTATCTTTTTTCCAACACAGCCCATATTTGTGGTATTCAATCGATTTTAGTTGTTGTGGGCAAATCAACTAGCATTTGGTGGTATTTAGTATAAGTAGAATAATTTCCTATCAAATTTCGTAGAGTACTTGTCGCTTTTTTGTACGGAATTGTGTGCCTTCATTGCACCGGTACGAAGTAGGATAATTTTTTTCTTACTCGGTAAATTTGTACAAGATTTCGCATTGAAGTAGTTTGCATAGTAACTAAGTCCAAAAGGGGCTATATTTGCTAAATCGAAACTGAACTCCGCGTCACTCATATATTTTTTATTGGTAATAAAACCCACTAATGTAATGAGTTTCATGCTATCTAATGTGATATAAAAGTGGAAGTAGCAAACGATATACTGACCTATAGCAGACAGAGTACGTTAAATCAAATACTTTTATTCCATAACTATTTCCAAATCATTCTCTATTTTAAGAAATTTTAAAAGACTGGAACTGTCTGCTTTTCTTCAGGATTTAAAACGACTGATGCTTTTTTTAATTTATATAAGATAATCGTGGTGGAATGTGAATGTACAAAAAGAGGACGGCGAAGTACGAAATAAACATCAATCCTCGTGCATGGAAATGAAAAATACCAGCAACAACAATATTAGCGTGCTGAAAATCTAGTCGTACCGAATCGTACTCCCAGTGTTGCCCGTGACTCAACAACCCCAATCAAAAATATTAATTTTCAAGCTTGAGCCATAGATGGACTGCACCTCGGCAGTACGGATTATTAGTTACTCAAATCTCTAAAAAATGTCTGCACAAAATTTTCAGATTCGGTTGTCGGCATTTTTCGGTACGCTTTGAACAGTCACCAAATGCCATAGAAACCATAAGCGATTTTAATCTGACCAGAAAAATATTTTGTTCATACCGGACAAAATGATATGTCTGTTAGGTTATGGTATTGTGTTTTTGCTCTAATGTTGATTGTGAGGCGTGATTCGCTTTTGCGCATGTTGGCAATTGTCTAATAAACATCCGCACTGGCGCTGTCAACATCTTGTAGGCGCCCTGTATGAAGTTTGAGAAGAATGTCATCTCGGCCGGAAATCCTAATGTACACGCAAGTTTTGATTGATCATGAGTCACGCATGGAATGCGCTACCTAGGCGCGGTCCGTAAGTAGCTCATGCTTAACAAAGTTAAATTCTAATTGGCTGTATTTTCGGATATAAAAACTGTTTCATAACCTTTTCTGGAGGAGCACGAACTGTACAGCTTTGGACATACTTCCCCGTAAATCACAACTCCTTGACTAATTGCGTCAGATAACGCATTGGAGAATGAAACTAATTGTCTGGATTTTTCTACAATCTGTCGTTACCGGATCCTACTTTGTCACGATTACGGGAAGACAACAAATCCCGGATTTAAGATTATTAAGCTTGAACCACAAATGGTGTGTATCTATATGAGAAATTTATCTGAGTTTCATACTGAACAATATGTTATCAACAAGTTTTTATTTTATAGCGGAAAAACAAAAGAAAAAAATTTCAGCCTTTAAATTTTGAAAATCCAATTTTTGACCCATATTTGAGAATGCAAGCTATTCATGGAGGTCCTAAAGACATTTGCCTTTGCCTCTCAAAAGAATCCATATATATACCAAATAGCTCCGCCCAAAACTCAAAATTCAACCAAGCTGTCGAATACACTTTTTGAACCTCGAGACTGCGTGTTTGTATCTTTGAATTCAATTTCTTCAATGAATTATGAATATGTAAACAAGTCTTGTTAAATTATATTGAAAGTACTTTTTCAAAAGTTGTACGCGTGACAGAAATTTTGACGTTAAAGTAAATCGTAATTTTTCCTCAATCAAGTATGAGTCACAGATTGAGCCACTATGATTATTAAACGTTTTAATATTTATGCATGGTTCGCAGCTATAAATATTATTTTGGTAAGCATGCGCCACAGGTGGAACGCGGAAACGAAGAAATTTTCTCGACTACATTCTTCTGCAGTTCTTCTGTAACTTATTTGTGCTGTATAAAATGTTTTGACCTACCGTTGGGCAAACAACTTCCGCCAATTGAATTACAAATTAGGTCGGTGACTGAGTGAACCTTTTCGAAAATAATGTCGCTTTTCAAAGATCGTTACAAGTTGTGAGGAATGTATTAATTTTGGGCACTTATGTTGGTTGTTATGCTTTTCCATTCTACCCTTCAGAAGTATGAACGCTAGATAGTCCGACCCTTGACGGCGCGATCCATCCGTGACTAAAGCCTAACTACCTAACAAAGCATGTATAGACAATTGTTTTTTTTTTTTGACTGGGTATAGTTTGGATTTGGTAGTATTCGAAAAACTCATGATTTATCTTTTTTCCAACACATCCCATATTTGTGGTATTCAATCGATTTTAGTTGTTGTGGGCAAATCAACTAGCATTTGGTGGTATTTAGTATAAGGAGAATAATTTCCCATCAAATTTCGTAGAGTACTCTTCGCTTTTTTGTACGGAATTGTGTGCCTTCATTGCACCGGTACGAAGTAGGATAATTTTTTTCTTCCTCGGTAAATTTGTACAAGATTTCGCATTGAAGTAGTTCGCATAGTAACTAAGTCCAAAAGGGGCTATATTTGCTAAATCTAAACTGAACTCCGCGTCACTCATATATTTTTTATTGGTAATAAAACCAACTAATGTAATGAGTTTCATGCTATCTAATGTGATATGAAAGTGGAAGTAGCAAACGATATACTGACCTATAGCAGACAGAGTACGTTATATCAAATACTTTTATTCCATAACTATTTCCAAATCATTCTGTATTTTAAGAAATTTTAAAAGACTGGAACTGTCTGCTTTTCTTCAAGATTTAAAACGGCTAATGCTAATGTGAATGTACTAATGCTAATGTGAATGTACAAAAAGAGTACGGCGAGGTACGAAATAAACATCAAACCTCGTACTGTTCCGTATCAAGCATGGGCATGAAAAATACCAACAACAACCGCACCATATTAGCGTGCTGAAAATTTAGTCGTACCGAATCGTACTCCCAGTGTTGCCAGTGACTAATCAAAAATATTAATTTTCAAACTTGTGCCACAGATGGACTGCACCTCAGCAGTACGGATTATTAGTTACTCAAATCTCTACAAAAATGTCTGCACAAAATTTTCAGATTCGGTTGTCGGCATTTTTCGGTACGCTGTGAACAGTCACCAAATGCCCTAGAAACCATAAGCGATTTCAATCCGACCAGAAAAATATTTTGTTCATCTTGGAAAAAAAGATATGTCTATTAGGTTATGGTATTGTATTTTTGCTCTAATGTTGATTGTGACGCGTGATTCGCTTTTGTGCATGTTGGCAATTGTCTAATAAACATCCGCAGTGGTGCTGTCAACATCCTGTAGGCGCCGTGTTTGAAGTTTGAGAAGAATGTCATCTCGGCTGGAAATCCTAATGTCCACGCAAGTTTTGATTTAAGTATGAGTCACGCATGGAATGCGCTACCTAGGCGCGATCCGTAAGTGGCTCATGCTTAACAAAAATATTTTTTTGGCCGCGTTTTAGGATATAAAAACTGTTTCATAACCTTTTCTGGAAGTACACGAACTGTACAGCTTTGGACATACTTCTCCATATATGGCAACATTTTTACTTATTGCGTCAGATAACGCTTGGGAAAAGGAAACTAACTGCTTGGATTTTTCTACAATCTGTCGTTACCGGATCCTACTTTGTCATGATTACGTGAAGACAACAAATCCCGGATTTGAGATTATTAAGCTTGAGCCACAAATGGTGTGTATCTTTATGAGAAATACATCTGAGTTTCATACTCAGCAATATGTTATCACCAACTTTATATTTTATAGCGGAGTAACAAAAGAAAAAAATTTCAGCCTTTAAATTTTGAAAATCCAATTTTTGACCCATATTTGAGAATGCAAGCTATTCATGGAGGTTCTAAAGACATTTTTTGTACTTGCTTTTTTTCTTCAATCATTTGGGTCCAGTGATATCCCGAATGTTTATGAATTTTGCCATGCACTAATGTCACAACCTGGACAACAAGCATCATGTGATAGAACTACATGTCAAGGAAGACCTGGTAAGCGCGGTGCAGTAGGACCGAGAGGATTCAGAGGAGAAAGGGGGGATATTGGACCAACTGGAACCCCGGTGGAACTTGAAAAAAAAGTAGAGGTACTTGAAGGTATGAAAATACTCTGTTCGAAATTACGGGGAGAAATGGAAATGTAGGTGTGTGTTATGTCATCTGTAGTATGTTGAGTTCAGTTGCTGATGGCATATATATTGAGATGGTTTTTGTTATTTGGGTGGCCGTTAGTTGGTTCCGTTAAGGCGCTGCTTTCAGCCTTGCATCGAGTGAAATTCAATAAAAAATATGTCCTAACGTATTCCCTGGGTTTTAAGAGACTAGTCGACTGAAACGAAACAGAAGTTTCAAGAGATAGATCGTTTACAATCTTCCAGGGCAGGTACGTAATTGCTGCACTCTATTGTAGTGTAGTTATAGTTGTATCGTAAATGATAGTTTATATGTAATTCAATTCTACCAACAGAGGGCGCTAAATGCCCCTCGTGGTTATCCCGTGTCCTGAAACCCTCAAAACTCGGTGGCTCAGTCGGTTAAGCGCGATCGTATTGTCCGGAAGGCCGATGGTTCGATGCTTGACCGTTTCACCCCCGAGCGCACCCTTCAGCAAGGCACTTCGCTCGTGACTGTAGCATAGGACAGATACACAGTCACTAAAAGATCCGTGTCTATCGGTTGGTGGGTATAAGCCCCCAGGTAGGCCATAGCAAAAAATAAAAACCAAAAAAAAAACTCAAAACTGGCATGAATTTTTGTGAATAGCTGAACCTCAATCTCGAACTCGACTCAAATGCGATTCAGTACGCAACCGACCCGTTGCTAAATAAATAGTAAATACCTTAACAATGAAGTGGAAATGTTGCTGACATGAAAAACTCGTAAATTATGTTTTCAGGAGCACTGAAGATTATTACATCATCAATGCCAAGAAGCCAGTTACGTGAGTGAATATTTATTGAGCAAGATTTGAAACGAAAATAGTCAAATCCACTTTGTATTCCCCAATGTTTTAACACATTTTCTGTGGTTGATGTTGAAAACTCGCCCTAAAACCTTTTTTATGGTGATTCATTTCAGTGGAAAATCCTGAGCAAGACCCTGTACTAGAGGCTACTTATAGGTGAAAGCGTTAGTTGAAATTACTTAAAACGTTGATATGTTATCCTCCGCAGCCATAACTAGCTCACTAGCGTAATTATGTAGTAGGGTTCGCTCTCGCCAATCAAATGACAATATCCCCGAGCACAAGTGCTTTAAATTATGATGAATTCCAAATTATCGATCTTCGAAGTCGGATAGACTGGGAATTTTACAAGGTAAATTTTTTTTTGTCACAGTTAACGCGTGTTCCATGGGTATGAAATCACGCGCTATACCTGATTCTGCCATAACTGTTTCTTCCGAACACACAAAGGACTACAATGGAAGGCATGGTCGATTGGATGAAGCAGTTGGTACTCATTATGCTGCTTGGCATCCGAAGTTTAGTAAGTATATTATTATAATGTTGTCCCATATATTCAAAAACTAGCAAATGTAAAATAAAACAGTATGCCTTAACGTCAGTATAGTATGACAATACGAGATAGTATATTGGTTTTGCAGAAATCCCATTCAATGCAATACATGATTGGGTAGGAGATTAATTGGAAATTCGAGTCAGAGCGAAAATCATATCGTAACTTGAAGTTTGTTCTATGAATTTTAGAACACGACCATCGGAATATCCAAATATATAATTTTAACATTGGACATATGCACGAAATGCCATGTATTGTGCAAAGCGCTTGCATATATTAAAAAAAAAATATCAACCGGTGATGTGCAAGCTTTGCTAACGTTTCAAATGCTTATGCAGAGTAAGCTATAGACGCTTTTCATCGAAATCATGGAAATCTTCAACTACAAGTTTAATAAAAAAAGAATCGTTGCATTGGTGTATAAAGCTAAATTAAGTTATCTACACCTTGAATGATACTGACAACGGTGAATTACTACACGTTTCTATTACCCTGATAAGAAGTACCGGTATATAATATTTCTGGTTGGGTACTGCCCATTATTCTATGATGGTTAACAGAACTGAATTCAATTTTATTGAATATTCGCATTTGCACCTGATGTATATTTCGAATGAGGAAATAAATATAAAATGTCTATAATTTCCGTACAATAGTTAGAATTGGCGAATGGTTTCAAGTAGACTTTGGTTCCCCGAAATCAGTGTCAGGAGTCGTTTCGCAGGGACGACCGTACTGTTGTGATCAATGGACAACTTCTTATAAAGTTAAAGTGGGAAATGCAACAAACAATTTGATGACCATTACAGAAAATGGGATTGACAAGGTTGGTAAGAATAACAGGAATGTTTCGATATCTTTTAAATAATCTTCGCATTTAAAGAACTACCCAGTCAGAAATATTTTAACCAAACACGTTTTGTTGTTAAGTATGATTCACTGATGGATCGTGCCTTTTGGGCACGGTCCATCTGTGACTCACGCCTGACAAAAAAAAGTAATTGTGGGATGTGGGCGCGATGGCCTAGTGGTTAAACATGTTGGCATCGCAGGTTGAAGACCTCGGGTTCGAGTCCTAACGAGTCCGGCTCGCTTATCCACGCCCATGATACGTAATAACTTGGGTAGGCTAAGCTGAACAGGGAAAAAAATCTTTCCAGTAATTGTAACCCTGTCCGTCTATAAGTGGCCGCTGTTACAGGGCCTTGGACAGGGTGATCCACTCAAAAAGAAGTGGCTATTAAAAAAAAAAAAAATTCCTGATTGAGTATCGTTCTAACCATCGAGGTCCTTATCATGATACGACTTACCTGAAAATAAACTCAAACAAACTTAAATTGCATGAATGACAAAAAAATTATATCGAGACGAATCTGAAACATGATGCCATTTTCAAATCCGGCAAGCTCCCCAATAGTACTGGAATTTTAGATTGATTTCAGGTCTTCAATTTTGATTAATCGGTAAATACGAACCGAACTCATTTATGTATGCTGAAATAATGTAAAAATATGATTTGTACCTGTTATAATCAAGTGATTTAAATTTTTACTTGAGTATAGAACACTGAGGCGTGTTCATTTTTAGACTTAGAGTTCTAAAGAAACCCATTCTAGTTAGTAGTTTAGAAAACGCAATAAATTATCGTTTTCCAACCATTATACATTGATATTTGCGGATTTCGATAACTCTGTTTGTCGCCTGTGTTAAATGAGTTTTAGGTAGATTATTTATGCATAAGAATATATATTTTCATTTTTACAGATTTTTCAAGCGAACCGAGATCGTGACTCAAAAGTGACGAACATATTCCCAACAGCGGTGACTTGTCGTTTTATCAGAATTTACCCACAAACTTGGAACAATGTCCCTGCAATGAGATTTGAATTTCTGCGAGGAGAATGCTTTTATCTTTACTCACACTAATCTAGGAGGATGGGAAATTCACAATTATGCTGATCAACTTATGAAGTCATACTTGTCACCGCGGGCAAGAAAATCTAGTTTAAACTAGCATTTTCATCACAGGTCAAAATAAGCAACCCTCATTTAAAAAAATAAAATAAATAAAAAAAACTATATTCCGGGGTCTGACACTGACTAGGTCTTTGGAAAACTTTTCTAAACTTTAGGCCATTCTGTTGTTGTTTTTTTTCTATCGACATACACCTCAGCCCCCTGAATATACCAACAGATTCGGACAAAATAAGAGATTTTAGAATATTTTAGCATTCTTTTTGTCCAGACACAAAATAAACTATGTAGACGTTTGAGTTTTTATATGTAATTTTCATGTCGGGTCTTGGGTTGTTGTTGTCTGTATGATTTGTTGTGATTACAAGTTATGTTCGCTTCGTCAAACGCCTTTACGTATTTTGCGTATAGGTGACAAAATGCCAAATGCTGAACCGAAAAGGTATTTTACCTATTTTTACCTATCCGCAACTTTGGTGGTCGAGAATATACCACTACCTGGTAATTAACAAGGGCAATGCCTCCCTACATAATAATACATATATATTATTTGTCCGGAAAAAAGAATGTACTACAATATAAAGATAGCAAATTCTATATTAAATGCTCTGTAGATATGGATTTCAGAATTGCCCCTAAACGTTCCCGTATGCCGTAAGAGGCGTCGGAAGCAAAGGAAACGTAGACGGTATTACTGTCATCCAGGGCAAATACCACTCGCTTCTTTTAGCGGTTCAGTCTAAAGTGTTCCACTCAGAGTGCAATTGCTGGTAATACCTCTTGATGTAGCTCTTCGCCATCAAACGGTTCTTCCGGTCTTGCATGGGGCGAATTTCAATATGAACAAAAAATGCTGACTTGCTCTTTCATAAAAAACAAGATTTGCTTCACGCCTACATTCTATGAAGATCTTCGAGCCTGGGACGCTGTAAATCATTTTTTTTTTTTGGATCAATTACCAATTAAGAAGTACTAGCATGACAATTTATTAACTGGTGTCACGTTTTTGTTTTTTCTTTGAAATTATATTCAATTCTCAATACATGCCAATAAAAAGTGTTTTTGTTTCAATAACCTGGACATTACTGAATTATGCTAGCCAGACGAGAACTGGATTCTTGATATAGATCTTTAACTTACTATGACAGAATGACCCAATCTCAATATTTTTCTATGAAACATGTGACACGAATGGTCCGCGTCTTGGCGACGCGATCCACTAGAATATATTAGAATGATGTTTCAATAATTCAGATAGAAAGGTTAATATTTGACTATGTCATACAACAAAGTCCTGATTTATGTCAAATTTTCAAACATAAAATTTGGCATATATCATGATTTCAATGTCAAATGAATCGATTTAGGAATACCCGAAAAACAAAATTAACTTTGATCAAAACTATGAAATTCTTGACTATTCGGGTAAGTACATCCCCGATGGCAGGAAATCAGTTTGTTGCAGACAAGCTCATTCCGCTGTTCAGTGATTTCAAAAGCTAATGACCTCAAAATGCTCTGTCAAAGACGAAAGTGGAAAGTATACCGTAACGTCTTATCATGCAATCTTATTGTACGGTTTTTTTCAGCATTGCCACAAGCTCAACCCCAATCAGAAATTTTAATTTGTCAAACATGCGTCAAGAGGGATCGGGCCTAGGGGGCTCGTACTATCAGTGATCACGCGTAACAAAAGTATTGATATTACGCTACTCCAGTCAACAGTATCGAATGTCGTACAAATCAAACACGCATTCAATCGCGCATTACCTAGCACGAGTCCCTGATAAATTACAACGATAGCGCGCTTCCATCAGTGGCCCATGATTGACAAAATGACATTACTACTGAGGAATTGTTTTGTGGAATCGTCCAGAAGGTTGAATTTCCAAATACTTGTGTTGGAAATCTGCTCCAAATATTTTACTTTACTAATTCTCCTGGCAGTTATGGTATTGTTTTTTTCCTACTGTTGATTGTGACATGTGCTTCACATTTCATGCGTCACCAATTGTGCACTTAACATCCGTACTGGTGCTGTCAACATCCTGCGGGTGGCGTGTCTGAAATTTAAGAGGAATGTACACTCAGCCAGAAATTTTAATGTCCACGCAAATTTTGTTAAGTATGAGACACGGATGGATCGCGCCACCTAGTCGCGGTCCCTCAGTGGCTCATGATTACCATAATAAAATTTCTGACTTGGTTGTATTGTCGGTATAAAAACGCGTGTGATAACCTTTTTTTGAATGGGCATGAATTATACAGTTTTGGTGGTCATACCTCTCCGTATATGGCGAATTTTTGACTTATTCCATCATATAACACAATGAAAAATGACACAAAGTGCCTGAGAAATTATTTACAGTCTACGATTACCGGGTTCTTGTTTGTAATGATTGTGTAAAAACGACAAATCCTGGATTGAGTTTATCAGGCTTAAGCCACAGATGGTTTGCATGTTTATGAGTTATTTATTTTAGGTTCATTCTCAACTATATAATCAGCTAGTTTTTCGAATCGAAAAATTCCAGCTGATAAATGTATGTTGAAAATCAGAATTTTGCCACATCTTAGCACCGAATGAAATTAATGGAGGGCCTGGGGATATTTATTACACTTGCCTTTTCTCTTCTTTCCTTTGGGTCTCGTGATATCCCAAATGTGTGTGAATTTTGTAATGCACGAATGTTGCTACCCGGACAAAAAGCATCATGTAATAGAACTATATGTCAAGGAAAACCGGGTAAGCGCGGTGCATTAGGACCGAAAGGGGCTAAGGGGGAGAAAAGGGGGATATGGGACCAACTAGAACTCCTGAAGAACTTGAAATAAAAGTTAAGGAACTTGATGGCATGAAAAAGTATGCTGATCACGGTTTAATGATACGAGGGAATCCAGTCAGAAAAAATTATCAGGAATCACGCTTTGTAAAGCTTGAGTCACTGATTGATCGCGCTGACGAGGACGAAGTGGGATAAAGATTCTTTAGTCCTCATTCCTACATTTATGTAGCTTTTTGCACACTAGTGGTTGCAGGCGACCTTTCATATATGATATGTCTCTTGTAATCTCTGAGCGAATTTTGGATTAAAATAAAAATGGATAGTGCTCTAGGCATATACCACTCACTTCACTTTATTATTACTCTCCGTGCTGTTTTCCCCGTAGTGCAGTTGCTGTTACTGTAATTTGGAGTAGTTCTTTGCTCAATATACTCTACATTAGTATGTAGTTTGTTTAGGAAATTTTCCACCTATGATAGAACGAGTTTGTGAATTCGAAATAGGGGATTTCCGTTAACTCAAAACAATAAAATTGCACTAAATTTTTATTTGTTTTATTTGTTTTCGTGGGCGCGATGGCCTAGTGTTTAAACATGCTCGCATCGCAGGTTGACGGACTCGGGTTCGAGCCCCGGCCAGTCCAGCTCGCTCGTTCCGTAATAACTTGCGTAGGCTAAGCCGAACGGGAAAAGATCATATCTCTCCAGCAATTTTAACCTTGTCCGTCTATAAGTGGCCGCTGTTACAGGGCCTTGGTCAGAGTGATTCACTCTAAAGAACTGGTCATGATAAAAAAAATTAAGCATTGAATTTGACTTATTCAACAGAAGACGCTAAATTATTTTCTATAGCTAAACTAATTTGAAATAATACAAATAACCACTTCGAACTCGGTAAAATATCGATCAGTTCGCGACCCTGGAGTAGCGTTTCTGGTACTAATTTTTTTTTATCGAAATTCACTCTGAGCAAGGTCGGTAGGAGAGCCTAAAAGGAACCTACTAACGGCCACTTAATCGTCATTAGCTACTAAATAACCAGCAATTGCACATCTGAACAAAAATATCTCAAACGGAACTGAACCGCCATGGTAAAGTGCAGTAAGTGATATCTGCGCTGGGTGGTAAAACTATCTACCACATCTTTGCTTCCTTTTAGGCGCCCCTTACGTCACATAGGAAATGCGTTAGGACTATTCTAAATCCCGCATCTAGGAGGCAATATTTTCGATAGCTCATTAACACATTCTTGCATCTTTTGAAAACTTCATCGGCCTTGCTTAGAGCTTTATAGTGAATTTCAATAATAAAATAAATAATGAAATCTGCTTATTCGGGCACTACCTAGAGTAGGTTTTTTGCTATATCGTGAGTGTTTACCAAATGAAGAGCCTTTATATTATATTTTCAGAAGCATTCAGGATTATAGCATCAACAATATCCAGCAGGCACCTTGGTAAGTGAAAATTTATTACTTATTAAAGATTTGCAACGAAAATCGTCAAAAGCCATTTTGCAAACCGCCTTTGCCAAATATGAGTGATAGTAAAAAAACGAAAGTACTTGTCAAGACTAAATTAATATAACGAACAGCATTGAAAATTCAATGGTATAGTTTTCTTCGAATATCACTGAGAAAAATTACCGTCAACTTCATTGCATTTTTGTTACAGTGCATCTATCATTTTTGTTATTTATTGGTTGACAAGAAATATATTATTATACACTGCAAAAAAATATGTATTAAAATCACTGCTTTATGACAGTAATTTAACCGCGTGGTATTTAGATAAACTATAAAATCAGCCTTTTCTGCCGTATATGGGCAGTTGATGGAGCGCATCACTTGGCAAAAATTTCTTCAATATGGCGATTATTAACTTTGGAAATAGGCAATTACTGCATATGACCAATAAATTTAATGTATTTTTGTCACGGTATTTGCAAGTTTTAGAATCGTGTCCATCATAGTTGACACCACCACCTCGGGCATCACGTATTTACGCTGAAATAAGGTTTTCAAATTATTGTTTTTCCACATAGAAATTTGTATATGTATTCACGCGTACACTGTGATAAAGGAGCAGTCAATTTACTGTTCTTTTGCAGTAGCTGCATATTTCATTTTTAAATTGCCTTGTTGACAAGATTCTTGCTAGAATAGGCTGTGTTTGGACGGCCAAAAGCAGCGTGTGTTGACCATGCAATAATGCATCGCCATTCATTTTCTATCATGGAGCCTTTTCGGCGATACATTCAATTTATTGAATATACAATCCTCGGCTTAAAAAGTTGCCTTCTCAATGCCATTATTAATGTGAATATTGATTTCACAAATTTAAAAATTACATATTTTTCACAGACAAAGCTTGTGCAGAGGTATGAAATCACGAGCTATACCTGATTCTGCCATTACTGTTTCGTCCGAACACAAAAAAGGAATATAATGAAAGACATGCTCGTTTAGACGAAGCAGCTAGTTATCATTATGCTGTTTGGCATCCTTTGCCTAGTGAGTGCGATCTTATAAAGCTGTCCAACGCTTTATTTTGTGAACGATTCAAATGTTTGCAAATCGTAGACATACATAATCAGGAAATGGAAAAATAATATCATTAACTGTTTTATATGGAAAAAATGATCCCTCTGTTGCACAATATTAAATCAAACTATATGTACCCTGAATAATACTAACTAAGTAATGTATCGGTATCGGCACGAAAATAGCCAATGCAGGATATCCTTTACCGCGTATTGAAGATCTAGTATATAAAATTTCGAAATTTAGATTTTTAGCACTTTAAATATTAATTCTGCATATGTTGGCCGAATCTGACATATCATTTACAGCTTTTGGAGGTGACGGTGAACTTTAACAATATACCACACTTCCATTCGATGTCACAAACGGAGTTTCAGCTTTCGAACGTGTGAATGATGAGGTCCTTAATAAAAAAAGTGAAAATAGAGGGGACTAAATAAATACAAAAATAAAAGACGTAATGGATGGTTCTAAGGAGATATCCTATTTATTGGTAAGATATTGAATATTGAGGCATCTATTACATCTTTGTTTCTACGTAGTCACCCCCTACAACTGTTATTTTTTTCCAATTTGTTGAAACACCTAATCTGCATATTATATTTCTATTTTAGTAGCGCCCATCATTTTTAGCGTTTAACAGAAATTAACCAAATTTCACCGATGTCTCGCATTTGCCCCTCAAGCATAATTTTTTTTTTTTTTTTGGGGGGGGGTATTAAATATGAAACTTTTTTACTTCATTTGAAATAGGCAGAATTGGTGAATGGTTTCAAGTAGATTTTGGTTTAACGAAATCCGTGTGCGGAGTCGGTTTTCAGGGGCGACCAGCTTGCTGTGATCGATGGACAACTTCCTATAAAGTTAAAATCGGAAATTCAACAAATAACTTGTTAACCATTACTGAAAATGGCATTGACAAGGTTGGTAAAAAAAAATATTTTTTCAACGTAATTCGGACTGAGCAACGAGGGAAGCGCTAAAAAAGAACCAACTAACGGTGGCAATGACCTTTTGCCAATCGGAAAATTTATTTTGTCAAGCATGAGACACAGATGGACCGCGTCTCATCGACGCGATCTCCCAGTGACTCATACTTAGCAAAAGATGGTTGGATGGATTTTTCCGATTGGGTTGCATTCAGTAGAACCACCAACTGCAAAGTCCACTGCAACAAAGGTACAGTAAATTTACTGGTTATTTACAGTAATTGCATATTTACAAAGTTAAAAACACGCCATGTTGATGATATTTATGCCAATTAAAGGCTGTCGATGAACCGCACCTCCGCGGTGTGTTCCATTAACATCCCATATTTGGTCAAATAAGTCAATTTTGAATTTATTTCAATATCGCCAAGTTAAATTACTGTCAAAGATCAGTGATTTTGTTGCATTTTTTTGTTACAGTGTACGCTCTCATGGTAAAACATTCAGGACAGAACTGAACCTCTACAGTCAGCGGCGCAACTAGGTTATCAAATATATATGACGTCATAATGTAAGCACAGATGCGGATTTTGTACCGAAATCACATACTTACCAGGAGTGACGGCGAAAGGAATCAAATCGCAAAGACAATTATTGCTTGTCGAAATAGCAAGCAAGAGAGCTAAACAAATTAGACTAAAAACTAATATGGTCAAAGATCACCAATATCCTTTGTTTAAAATGTTAAAACATCATTCTATATAAACAGTGAATCTAGAGCGAATACTATTTTAACAAAATTATAAAGACCAGTGCAGCGATATCCACTATAGGTAATCATGCCCATCTCATTTGTATGGATGCTGACCCAGTCGATTAGATTCATTAGCGAGTATATACCACTGAGGCGTGGTTCGCTTATAGATTGCGTTTGAAAGAACCCAAATTCGGGTTAGTGTTTTTGAAATTTGGTCAGAAATTTGGCCCTTTTTCGCAATTTTATCTTGGTAATTACGGATTTGGACAGCCCCACTTACTGCCATTATGAATTTATAACCTATCGATATCTACCCCTAGAGTTTGTTTGTCGATTTAATTATTCACTACACGACGAATAACCATTTTCCACTTTACAGGTGTTTCAAGCGAACCGAGATCGCGATACAAGAGTTACAAACATATTTCCAACACCGGTAACTTGTCGTTTTATCAGAATTTACCCGCTAACTTGGAACAATGCCGCTGTATTGAGACTCGAGTTTCTGCGAGGGGAATGCTTTTATCTTTATTCACTAGCCTGATTAAAACAAAAAACTTGCACGGCAAAGGGTGGCGTGTTTAGAATTTCAAAAGGGAGGTTGTGTCATTTAAAAAAATATTCATTAGAGACTACAATATAACACAATCTATATGTATTTTGTCACGCATGTGCCACAGATGGACCGCGTCTTGGCGACGTGATAAATTAGTGACCCATACTCAACGAAATATGTTTCTGATTGGGTATTCCCAGCAAAACGAGTGCTATGGTAAGGCCCGGTTAGCTGAATCGGTTAAGCGCTGGGAATACCTCGGAGCTCACATCTCAGAACGGTCTGACACGGATTCGAATCCTGTGAGGGATCATTATATGTGCAAGGTTTGTTGGACAGGCGCACGGTAGTTTAAGTAGGCCTACTTATGATTTACTCCGCCAACCGGGTCCACGCACATTGCACAGGAAAAAATTAGAAATATGTATTAAAGGTATGTAATAGAGGTGGAGATATAAATGATATTCCATCCTATTGTGTTAAAACCACAGTGTTGCTTAATTTCAATTTCTGGGGTAGTTTCAAATATTATTACACGTTTTAAAAGTTGAAATTACGTTTCTTTTTAAAAGTAGGCCTCGAGGCAAAAATATAGACCTGTTATATTGAGGTTAATTTCAATGACATATAAATTGGCACGGTAACATGTACTTTCGGTCTCATAATTCAAAAACAGCACACGGTCATACCTTTTTACGACTGGCGGGATAAAGTTGGCTTCTAAGTTTAGTTAAAACGATATTCCAAATTCATTGTATAAATAGAATAAGCTTTCCATATTCCGTATAAACGAAATTGTTGCTAATATCTTGACCAATCTCGCAGCGAAGTCATGATTTATGGCATACATGGCATATATCATGATTTCACTGCAAAATGCATCCATTTAAGAAGAATCGAAAACTGAAATGAATTTTAATACAAAGTATAGAATACTTGATTATTCGGATACGCACAGTCATGCCGATCGGAAATGTAGTTTTATTTTTATAGACATTTTTTAAGTCATCCTCGTGTTCTTTTCCCCTTCAGAAGATAAAATTATATTTTGGTATTTTATTTCGCCTGTTGAGCTTGGCTTGGCAGAAGTGGAAGTTGATTAAAAAAATATTTTATTTCTAAAATTTCAGTTTGAAACAGTTTCTGTTTTTTTTTTTTTTTGTTGGGAAAAGCAATCATAGAAACGAAATCTCTTTTTAATTTTGTTCAATAGAAAAAGTTTTCTGATGATTTTATATTAAGAACTGGTTGAACAAGGATAGAAAGCACTTTTAATCGTTTTAATTAAAATAACAGAAATACCACAAGTTTCCTTTCTAATATATGAGACATTTTCTGTTCGTAAAATTATTGCCAATTCCAATGAGAGATTTATATTTTGTCGAGTACAGAGTACGCTGACTTTTACTTTAAAAAATACGGTACGTATCCCGCACCATGTCTATTGGAGGGTATCCTGTTTCTTTTTTAATATTCGAGCTGATATTACTGCCAAAGAAAGGCGATTTTAATGCATTTTGTTACAGTGTATTTATTCCCGAACACGAAATGACTCGATATATCAGACACACGGTGTCATGACCGCCGCCTAAACAACAGTCGATCATCCAGCACCACAAATCCATTTCATTATGCACATCAATAGCTCACTTAATGAAATTGTCGAATGATTAATACACATCGACCATTCTCTTTAAGCAGTCCTATAAACCAAGTAAAATTGATATTTGCTCAATTTCATGTCGTTCTAACAATTTTAGGGAAGAATGAAATGGCAGTTCTTTATCATCTTTTTTTAACTTTCGGAATTCGGAGAAAACTCCCCTTTTACGGCTTCTTGCGTCAATAATGCTCTTAATATTGGGCATGAATTCTGACCTAAAATATTTCTGATTTTTGCTTTTGATAAAATTAATGAAATCCCGAACGGGTTGGTAATTATTAAAAGTCGGTTAAAGCTTTAAGAAAATATTGCTTTTCAAATTTCTTCCAGTTATATGAAATGTCTCCAATACTGTCAACATTGCTAGTAATTAGTAGCGTTCTTGATTGAGAAGATGTTAAAAATTTCATTTATGGAAAACACTTAGAACGGTAATTTTATTCACGAATTGTCACATTTCACAATAAGTGTCTTTTTGATTCAAAGTTCACTCAAAGCAAGGCTGAAAGTAGTACCAAAAACCAAACAGATAACAACCACTTATTTGCAAAAAATAGCAAGCGCAAAACATCGCAGGCTGAACTGAACTATTATATTAGTGCAAACCAGTACCAGTGAATGGTATACCCCTGGGTAGGGATAAATCGTATACCACTTCTTTGTTTCCTTTTGGTCGTCTCTTACAACACACATGAAATACGTTAGGATAATTCTAAAGCCTGCACTTACAGACCGTGGTTTTTCCTAATAATAGGAATTTATTCCCACAGGTCGTAGTATCTGACTTTAGAGATATTTTTAATGACTTTTAACGATATCCGCTAAATTTAAAACAAATTAAAAAAATTGCAACTGAATTTTTGAAGATAATTTTTGATTTTGTGAATTTGATTTTAAATAGAAATTTTCTTTATATAGGATTCAATACATTAAATTTTGATATTATGATTATGCCCGTAGGGAAATTAATAACGATCTAGAATTTAATTATAAAAATCTTCGATGAAAAAGAAGATCAAAATACATGATTTCATCGGTCCATGCTTGACTAGCACGATACATGAAATATACAAAAATATCTAACACGGAAACACAAGTTCATTTTCTAAAAAGAATTATCAGTCGGGCAGGTGGAGATGCAAGTTTCGAATATACATTTTCGACTGGAATCTTATAATATAATAAAATTATATACAAAATATAATTTTATTTGCCGGAATTTATTTCCCAATAGTTTTGATCTATTATTATATCACTTCGCCAAAAATCGAAAAAATATTGAAATGTTTGATTTCAAGGTAGAAACACGATAGAACTGCGCATAAACGACGGAACAGGAATCTATTAGAACCACGATTTGTTTTTTGAAATGTTTAGAACCGATTCTAAATATCGATTCTAAATCCCTCCTTAACACTAACTGCTACCTCGTTGTCGGTCAGAATTTTATTTTTTTAATTTTATTTTATCTATTATGTGTCACAGATGGATCAAAAACCTATGCTTGACAAAATATGTTTCGATAACATTGTTCTAACTGGAGAATTGGTATATACACTGTAATACCGAAATGCAGTAAAATCGCTGCTTTTTATAATAATTTGAAATGGTTGTGATGAAATAAAACTGTAGGATACACTTAATTTCGAGCTGAGGTGTGTCCATCAACAACTTGTCACACAGCTCATCAATGGAAAGGCTTGGAATTTGAAAATATACATTTAATGGAAATAAACAGTAAATTTACTGTACTTTTATCACAGTACATGGTTGGTGGAAGGGAGATGCTGTAGCCTATGTCTTATTAATATAAATTCATGTAATTATTCATTTAATTCAAATTATATTTTGTCTAGAAAACGACCCAAAGATAGACGTTGTAGTATACCAAGTGTGGAAGCAGTTACTTTTTATCATTGATACAAACACTAATAACTCATGTTTAACCATAACCTTATGTGATATGATTTCAGATTATATCGCGCCTCGAGCAGCTTTTACGGTTAGAAATCTACGACATAGACGGTTCGCGCGAGGTTCAACGAAATTTTCGGAAGGTGATCCCGGACGCGCGATGACATAGTCGATTTTTTTCTTCCGGCAATATATAAATCGTGATAAAAGCTTGAGTCGATCCTTATGCAACTCAATCTCGTTCGGTGTGAGACGCGAAAAGTAGCATTGCAGCAAAAAGGATTATGTCGGGGATTGTGAAACTCCTGGCCGCTTGTATCATTATTGGTATTGGATCTGGAGGTAAGTTTAAGTATTTGATTGAATTATTAATTAACCAATGAGAAATGCATATTTATTACTGTTCCAAAGTGAATACCATACTTAAGTAAGGATATATTGAATGTATTGCCGTTATGCTGTTGTCAGTCAGAAGTAAAAAAGTTGGATAGGAGTGGGACAAGCGTATTGTATTCCTTTAGATTTGCTAACGACCGGATCCATGTTCATCCAAGTCATATTGGTCTCATGGTTCTTTCTTGAATATTAAACGCGACACACACCTTGCATCTCGAAATGTAACTTTTCGCAATTTGTGGTGAACCAAGGAAACAAGCTATATTATGTACTCTCAACGAGAATAAGTTCACTTATACCGTTGCCGTCATTAGCAAGGGAAGCTAAACTTGTGGAGGCAGAGAAATAAATAGTGGGAGGGGGATGATAAACCTTTAAAACAATTGTACGACTTGCATTTTTCGGAGAACAGTGAACTTTTCTTCAACATATTTATCAATTTCTAATGCAAGTTGCAAAAGCTAGAGCAATTTTGAGTAAATTGCATGAAATTGGATACCTGTTGAAATAGCATTCATTGTCACATTTCATTATCGATTTTGAAAGATTTTTATCTAAAGGTTCCATGCAATGAAATTTGATGTTGTTCGTTTGCCTATTTGTTGTTGTTGCGAAGGTGCGGATCCATCAACCGCCATAATTGGCATAAATCTCATCAACATGGCGTTTTTTTAACTTTGAAAATATGCAATAACTGCAAATGACCAGTACTTACTGTACTTTTCTTATATTGTGAATAGCGAATATCGACATTAGCTGACGACATTAGCAAAATATATGATTCGATTAGTGAATATATACGATTCGATTTTTCAGCGATTCGAATTAAAAATGTACAAATTTTTAGAAAATCTATGCGGGTATTGATGTATTTTATGATAGTCTGGAAAGACGTTTTTTTGTATAAAAGAATATGCTTGGAATATTCCATTCGATTCGGAAAATTATTCGATTCGATATTAAATTTTATTTACCCAACAACGAGCGCCATTGCACTTTGAAACATAAAAACTTATTGTCTAAAAATTTCTTCAAATTTTTACTTTCTGTTATTTAGCTCTCAGTTTTAACTTTTTTAATATATGTAATCCAATTTTTTTTTAATATTTTTTCTATTATAGTGGATGGATTGAGATGTTGGTCATGTAGAAAAATGATTAGCAATGAAGAATGTGTTGCGAGAGGGAAAGTACAAAACTGTCCTGCTAACCAAGTAAGTGTATTACCGATATTTTTATTAATTTTTCAGAGGTTTTGCCATTATAAAAAAAATTCTTGGGGAGATATTCATTCAAGTCGAATATGAGTGCCAGTTGAAAGATTTTAATAGAGGTATGGGGAGATCAAAATTTTACCGTCGAAGAAAAATATTGAATCCATTCCAATACAACGATCTCGCTTTTTAGAAGTACCCTATACGATTGCTAAAAATTTTTACTCAACCATGTTTTGTCAAGTATGAGTCACTGATGAACCGTGCCGCCGAAACACGAGCCATCTGTGACTCATGCTTGTCAAAACCAAATTTCTGATTAGGACAAGTCAAGCTCCTAAACAGTTTATGTGCATTGTATTAGTGTTGTTTTAGAATCTTACTTTTAATCTTACGTTTGTGAACGAATAGCAGATAAAAAACATGCATTTTCATGGGTACGCACACGCTTCACTTTGACGCAGACGTTGCGACAAATTAACGCCGTTAATTCGTCGACGTAATCTTATCACGTGACGTTAGGTGTTTTGGATTTAAAATGACATTTCAATAACTTGGGTAGACTCAATCAAACAGGAGATAGAATGCCTTTTGGCAACACTGATCTTATGGCCGCTAATAAAACCTGGATCCGGGTAGATCCGCTCCTCTAAGTGAGTATAAGACACAAATAAATCGCACGTCTATCTCTGACCCACATATTTCACAGAACACGATTGGGCAATTCTATCTGGTTAGAATTTTATCCAGGCAAGCATCTAAGCCAATATAACGTCATATATCGCTTCAGGATATTTAAAGTTCATGGATAAACAACACCACGTGTCATATGATCTACGTGTTTTTTTATTGGCGGCTGGGTACCGGTGTGTCTTATGAACTTGATTCACTGTAGACGTATTGTGCTACTGCGTCATTAAATAAATCACAGTGTACATTATCGCCGTCAGCCGAAATAATATAAAATTGCATAAGTAAAAAGTTTTGCGAATTCCATAAAAATGGGAAAAATTACTTTTGTTCTTCGAATTTTAAAACTTGTTGGACGTTACACATACGAATGTTTAGGTAACGCTTTTTGTCTGAGAGTCTCATCTTTATTACTGTTTGAGAGTTTCTTCGAGTTTGCCATGACTTTAGAAGCGGAAAAAATGATAAAAAAAAAAACTTAAGAAATTTGGACTCAACGTCGAAAATTAAACAAAAATCCATCTTGAAGTTACGATAGTATATTGAGCTGATGAAGAAAAGAAAATATTTTGGAAGCACGAGTCACTGATGTACCGCTTCTCGGTGGTCGGTGGTACATACTCTGGCTGGGCAAAACCGAATCATTTAGAATTCGAAACACCTTTTTTTCAAATCGGATCGAATCGCTGATTCCATAAAAATACCAATTATCCAATTTTGCACTGTTACTAATATTGTTTTCATTATGATAACCAAGTGATTTACATTTACGAATGGCAATCATTAGCTTAAACAGAATTAAACGCGATGTAATTTAAATTACACTCAAGTCCGAAAGCGAAATTTTTCATTTTAAAATGAAAAGTTTCAATCCATTAAGCAAGTTTTTGTACTTCGTACTTCGAATCGATTCGAATCACTGAATCGAATTTCCCAGCCCTAGTACATACTAAGCAAAGAATCTTTGAGATAAAATCCTTCGTACTAAATAGTACTCGATTTGAAAGTTATAGTTCAACGTGCTCATCTTTCCCCAGGAATTGCTTCAAAATTATTATTCATAAAAATATTATTCAAATTTATTCAGGGACTTTTTTGAAAAATAGATTTATAAGTGACGACCTGGTTCGTTTATACCGAAAATATAAATCATTATTCGCCGTTTTGAATAAATAATTATATGTTAACAAAATTTGTTTCCAAGTAAAATTATTTATCTAAAGTAAATGCTGAGGTACATTATCAACAACTATTGGAAATAGAATTAAAATGCAATTAAAAGCTTTACATTCTTCCATGCGAAACCTAGACTTCGTTTTCCGGGATTTTTATGAATACCTGCAAAAGTTCATGAATACGACTATAATTATATTGTTTTTGTAGTGCCAAACGATTTAATTAAAAGATTGTTCCAAACAAAGTTCAGAATTTTATTACCAATTAAAATCGACATTTGATCATCAATCGTTTCATATTTCATACGGTATTTACATAAAAATCATACTATCAAGCACGGTCTAATGATATGCCAGGCCTTAGTAGCATGGCCTATCTGTAGACCATACAAACAAGGCAAGGTCAAATTTTTGCCTACGTGTACAATAACATCAGACAATCTTTAAGTTTTGACTTAATGTCGCGAAGCATAACCTTGCTATAGTTTTACCGCAACTAAGTCGCCTGATTTACCGCCTCGGTACATGAACTTAATATTTAAGACTCTGTTTAATGTAGATGTTAAGGTTAACACCATAACTATGTGGTAGAAAGGATAAACAAATAGTTTTGCACTATTATTTTCGATAAGTACTTGCCAAACTGGTTGTTGGTTAACACTAATAAGCCGGAAAAAACTGTTCAGAGGAAGGCTTGCACTGAAAAATTGGAGAATTCACTTCAGTGAAATCCGATTTCGCTTGAATTTGTTTTTACAAAAAATGCATTTTGTTGAGTGTGAGTCACAGATGGACCGCGCCTTCGCGGCGCGATCCATCATTGACTCACACTCAGCAAAACATTGCTTGGATTAAATATTTCTTAACCTCTATATCAAGTTTCTAAACGTCAAATGAAAGAGTGTTTCAAAATGTATGTACTCAACTTAAAAAAGTATATATATTTACAAAAAAACTTTAATCAAATAAAAAAATGTTCCAAAAAGTATTGGCAAACAGGTTTAGTGTTCCTGGAGAGGATAGATCATGTACTTTCCTGTTTGGCGTACCCTATACTACACCCAGGGTTGAATTGTGGGCAATGGCGAATTTTATCATTCAAATAAAATGTTGATCAGACATGTTTTGTCAAGCGTGGTTCAGTGATGGATCGCGCCGCCCAGGCGCGGTTCATCTGTGAACCATGCCTGACAAAATGAATTTTCTGATTGATCAACTGGTAATATGGATCTGGACTTCCCCTAACATATAAGCCGATATAATCAACCTGCAGTATTATGTTTTAACAACATAACTTCATTTTGTTCCACTTTTAAGAGCAATATGATATATTGCCCGAATGAATATCAGCTTTAGATCTTCCGCAATGATTCAATTGAAATGTTTAAAAAAAATACTCTAATCCAAACCGCCTCCGCCTCCACCTTTGGCGTTTTTTGAATATTTACCCTTTCCCCGGGAAATGGATATTGAGCGACAACATATTTTTCGCCCATATTTCCCTCTTTAGACAGATCACAATTTTAGTAAAAAAACGAACTTGCGAGCATGTTTTATACGTGTAATAACGGTGGGGAAGGGCATCGATTTGAAAACATACTTTTGCTTATAATCCGGGTTTTACCCAAACTCAAAATAACCATGTATATTTTAGGCTTGCGTCAACTCAATTTTGAGAAGCAATGATGGATCAAAATATGAGATTACAAAAGGTTGCAGGAGGAAAAATTCTCCAGTATGCAAAAACAGAGACACACAGGTATCAGTATTTTCTATACTTTTTATAAGCATGAATTGTAAATATCTTTGATCACATTTAAGTATAGACTTCAAAAATCAGTATAGACTTACAACTTATTGTATATAAATTTTTCTTCTTTTCTTTCTTTAAATAAATTTCTTCCATCTTCAGCGGTGCAGTCCAACACCACCCATACATCTCATAAAAAAAGCGATTTCGAATTTCGGAAATATACAATTACTGTAAATGAGCAGTAAATTTACTGCAATTTTGTAACACTGTATGTGATCAAGCTACAAAGAACGAACTTCACTGTATAGTTCAGTCACATTTAAACATAGAATTTTACAAATTGAGACGTTTTCTATAGTGTGCTTTCGTCCTAAAATATTGCTCAAGAACTAACGGGGGTAGTTTCATAAGTAATATTCATATCATTTCAATAATATTAAAAATTCATTTTATTTAATAATAATAAAAATAAACCTTCTAGATAATTCAAATTAGTACTTTTGACAATAATTTTGCCAAACTGTGCAACAAAATCAGGATTTATATATTAATCAAAGGTATGGTAAGGTTCAAAATCAAACACTACCTTTGCTATAGTTCAATAATTCTTTAAAGAATTTGGCCAAAAAAGTCTATTTTGTAGTTTTATTTAAATATCATAGAGTAAAACTGCTGTAAAAAATTGATAATTTCACTTCACTTGGTTGGCATTTTACCCAGTCAATTCACTAATCAAAATTTCTCAATTTACCTAATTCTGAAATATCCACTAAGCTACGTATCACAAAATGGATTTTCACAAAGGAAATTTCGCAATACATTTAAAATACTTTAAGAGGTAAAATGCCGTTTACAGAATTTATCTATATACCTATTTGCGATAGATTTTGAGAGAAAATACAACATCCAATTCCGAGCGTGAAACAAAATCACCTGGCCATATTTTACTTGGATTATTTGGACATTTACTTCATTTTTTATAGTCACTCCTTGACTACCCTTACTGAGATTCCTGTACAGACAGGGTTACAGTAGTTAAAGATGCGACCAAGTCATTACACACTGGGTTGAGTGGTGGGCTGAACTTCGGACTCGAACCTGAGATCTTCAATGCGATGCAAACTGCGATGCAAACATGACAATCACCAGGCCATCGATTATTCCATCGCCTATCTGTATCTGATCACAGCTTTCCCAACCAAAGATTTTATTTGCCCAAGAATGAGCAACCTATGTACGGCGAGATCTGTCGGTGACTCACAATTAAAGATGTTTGTAAACGTAATGCCTGACAGGGGTTAAATGCACCTCTATCTGGTGGCAACGACCGCGCGCTATTTCATTATTTGATCAGCAACATTTTTATCTACAGAACGTTGGAATGTATCCAATGCAATGTTCATATAACAACGTGCAATCTGTTTGTCAATGTTGCTGTGACACAAACTCTTGTAACGGGCCACAGATTGAATGCAAGGACGGTAAAATAATATAAATTATTTGGTATAATATTTGGCTTGTTTGCTTTCAGCTCATCTATAGAAGTTGGAGATGATTTGTCTGAATTGCTCGGCATAAGAGCTTCACGGATGCAAATAGCACTCTTCTGTCAAAAATTTTATTTTGTCATGCATGCGCCACATATGGACCGCGTCTCATCAACGGAATCGACCTGTGACACATACATGACAAAATTTCGTTTGGGAAAATTTCGTCCATTGGGTCGGGGAGGAAAACATTGGAATAGAAATGAACGTCTTTGAGAAAGTGCAATGGAATTCGCGCTTTAACGCGATTGTGTTTTTCTAGGTTTGTTTTATTTTACGCAAGCGCATGCGTTTGTTTGTGTTTTCAGATCAACCGAACGGTAGCTACGCAATTGCGTACATTCGTGCTTTGAAGGCGTAAAATACAATTAACGCGAGGTAATACAAATGTGTAGTGTCGTTTTTTTTTCGTTGAAGCACGCAATACGTAGGTTAAGGCACTTTTAAGTTTTGTGGCCTGAAAACTATCTACCCTTTTGTTTACTTTTTATCGCCTCTTACGACACACATGAAATGAGTTGGGGCAACTACAAGAGCCCTTGCATGCATGAGTAACAATCTTTTGTTGAATGGGACAAAATCTCACGAAAGTATGAGTATTTTACTCCGTGAAACGAATGATTGAAACACAATTTGGCACATTTTCTATTTTCACCATTTTTAAAACCGGAACTTATTTCAATTGTCTTTTTTCAGTGATAACATGCAAGAAACCCGACAATCCTGGAAACGGTCGAGTGACTTGTCCTAGGTCAGTAGATTACGGAACAAAATGCACTGTAAAATGTAATAGAGGTTATAGACGCCAAGGAGCAAAATTTATCATTTGTACCAATGGAACAGATCAAGGGTATTGGGAACCAAGATCGACACCTTCTTGCTTACCCGTCAGCAAGCAATCGGAAGCTAAGAAACCAGTGCAATGTAACGCAAAGCTAACAGCTCCGAAATTCGGAAGCATGGTTTGTGAAAATCGAGGGGAGTATAAAGAGAAGACAACATTTAATTATATTGGAACAATTTGCGCTTTCAAATGTGACTCAGGTTATTTCCAAACAGGACCTGAAATTGCTTTCTGTCTTCCCGGAGGCAGATGGAGCGTAAGTGCCCCCCTTTGCACAAAAGGAATGTGTCAGCGTCCTCCTCAAGATAAAAATCGTATTGATAATTGTAGTGATAAAATGTTCTTCGGAAGCGTATGCACATCATCGTGTGCAGACGGTTATAGATTGATTGGTAGTTTAATCAATACTTGTAATTCCGTGAATGACGTGAACCGACAAGGGAGATGGTCGGGAGAATTTGGAAAGTGTAGGAGAGCTCTATGTAGACCAGACCTAATAAAACCACCAAATGGGAAATTGAGTTGTGTTAACAAAAATTTTCTTGGGAGCGTTTGTACATTTACATGTGATGATGGGTATGACATCATTAATGAAGGACTCGAAGGTTTTAGCAAAATTGAATGCGTACAGAACGGCGAAGTTATTGAATGGAACGCACCTTCTCCTAAGTGCGTCAAAATTATATGTCCCCGAGTGGAGAGGCCTAGTGACGGAAGTGTATCTTGCATCGGAGACGGAAGTATAGGTAGCAAATGTACGTACACTTGTAACGCTGGTTTTGATCTCGTTGGCACGTCAGAGGCTTCTCAAGAAACAGTTTGCAGAAATAGTGGCAACGGGAATGGCATTGGGTTGTGGTCTTTAGATGCAGTAACTTGTGCTCCCATCAAATGCTTACCTGAACACAAAGCGCCAATGAATGGAAAATTGTATTGTACTAATAAAAACAATGTTGGCAGTATATGTACATTCACCTGCGATGATGAGTATGATATGGATGGAACAGTTGGGTGGTTTGTTTTAAACGAGTGTCTTCCTGACCCAGCAGGGGATGGAATAGGTAAATGGACTAATGATCCTGTAACTTGCAGCCAACGATATACTTGCCAGGAAGTTCCAGTTAAGCCAGAACATGGATCGGTCGATTGCGATAAAGACGCTTCAAAGGGAAGCGTTTGTCAATTTTCGTGTGACGAAGGATATGAGATACGGGGATTTGACAGAGTAACTTGCAGAGATGTTAAGTACGATGGAGACAATATATTGGAATGGTCTGATGAAGCGCCAACGTGTGTACCAAGTACTTGTCCCACTTTGTGGTACGATACAATTGACGTTAAGGTTGAATGTAACGCTGAGCAAGACGATAATGAGTATCCTATTGGAACAAAATGCACCTACTCTTGTGCGCGACCAGGACATTATATTGAAGGTGAAACCGAGATAACTTGCACAGCTAAAAATAAATGGAGCGCCAATACTGCACCTAGATGTTTTGAGATAACCTGTCCGCCAATAGGCATTATTGAAAACGGAAATCAACCAGAGTGCAGCTCGGGTATTGCCTTTCAATCAGAGTGCCGTTTTAAATGCAATCAAAAATATAGTTTATCTCACACGGACGCACTAGTTTGTGAAGTCGGCGACGAAGGGAAGAAAGTTGGCATTTGGGACAGGGAACCTCCAAAATGTGTTTTGAGTGAGTGTTTAACGCTACCGAAAACACCGAGCATGGGTGAAGTGAAATGTTCGAGTGGTACAAGTATTGGATCTTTCTGTA
This sequence comes from Styela plicata, assembly GCA_963675895.2. Lineage (NCBI taxonomy): Eukaryota > Metazoa > Chordata > Ascidiacea > Stolidobranchia > Styelidae > Styela > Styela plicata. The sequence goes on from OZ023142.1 coordinate 11,088,154, forward strand.
CTCTAGAATGTGCTCAAGGATATGCTCCGAAAGTAGCTCGAATTGATTGCCAACAAGTGGAAGAAAAATTGGAGAGCGGAGTTCGTAAAGTTCCAAAATTCTTGCAAATGCAAGATTTCTGCTGCGCAAAATGTCGATCGGACTTCCACATTGCACAGATTATAGATTTCAGATTCAACAGGAACCTCCAATCAATTATCGGATTCACGAAAATGCTTCTGACTCAGTTGTTGGGGCAAGAAAATCAAGCTTATTTTTCAACAGTTTCATACAACCGAGAGGTCGATCAATCATCTGTTATCGCACGGACTAAGATAGACACTGATTCTATCGATGACGTAATTCAACAGATGAGTGAATGGAAGTTAGAGAAGCAAGGCGAAAGTAAGTTGAAAGTCAAGTGATATTTAATAGGTCTATGGGCGCCGAAAGAACGAACAGAGTTGCCGTCATCTTGCGCCGAAAGATGGTAAATGGCGGCTTTGATCGTTTGTTTTTCTTCTAAGTTGATCAGTCTGTTCCACGTTGCACGATTCCTAAATTACTTACGAAAAGTTCGTTTTTAACGTACTGGGTTACGTTCGGCTACTCCAGAAATTCTGCAAACGTTTTTGTAGAAATTTTGATTCGTTAACAAAGCGAATATGTAATTCGTTGATGGCTTAAGGAAGCCAAAGCAAGTGTTGTCATTCGATTAACTTTCTTAATATATTTAATTGTTTTTTCTTCTTTCATAATTGGTTGAATCAGCATTAATTTTTGTTGTTTTTCCATTCATTTGCAACAAAGGGCCGTAAAATATAAAAAAGTACATAAAAAATTTTTGGAAAAAATTTGGAAAGAGGGGCCATAGTATATATTGTTCATTTTTACCCGCATGCGCAGAGAAAAAATTAATATATTTCCGTGGGTTGGCGCAACATATTCAAGGACTGCGGTAACCCACATCCAGTATCTGGCTGGTGTCTTTTCTCATGCATATTCGAATCTGTCTCGAATAATTTTTCGAATCGGAGCGAATCAATGACTGCATGCACATAACAAATATCCCATTAAGAAAAATTACCAAATCATAATAACGAATTACTAATATTATCATGAATGAGCTTGAAGACAATGTATTTTCAATTACACGCTGTGTGTTTAGGAGCGAAAACTTTCATTTTCCAATGACAAGATACCCTCGATTATGGTCAAGGTTTGACGAAAATCGACTGCGATTTACATTAAAAATGAAAATTCCTTTATATTTAACAAGTTTTGTTCTTGTGAACGATTCACGATTGATTTGAATAATTTGTGCTTCGGTTCGATTCGATTCGACAAAAATTATCCGAATCAGATTCGAGTAACGCACGATTCTGAGTTGCCCAGTCCTTTCTCAGGCTACGTGAATTTCCTATATTCGGATATTTACCCAATTTTTTATTGTTACAGAATCCGACACTTCAAGTGCATTAAATTTTGGCAACGATCAATTATTCGAAGGACTTGACAACAATGCCGCAAGTTTCCTGATTGTTGCTGCTGATGACGCACCTGATAATGTCAGACCTGGAACAATAGCTAAAATATTGGATCGCGGAATTAACGTAAGAAAATTTCTATTTAATGAAAAAGTTTTTGCTCGACTCGGATTATTTGTACTACAGTTTTCATTTTGTAGTATATATGACGCAGTCTGTATCATGGAAATAATTGACATTCCTGATTGTTAAGATGCAAAAACGGTGCAAAATTGCTAGCCGAAGGCGTCTGTAACATTTCTAGTATATCGTGTTTTAAATTACCTCAAACAGATTTTCGCGTTTTATTTTTACTATATTATTTTATATATTATTCATGGAAAAAGCTAAATGTTGTAGCTGATTTGACCTTGAGAATCACGGAGACAAAGTGCGACAGTACGATCAAAAACTACTTTTTCACTGGTCTTTTTATTAAAATGTTTTGCAGTAAGATCACTAATTGTAAGGTTACATCTAAGTGTTCATTCTAATCGCCTCTTATCATAAGATTTTTACTACTAATAAATTGTCGTTAGCTAGTTCCTTTTAATCGCTGCTTTCGACGTTGGTTAGGGCGAACTTCAAAAAAAAAAAAAAAAAAAAACACAAGAAAAACAATAATTTCAATTTCTTAGATCATTGTTGCTGCGTCCAACAACTACGCCAAATTGACGTGGGGAAAACTTCTGGGTGGAAATGAAAATGTCGTTAATCAAGATGCTAACGAGATAATGCAGAGAATCTTCAATATGGCTTTTGCAAACGGTTGTTCGAATACTGCACCAAAGTGTGTCTAAAAGACATTTGTTTATTCTAAGTGTTGAGTTTGAAAAAATAGAATTTTATTATAATGTCAGGTATGGTCTATGCGTGGAACGCGCTACTTAGCGCGGTCCACGCATGGCCATTCTAGTTTTGGAACTTTCGTTCATTACAGAATCCAAGAACCAAAAATACTTATACTGCAAGCTAAAAAAAATTGATTAATTACATAAAATAAAAAGTGCGTTTAATGTATCTGCTTGGTGTTTGTGAATAACATCAAAGAGGCATTATATTGCCTAACTAACCAACTTTAAGGAGTTTATAATAAGAAATATATATAATATACAATGTGTGACCAGGATGTATTTATAGGTCTAATGTGTGTCAGGGTGGTTACTTGCGAGAATATGGAGAAAAATTTTACAACGCTGGGTGTCTAATACTTGTTGGGGCAGTTTGTTATTGCTTTTTATTTACAACAAAGTCAATCACAGGAACACCAAAAATAATATCATATATATTGAAACGTTTTTCACTGAACCATGAACTTTTATTTTGTGCATATATGCAACACCGGGCGTTCAAATCCAGATTGAAGCTTAGCTGAACAGAAACATTGTTTAAATGATTTGAAGGGTTTTATTTCATAGATAAAATGTGCAGATGTTGAAATAAAAAGTGTACACATTTTACAATAGTTTTCGCCTTATTACAGGTAATTTACTTCACGATTCAAATCGAGAGTCACAATTTGCCAATACTTACCAACCAAAAATGTCCTTTACATTAATCCTGATATATATATATAAATATATATATATGTGTGTGTGAAGTAAAGTTTCGAAGCATGGGAGATGCCGTGAATAGAAGCCTAAATAAACAAATAGGGCATATATGAAGTGTGATCAAGATTTTTCTTTGTCAAAGGTTTTTATTGTCGAGCATGCGCCACAGATGGACCGCGTTTCGTCGACGCGATCCATCTGTGAGGTATACATAACCAAAATTGATTTGATTAAAATTTGAAAGAAAACTCGGATTGGGTATTTACGCCGCCGTTTTGGTAATCAAATTCACGCTTACTCTCGCTGCATGATATAAGATTAATTGCGTATAGTATACGTCAATTTATTGCACTATTGCACTCTCTTCTGTAAAGATGTATAAGCATGGTTAATTTATTTTTCATATCCCTTGGAATGCGGACTAATCATGTTGTCACATACGCTGAATTGTCTAAAAAAACAACAACACAAGAACAAAAAATTGAATCGTTCAGTCTGCTGAACCCATGAAACGCTTTCAGAAGACTTCTGTGTGCTGCACAACCACGCGATAAGGTTCGCTAAAGATGATAATTTCAATGTATTAGAAAAAACAATCCGGCATCAAATAAACATAAAAACAGCAACCGAAAAAGACCCAAAACGCCCTTCCGCCGCAAAGGTGCCCAATGCTTAGAGCCTCGCTTTCAAGCAACGTGGTGAAATAGTGACAAAGTGACCCTTAAACTTAAACCACTATGCGGCGCCATTTAGTAAACAATATACACAAAAATATAGCAATGGTATTTCACAAAAAATTAACTTAAATGATAAGAAACATGCCGAAGATCCAGTACCGGCACATCTAACTGCAATATCACACTATATTTTCATAGATGTCTCCTGCTTTTCGAGATTTATTTCCAGATTCCCGCTCGGTTTGGCATAGAGCAGAACACAGCGAAACTCGTAAGTGCTGGGCACTGTATCGCCTGGCTCGGTGGCCCAATCGGTTTAGCGCAATCGTATTGTTCGACGGCCGATGGTTCGATGCTTGACCGTTTCAACTATCGGGGGTGAGATACACATTCGCTAAAGGTTCCGTCATAACGTTTGTGGACAGGCCCATAACAAATAATTTGAGAAATTCTAAAAAACACACATTATGCACTTTAACGAAACAGAAATTCCGCTTAATTGCTAAAGGTATGCTAGATGAAGATGAAAGCAGTACACTTTATCCCGGTCGATGGTTTCGCCGGCTTGCTTGATCGATGCCTGGCCGTTTTACCACCGATCGAGCAACAAGGTACTTTGCAGGGCAGTTGAGGCATATAGTGCACACACAGCAACTTACTAATATCCGTGTCTAGCGATATCGGGTATAGGACTCTTGATGGGTTCAAGGATTGAACATATCAAATAATGCAAAAAAAAGAAGTTTTCACTTTTTGCCTAATACCAATGTCAATAGCGAATAACGACTTCTCGTGCAGATATCAGTTTCAGGCCTTGGGTTGAAATTTTGCCCAACCGTTTATTGATTTTTCCTCATCCGTGGGCATGGTCGGAGAGGGGAATAACAAACGCGGTAACCGTGCGCTGACTGGTTCGAGCAATCCTCTCGCATAATTATACTTATCTCCATGGGATTCGAATTTGTGCGCAGGGCGATTAGAGATGCGAAATTCGTGATGTATTCTTGGCGCAGTGAACCAATACTAAACAATCACATAGTTTGGTGAGTTATCTGTAACCTACGTTTGTCGCGATTTAATACTTTACACGCTAGTGTTTGCGGTGTTCCTTTTTTGAAATTTACTTGAAAAGGTAGTGTTTTGAACAATATAAAAAGTGTCCGCATCCTAGCTGTGAGTGATTTCTGATTTCATAAATCTATCAGGATTTCGAATATCAAAAAAATAAATATAAAAATTTTGGCACACGAAAATTTTCGCAAACAAAAACAATAGAAATCCTCCAATACAAGTCCTTCGACTCCTTACTCTACAACTAGAATCTATCGAGACATCAACAGAGTTCCATTATTCACTGACCGGCTCTGGTAACGACCCGAATTCGTTTTATTAATTTTTATTGAATTTGAATAAAGTAATGTATTACCGCTTTTAATTAATGTCGATTACCCACTAAGTATTCATAAATATGTAGGTGAGTCGACTGATACATTAGCCCAGATGCCTAAACAATCAAAAACGAACCAAAGCTCATTTCGGGTAGCCCCATGAATAGCAAAGAAAATAAAGCTATCAAGTTTTCCTTTTTTCCTAACAAAGGCATTTAAAATACCGCAATAAGTATTGAATTTTTAGACAAATGAAGCGTTTTCTCATTTCAAAAGACGTAAAATATGACGCAATTGGCATATATGCATAAGCATGATAGGCCAATTCGAGAAATACCACTTTAATTTTTGGCCGATCAACAAAAAGGGAATTTTCCGTATATTGAAAGGCCAGTATGGTTGGTGACCAGTACTTCCTTATATCAATCCGTGACAACTTTTAGTATTTAGTTGAACTGATTTTTGATAAATTTGACTAATAAAATAATGATTTATTGTTGTATTCTTCGACTAGACAATACGACATCAATTTCGAATAATTTTTCACCGTCAGTTGGAGTATATTCAAATTAGATATCAATATCCAAACACGAAGCATTTTTACCTGACTTGTCCATTGAAACACAAGTATGAGCCGTTGACAGAACGCACCTTCAAGGAGCGTTCCATCAATGGCTCATATTTGAATCTTCCAACTTTTCAAGATCACAAAAATATCCAGACTATGTCTCGTTGCAGAAGGCAGAGAACAAAAGACGAGTGATATTTTTAGGTACATTCATAACTCGCTTCTAGAAATTGTTTAATGTAACAAAATTTAAAACTTGGAATAATACAAAACGTGTGTGTTTTTTTAATTATTTTGTCGTCGAGACATTTTGGAAGAAAAGTTATAAGGGTAAATAATGCCAAATTGCCCATTTTTATCAAATTTACTCATCATTATGCAAATAGTGTGAAACAATTAAAATGTATAGAGCATTCTTTTGGGAGAAAGAACGAAAATGATCTATTATGCACGAATTTTGCTGTTTGAAAAAAATTGGCACTGGAATTTAGTGGTGGATAATTGGGGTGAGTACCATGCCCTGATTTAAGTAAGTGCGCTGCATGTACAGAGCTCGAATGCAGCGAGTAAATGAATTCTTTATACATTTACTATTTGTAATTGCCGTAAAATTCAATGGCAATTTTTACTTACCGTACTTTTGGCGTGTCCATTTTTGTGTGTGTTTACATGTTGTTATTATTTTCGGTTCGTCCTGATGTGAATAACAAAAATTAGATTGATTATTACATTTTTCAACACTTGTGATCATTAAATCATTTCAATTTGGTAAGAATTAGTATACGAAACAATAGAGACCCTATATTTCAATATTAAATACGTTTAATGTGCATAAACATTGCATTTATTATCATCGTGATCGAATATGGATAGTATGGAATCACGAACAGTCGTGTAATGTCGCTTTATGAGCACACTGCAAAAAAGTATGGTAAAAATTCTGTTCATATACTTCAAACAATCTTGTTGGTGATATTGATTGCAAAGTATGAGCTGTTGATGAACCGCACCTCGGCGGTGAGATCTATCAACTACTAATTGCTTTAGAAGGGGTATTTTAAAAGTATCACCCAAAAATCACTGTCTAAAAATGGATATTTTCCGCATTTTTCTCGCAGTGTGATGAGTCTTACCTTTGTTTTTTTGTATAATAACCCAGTAAATTTACTAGGGGATAGACGCAATTCTTGGGTTTTTCTAAAGTAGTAAATAGTTCACATCTCATACTGGTTGTTTTTTACAACCGTCATCTGAAATTTCACTTAAGCCTACGCAGGAGAGATGAACCGCGATTTTGGAGCGGTCAATAGCCCAGACGTCGCAATATCTATTTTAGAAGAGTTTTTTTGTTCGGGATAACGACTCCTAATAAAACGTTGAACGATGAAGGGTATTTTAATTTGTATCAACAGCGCAAAATAACCTTGTTCGATGGACATTAGAGTGATATTGAACTGTGAAAATTGGTATTTACAATCAGAAAGTTTATTTTGCCAAGTATGAGTCATAGATGAACCTCGCTTCAGTAACGCGATCCATCAGTACCTAATACTAATTGAGTATTTTATTGAGTGAACGTATAAACCTTATAATTTTTTGTGATTTGAACACAAAAGTTTAGTTTACACCAAGGGCGTTGCGCCATGAGTTATATCCTAATTTATGAATTAGGGGTGCATGTGATAAGTATACAGTATCATTTTTCGCATGTGTAGAAAAATTAGATGTCATGTGAGTATATGTCTGGCGATCAGTTTCAAGAGCAGGATCGAGATTCATTTAAACCGTAATATTATCTCCATTCGACTTTATAGTGGATCCAAGGTTTTTGAATAACTATATAATTTATATTCGTGTGCCGCTCTGAGCAGCCAATAAGTCCAATTTATTTTTTATTCATTTTATAGCCACTTCTTGTGGCTATAGTGCAATGCAATGCAATGAAACTTATTTCACAGTATGCGATTAACAATTTTTACAATTATATCCGGTTACGAGATTTATCTTGTGTCTTGCTATTCCATCCCATGTAGAACCAATGAGGAACCGGTAAGGTTATCAAGCATCGTCCCAAGGCTGTGGGTTACAGTGCCTTGCCCAAGAGCACCCCGCGTGCATTGCTCTTTGAAGGCTCTTCCGTTCATTGACCATACTTTGCCGGGGTTTGTAACCGCGTCATCCATTACGTAATACGTTAGGCAACTATCGTCACTTTCATCATGCCACCGCAGCCCTCTGAATCACCATGCTCAAAGCCATGCGCTAGTCACTTATAGACGGGCACTGTTGAAATTGCTGAGAAGATATGATCTTTTCCTGTTCGGCTTAAATACCCAAGTTAATACACCATGGGTTGTTGAATGGTGGGCATGGATTATCGAGCGGAATCGCCGGGACTCGAACCTGATATTTTCTCCCTGCGTTTCCAACATGTTCAATCACCAGTACATCCTGTCGTTTTTTACTGTAAGCAATTATTAAAACATGGCTTGAAATGGGTAAAAACAAAGTATTTCCAATTGAATGGATTTGTATATATTTTTTTGAATCGTATCAAATCATTGTTTATATAAATAACAACGTCGCGTCTTTATCATTATGAACAGTAAGTTATCTGCAACAACAATTTGAATAATTAGATAAAATTAATTTTTGAATTTTGACCAATTTGCGACCAAATTTTTGCTTTAAATATGATAATACCACTACATATTGAGTTTTAGTTTTTAATATCGATTCACCTCAAATCCGAAAAATTGATACTTCGGGTAGATTCGTATCATCGAATCGAATCAGCTATTTCTACTCGAAGTATATTCCTAAGATGAGATTATATGGCAAATTTGATTTTATATCATTCCGTGCAAGGAGATTCCGTCCAAGAAGACAGTCTAAGTCAAAATCCAAAATTTTATTCTGCCGAGCAGAAGTCAAAGATGGCTCGCCCCTTTTTGTCCTGTTCAGTCAGAACAGAATTAGCGTGATTGATTGCATGTAAAATATCCAGTTTTAATTTTTGGACGTAGACGACGAGTCATTCCTGTCATTAGGAACGATATACCTTTCTCTTATCTTGCGTACTGATGTTTTGACCTGTAATGCAATCAATAGTCATGGAAATAAAATAAATGAATTTGAAACTTTGAAAATTAAAACTATTAATCAATTGTTTCGATGTAAAAAAAAAATAATACGGTGAGTCTGAGACAACATTTCAAATAATTTTACCGGAACTGATACCAATCGAAAATTATCAGAACATCTTTTGTTAAGTATGAGACACTGATGGATCGCGTCGATGAGGCGCGGTCCATCTGTGGCGCATGCTTGACAAAAATAGAATTTCAGTTTGGAATAAAAAAAAAACCTTTTGTGAAATCATTTGCTGGTTATTCTTCACTCCAGGGTGTTTAGAATTTGTTCGAATTATTGCTACTACTCGCTTTCCTTGTTCCAGTCACATAATTAGTTACTCTTATATTCGAATTTAGTATTACAAATATATATGTTATATAGGAACCAATATGATGATGTCAAAACAACGACATAAAACTAAATGGTCTTTTAGTATCAAAATATATTATTTAATTTAATGAAAGTGACCTTTTCGTTATGAGTTAGCGGGGCAGACGAGGTAAGAATAATATTGCTTTCAAAACAAAATTCAGAAGGTGGGGGACGGCCCAAATAATTTGTTACCGTGTTATGATGTTATATTGTTCAGCATTGGCACAAAGTTAGGTATATTTTTGATGCCTAAAATTGCGCCGAAAGCGCGATGAATTTTTGAAAAGGTCATCGCATTTCTCGAAAAATGTCAAATTATGTGATGTGTCTCATGCGAGCTAGACAGCGCGGACATTTTTAGCATTTAGAAAGATATTTTCTATCTTCTGCCGGCTGACGAGACTACGGACGCCGATTGCTTATCTCACTCTTTTCTGTACAAAACGGGAATCAGAAATTTTGTCAAACATGCCTCAGAGATGGACCGCGTCTTGTCAAACGATCCATCAGTGACTCATACTTTACGAAAGTTGCTTTAGCAAAAATTTTCTGATTTGGGGCCAATATTTAACCATAGTAATTTGTTCTCAGTTAAAGCTATTGTGAAACGTGTTTCTAACGCTTCACGAGACGAGACACCGTGGCAAGAATATTCCCAATCATAAACTTTGTTTTGTCAAGCATGAGCCACAGATGGACCTGCGTCTTATCGACGCGATCCACCAGTGACTCGTACTTAACGAAAGCTGTTTTGACAAAAAATTTTCCGATATAGAGTTTCCTTGGTTTTCAGACGAAGAATTTTGGGATACCAGAGAATGTTACTTGTCGCATACATTAAGGTTAGCGATCGGTCAATTCCTATCATGATTTATTGTTAACAAAAATTCCAGTTTTTTTTATTTTTGACATCAATACCAAGTCATTCTTGTCATGACATACGTATTTTTTTTTCTAAAAACGTATTGTCATCGATAATCCCGTCCTTGACCTGTTTGTTACTTAATCAATAATAACGAAGATAATTTTTAAATTTAAAACTTTGGAATTTGGAAACTATCAATCAGTTATATACAAACGTTTGTATTCACAGGCGTTTTATATTATTTTAAAAAGACAATATTAGCAAAAAAATCTGGATACAATTATTTTCAATTCGAACCGAAGCTTTTTGTTTCGATCACAACGACATAGCAGAAAATCCCATAAGGGATGCAATTCATCTCTTACCATTAAAGTATGCTTTGTTAGGTGCGAACTACTGATTGTCCATCAGTTTCTCAATGTATTCTTAAGTAGAATTCGATTTGCAAATGTTATGCGGATGCTATGCCGTCAGGATAGTTTTTCTTCATTTGTTGGTTATTTGATAGTGTGGGAAAGCAATCGTCAAATTCATTATGATCCATGTTTTGTTTACTATATCAATTAAATAAACGGGTAATGAATTTGATCCCATAGATATTTTGTTATTAAACATTCAAGAGGGCCAGCGCTCTTATAATTAAAGCACTGCTATATATGTGAGCGAAGTAAAGGCTCTAGCATAAGTTCCAGAAATCGAGTGTGAATATTGCTTATAGTTTGAAAATATATTTTTATCTGCATGAACTGAGATAACATCGAGATTGCGACACAGAAATAAATTCCATAAGTTGTATACAGTACATACAGAGAGATCACGTGATAAAAACAATAATCTGTTTAAAATAGTGATTGACAGTCGACAATAAATATCCGCTCTCGAATTTTTTGAAACACCAAATACTGGTTTATTATAAAATTGCAATATGAGTATTAGCTTTGTAAAAGCACAATGTGCCTAGCATGAGTCACTGATGGATCGCGCCACAAGGCGCGGTCCATCTGTGAGCCATGCTTGACACAATTCATGGTTGTGACGCTACAACTGGACTGGTATTTGTAAACACGTATTGTCTGTCGCATTTGAATAAGACAATACAAGTATATATATGATTCCATATATTTCAAATAAATCGCATTTACTAATCGGATAAACTTTCAAGAAATAGAAATATGTTCTCGCCAAAGTAGTAATTTTACTTTAATCCACATTACATAATCATGTATCTTGGGTTCAACAGAGTTTTTTCAGTATTTAATGTAGTATATAAGAGCATAGATTAAAATAAAAAAAAATAGAAAGAGATAAAATGACAGGTTTATGTGTGCAGTTTATAATAGAAAAAGGCTATTCTTAGGCCCTGAAAAATTTAGTATAAATCGACCGCATTTTTTTACGTGAAACAATTGTGCAACAACGTGAACGTAGTGTACCAAAAGTGTTTATGCCGCGGTTTTTAAGACACTGTAACTGGTTAGAATTGTGTTCAAATTGAAAAGTCAAGATTTTATACGTGTTTGAGTCAGATGAGCAAAGGGCGTTTCAGCATTGCATTATCACAGTGACAGAAAATAGGAAAGCAATTGAGATACATTAAGATGAATCGTTAAAAAGACGATATTTTTATTTTTTGGTTTCCGTGGTTTAGATATGCTGGTAGCTTAGATATCTTCGTATCATGAAATTTTATATTCTGCTTCTCGGATTACTCTCGTGCATTGGACAGACAGTTGGTAAGAATTCAAATTTTTGTGAAGACTGATTCTGCAAATTTAAAAATGTCTTGTCAAGTTTAATCCATATAAGAATCGTTTCTCAATATCAGGAATAAACAAGATACAAGAATAAAGATTTGGAATGATAAAGGTTGAATATAGTCCGAAATATTGAAAATTTTCGAAATTGCATAAAATATTTTGCTAGTCACGTAAGAAATTAGACTTAAAATAATAAATATTCAACAATATCGCATAATTTTTGTTACTTATCGCAACCCTTGAATTTTGTAACTACCATTTCGAATTTTACCTGACTGCTAAATGGAAATTGGGAAAATTTTATTGGAGGCCAACTTCAGTTGACTTTTGGCATGGTCATAGTAGATAAATCATTAGCAATCAATAGCATTTTTGTCGTATAATTAGGTCTGGAAAAGTCCAAAATTTGCGACGAAGGCGAAATTTTATTTTATGGCCTGAAACTGACTGAATAGTCAAATAAACAATCACTAGGCAAACCGATTTCTTAAGTTTCATAGAACGCACTCAAAGAGCCAATCTGTGATTTTTCTCTGGTTGAAAGAAGGTGGTTGGGAGACCCTACTCCCTAAACAGGCCATACCAATGGGATGTCATTTGAATTTACTAGAAATGAACTTTTCCGGACTCACCCCAATTCCTATAATGTTTTAAATTATTTTATTAATGATATATTTTAACTCAAATATTTTCTACAGGTTTAAGATGTTGGACTTGTATAAATGCAAAATCCAATCGAGATTGCAATCAAGTCGGATATTTGAGAGTATGCGACGCACAAGAGGTATTATATTAATTGATATTTTGCTTTAGGCTCACAACTGTATATTGCACGCAATTTTGTGGTTTGATAAGTTTTCACGATATCGTTTTACAAATACCACTTAAAAGACTTTTAAGTTAGAATCGCGAGATATCGACCTTTATTCACATATCGCTAAACGAAGAGAATTGAAAAAATATTTCTAAATCGAGGTTTCTCATTTTTTTTCATTAAATGCCTGCAACCATCAGTGTTCAACAAAAAACATTTCCATGATGGAAATTTCAGACATCCGAGTTAACAAATATGACACTAGCATTATCGAACACAGGCTACAAAATTGATCTTCAATGAGAAAATTCTTTTCCAAAGATCTTTTGTCAAGCATGAGTCACCGATGGATCGCACCGCTAAGGTACGGTCCATCTGTGACTTATTCTTGACAAAATAAAATTTTTGATTGGTACTTTCTTCGGATGCCTATTTCATAGGTCACAAAAAATTTCATCTATATTAATTTTTAAAAAATTTTCAATGTTTAATTTTTCACCATCACGATATATTACAAATTGAGTCAAATATTGGTTTTCTAATCATGATCAAAGAGAGGAAACCACTTTTGAACGCAATTTTAACAAAATTCGAAAATCACTAAAATTTGCCAAATACACAATAGTACGTTTAAACGCCATTCCAACTCGTCACTAAAGCGTGCATTTATTACTAGTTTAGTCGTGACTTTGATATACCGTGTGATTGGGAATAGTATTTATTTTTCATTATGATATTGCACAAACTTGCCTACATTTTGATGACGAAATTTGGTTATATTTTATATCACTTGAAAATGATAAACATAAATTAAATATAACACATCTGTATTGCCTCCGGGCCCGGCGTTCAGAAACACGTCAAGCAAGAATATAGTCGCAAAAAACTGTCAAAAAGCAAAACTATTCAAATGACATTTCCTGTATTTTGGCAGTAGTCACTGTAATGCTTATAGAAATATTGATTAATGCGCAAGTTTAACATGCATCACGATTATGCATACATTTTACTCTCACGGTATATAAATAACAACTTATAACAAAAGATATTAATTTTTTTTTAATTTTTTGCAATGTTTTTGTGGGTTATTATAAGTCTTGCAATTTTCCCTGAAGTCTTAAACATGTTCAACAAGTTTTATATTTTTTTTCCAAGGAAGTCGGGCATTATGTTTATATATCCTCCAAGTTTATACTACTGTTTGTACTTGTAGATAATTTTATTCGTCATTCCATGCCTTTGACACAAATTTGGGTTCGAAGTTGAACGACAAGCCGGTTTATTTTGCAAATAAAATACCGAGGATTAACGTTTAAATTCCTACAACTTGTTCCATTATGTGTCGTACGTGCCTTAGCGGAACATGAGCCCAAGATGTATCGCGTCACCAAGGTGCGCTACATCTGTGACTCGCGCTTGACATAACAATATTTTATTGAACTTGGATTGAAATAAATTATCATTGATATGAATAAAGAATTTTGTTTTTATTCTGGAAATTAGGGTTGGGCAAAGCCGCATCATTTGAAATTCGAATCTAATTCAGATAATTTTTTCGGAAGTGATCGAATCATTAATTCCATATATAAATACAGTATATCCCATTTTTACTAATACAAATTGTCTCCATTATCGAAAGAATCACATTTACGAATTGATAATATTACATTAAAAGCAATGTATTTTCAGTTCATATCCAATCTCCAAGACGAAAAGTTTCCTATTTCAGCGACAAACTGCAAACGATTTTGGTCAAATTTGACCAAAATCGATTGCATTTTGTCGTTAGAAATGAAAATTATACTTCATTTGAAAAGTTTTTTTTTATTCTTACTAACGATACACGTTTAATGCAAATAATTTGCGTTTTGGATCGATTCGAATCACCGTATTAAATCACCCAGCCCTAGATGGAATTAAACCTCGAATACGTAGAGCACAATTTGATCAACTTAATTTGATTCAAAAAATATTTCCAAGTTGAGAATAATCAGATAATGAAAGTCAGCGTGGCTGACATCTATTCATTTGATCACTAATACTGGGTAGGAAATTTGGTTAGGATAATATTGCGCTTTATTAGCAACAAATTTGTAGCTTGTTCAAATGTTGAAGATTTGAACAGTGTTATAAATCAATATGTTTTTCAATATGTTTAGAAATCATTTGAAATTATGAAAGTTATATCCCCCCCCCCCCCACAAAAAAAACATGGCGAAAACTCACATATACAATGTTTTGAAAGTGTTTATGTTTTATGTTTTGGAGTTAAACAATGCGAGTTTTAGTTTGTATCGTCACGATTACGACTTCGTCAACGTGAAAGATTCAGCCATTTTTTTTTAAATTCGTATCCTGGTTATTTATGCTATTTCAGTTACTCACGAAGCGCTTCCGGAAGATGCGCCCGTTTTTTGGCAACCATTACACTACTGTACATTCACTTACAAAACTCCAGAAACCATATACTATCGCTATAGCATGAATGCAATAAAATCACTGATTTTTAAGAGCAATTTTATTTGGTTGTATTTTAATAAAACTAAACTCCGCATTTTTCGCCAAATATGGGATGCTAATAAAGCACGCCGCCATGCGCAGTCCATCAACAGCCCATACAAATTAGCATAAATATAATGAACACGACAGTTTTAACTTTGAAAACATGCAATTACTTTAGGTTTTAAAGTCTCGGGTTCGAGTCCCAGCGAGTCCGGTTCGCTTATCCACGCCCATCACTCAGCTCAGGGTGTAATAACTTGGGTAGGCTAAGCCGAGCGGGAAAAGATCGCATCTTTCCAGTAATTGTAACACTGCCCGTCTATGAGTGGCCGCAGTCACAGCGCCTTGGACAGGGTGATCCACTCTAAGAAGTGTCTATTAAAAAAAAAAGACTAGCAAACTTATTTACTGTACTTTCATTGCAGCGTATAAGCGACACTAGCAATGTTTCGCGTCATTTTTTATGCTTCAACCTATTTTCTCGAAAATTGTCATGTTTCGTTGGCTATGGCGCCAGAAAAAAGAGACGAAATCAAATTATGAAATTATTCGAAAAATTAACGTACTATTTTTGTTATATCTTTCCGAAATTGTTGGAACATCCAAACGAAACAAAGACACATAAATTACCAAGATACAAATAGAAAAATAACATAGGAAAATAGGACAACCATAATATCGCTTTGTTTTGTTTCATGATGTGGTTAACAGCCAAATTGCTTTAAATGAAAGTCGTGCATTTCCAATTTCAGTTGAAATTGATTTAATTAAATGGGTTGATGTTGAATATGATTTATGATGTCAGACCTTTTTCGAACCTGTGAAATTTATGAATGTGATCAGTCAACTGTTTACAAGATTTTCACAACCATTCATATTGGTAGCTGTCAGCACTGTAAGAAAACTCCAGTAAAATTGATTCTTCGATAGTAATACTACTAGGTGATATTCAAATAAAACTGTATAAGATTGACTTTTTTTTTATTTATTTTTATTATTCGCTATGGGCTGTCCGTGATCCTACCGGGGGGCTTGTACCCAACAACAGTTAGGCATGGACCTTTGTAGTGACTGTGTATCTGTTCTGTGTTACAGCTACCCGCGAACTGCTAATGGAACGCACCGCTCTCAATCGGAATTTTTTTCAAAATAACATTAGTCAAGTATGGATCACCGATGGATTGCGTCGGCGAAACGCGGTCCATCTGTGGCTCATGCTTGACAAAATAAAAATTGCGATAGGGGCGAGGTGCGGATTTAATCCCCGTCGGTGAAAATTTGGCCAAATATGTTTTGTTAAGTATGAGTCGCTGATGGATCGCGCGGTCCATCTATGACTTATGCTTGGCAAAACATGTTTAGCCAAATTAGGCGCTTATGCCTAGTAAAACTCCAATTGTTCTGATGAATTAATATGCCACTATACGAAATTAGATATAATTAATAAATTGTAAATGAATCAATCTTATTTATATTTTATTTTACACAACAGACTTATTGTTATAATGAAGTCCAGATGATAAATGGTGTGAGAGGAAAAGTTTCAAAAAGGTGTGCTTCGCCATCGATATGCATTCAGGTATAAATTTTCTCATGAAAACTATTGTTTTCATATGAGAAATATGATAAAAATGGATAAACAGGCTAAGACTTAATACTTACTTATTTTAATGAGCTTGCGAGGTATCGTTTAGTGAACTGTACAACCCTCTTCCTTGTTAACCTGAGACTCCGGATCCGTATGTGATAGCACCAAAGTCAAGAACAGAAAAAACATGATCTCTTTTCACAATATACAAGTATATTTGTGAGCTTTCGTTAATTCATAGCCTGACTTCTTCAGACAAAAAAAGATACGTCTTATAAAACAGCGAATAGCAAATATTTTAAACCCGAGATCTTCAACATGCGATGCCAGTATATGTTTAACCATTAGGCCATCGCACTCACAATTGATTGATATTGATCGATTGGCATTGATTGATATCGTTTCTCTGGTTGGGATCCCAGCTCTCCTCTCTCCCCAGTTTTCATGAGACAATGCAGTACGCAGCATCGAAAAATTCTGATTCATTCATGTAAGTTATGTATACATGTGCGCTTAACATAAACTATTAGATCCATTTCAATGAATATCGTAGTGGTAAAAACATCGGAAACTATTTATATATTATGAACTTTTTATTTTTCAGAATATAAATGTAACAAGAATTCATTGCGATGGAAATTCTAAAAAATCAATAAAATGTAGATGTTGCTGTCAACAAGATAATTGCAATGCACCGCAGTTCAGGTGTGGAGGAGGTGAGGAATAGGGTTGCCACTTTGAAATACATTTATTCTCGAATATGATATCGAATCACGTCATTTCGACTCGAATCTTTTATAGTTCAATTATATTTAAAAATGGTTAGTATGATCGCTATTTCCGGTATCATATATAAAAAGATGTATACAAATCGCAATATTTCTAATGCAACCCCCCAGACTGTTTGTACACAGAGGCGCGATCTATCTATCTATCTATCTCTAACGCATTTTTGACAAAATAAGAGTCTGATGCGGCGCTGAGAAGTAGTCCATCTGTGCTACGTGATAGAAGAAAGAAAATTTTTTCACATTAAATAGAATTTTCGGATTACCTAAATGGGTATTTGAATCAGCCTAATAAAACTGAAATCGACATACCATAGAGAGAACCAATAAAGTGTAAAAATTAGTGTTACATTTTTGAAACTTAGTTTGACTTCGTTGGTCTAGAACCACTGAGATTATTCGGCAACCCTATGATATATAAGTGTTTTTTTAATATGAACATTTTTCAATATTCAGTGCAAATGTGTAAACCTCCGACTTTTGATAATGGAAAGATGGTATGTCCTAAGAATATAAAAGTTGGAACAACATGCAAGCTGAAATGCGATCCGGGTTTTGCTCCAAACAGATACAAAGCATTGAAGTGTCAAAAAAGCAAAGATAAAAAACAAAAAAGGACTTTTAATAACGTTTCAGGTTTAAAATGCTTAAAGAAATTACCTCGATGTCCTTCGTTGAAAAACACGATTGTTTCACGAGGATCATTTAGATGCAAAAACGTACCTCAGCATTTGTGGAAGATAGCGAAAAATTTTCAGGGCACAATTTGTGAATTTAAATGCAATAGGAATGCTTTTATGTCTGGCAGCCCTACTTTAGTTTGTAATGAAGGACATTGGAGTCATGGAGTTCCACGTTGTATAATTGGTAGATGCCCAGCCCCGCCTGATCGAGAAGATACTCTTCGACAATGCACTGCTGGTAACAAGTTTGGAAGTGTTTGTAGTTACATTTGCGCTATCGGGATGAAGATCATAGGCGATCCAGTTTCAACGTGTCGTCCAAGTGATATAGATCCTACTAGAGGAGTGTGGGACAACGGGATACCAAGATGCAAGTTGGTACAATGCCCAACTCAAGTGTCGATTAGCAACGGAGAGATGACGCTGACAAACGACAACTTTGAGGGCAGTGTTTGCATATTCTCCTGTAATCCAGGATTTGATTTGAGTGGCACTCACTTTTCTGAGTCTGAAAGCGTTTGCGAAGACGACGGTACTGGTGTTGGAAAATGGAGCGAACCAGCTCCCAGGTGTTCTCAAATTACCTGCAATCCCATATACAAAGCACCAAAAAACGGAGCAGTATTCTGTACAAACGAAAATAGATGGGGAACCTCGTGTACATTCAAATGTAATGCTGGATATGATCTTGATGATACATACTCAAAAAGCGTGAGATGCTTCTGTGAGGAGGGTAGAAATAGAGATGAAGTAGGAGAATGGAGTGATAAACCTCCTTCATGTTCTCCTATCAAGTGCCCATCTATCAGAAAAGCACCAATTAATGGATACGTAGTATGCACGAATGCCAACTTTGCTGGGAGTGTATGTACATTCATGTGCAAACCTGGTTTCGATCTCGACCTATCTCCCAAAAGAACTTTCAAAAACCGTTGCCTAGACCGAGGACACGGAGTGGCTGTAGGTGAATGGGATAATTCTGTTCCATCCTGCCGGCGGAGAATATCATGCAGATTGAAACATGAGATTATAAACCACGGAAAGGTGAAATGCACAAACAGAAATTATGTAGGTAGTGCATGCAAATTTACATGCGATAAAGGATATCAGTTGGTGGGAAAAGTTTATTTAAACTGCGTTGAGCTGTTGGAAGACGGTGACGACATAGCGGAGTGGACAAGTGATCCACCACGCTGTGTACCGAAACATTGTCCCTCACAATGGTACGACAAATCTGCCGTTATAGAAGAATGTATAGGGCAAAGAAGTGAACGTGAGTCCTTCTATTTACTCGGAACAAAATGTCACTACTCGTGCAGAAATCGAGGATCTTATCCAGCTATGTCGAACAGCAAATTTGCCCAAGCTAAAACGACAGTAGCAACTTGTCTTGGTTCTCTGAGTTGGAGTTCCAGACCACCACGGTGCTTCGTAAAGAAATGTCCACATATATCAACACCGAAACATGGTTACGTACCAGACTGCACGAATGCTAACAATTTTGGTTCGAGATGTGAATTTTGGTGCAAATATCCTCATAAAATATCTCATAATTCAAAACTAATCTGTATAAGTAAAAGCAGAGACGGACGATTAGGAAAATGGAATAAGCCACCGCCAACTTGTGATTCCGTCAAATAGAACCACCCAATTACTATGTAAAACAATTTTTAACCGACGTAGGCAGCATAGAAAGCCTGGTAACCTGCCGGCAAAACGGATATAGTTCGTCTTCCGGCTTAGGTGCCTGGAACACACTAAAAACCCAAATGTTGTAGGAACCAAGATAAATATTCCATGACAATTAAATGATTTGCTAATCCTAATCATGTTGAAAGTTGTTTTATGTGGGTCACTGATGGATCGCGCCGCCCAGGCGCGGTCTATGTGTGTCTCGTACTTGACAAAATTAGGTTTTTGATTGGATCAGTTTCAAACCAAACAAACGTCGTGGCGTATTTGAAGACGCGTCCATCATTCTCATCGCGATCAGAGAAATTTCGTCATCGCATCCTTTGTTGAGTATGAGTCACTGATGGATCGCGTCCACAAGACGCGTTCTATCTGTGGCTCATACTTGACATATGAATTTCTGACCGTCATATGAAAGACAATTCAAAATATTTTACAATACCACTCATATGTTTTAAATAGGAGAACATTTATGTTTCTTTTGCTTAATAAGAAAAAACTTAATTCAATATATAAATTGAAATATAGACCATCATATTCGATATTCTATTTAACCACTTAAGGGCATAAGGGCATGTCTCATCGGGCTATAGAATTTGCAATGACGTATTTACTGCGTTCAAGAGCCGTACCATCATATACGATCTTCTAATTGAGTTCACAAAGGTAGCTGTCTCGGACTATCGGACTATAGAGTTTGCATTGACACATTTAATGCGTATGGTAACAAGAGGCGTTTAAAATAAGGAGATAAGTGGAACAGATGTCCTACAATGCTTTTTTACATTTTATTTAAAAGTCACAAATTAAAAAGGGATATTTCAGAGGTCACTTTTTGTGTTTATATTGTAGAATATCTGGTCTTCAAGTTCCGTTAAATATAACTCGTTAAGCCATGTCCAGCACTCAACTAATGATATATTAACTTGCGTAGGGCCAGCCAAACTGGAAATCTAAGAAAATTTACAACAACAGTAACGACGTCCACTCATTAGTGGCTGTCGGTAATGGAATCGTTTTGAGTGATATCCTCAAATGAATTAAACAAAAGAATCGGTGTTTTGGAGCGATGACATTTCCGTTTATTTTATTAATAATATTTACTTCGTTTTATCAAAAGATTTTGATTTGAACTGAGCTGTTGTTTAAGCACGTGGAGTTGATGGAAAAGATTAACCAAACCTGATGAATTCACCATTGAAATGGAATAAACAATCGGTGAAATGAATTTCTACCCTTAACCCCTTAACCTAACTTCATAAATTTTATGGCATCGTCATTTCGCAACAAGTAGCAAAATACTCTTTGCGCTACCGCTGTACCGGCTTGTTTCATCTTACAATACGCCCCAAACAATGATGATAATGACTAAAATTTGGTACGCGATATGTTTCATTGAAGTTCTCCGACGTAACAATAGTTTTGTTCTATTACAAATATCGAAGGATATATCCGGTTATAAAATCCAATCAGAGTTGTCGGATTACAGAAAATAGACCTTAAAAATCTCGTCCATTTATGCTGCATTGATCAATAATTCCCATATGATCTAACACACATATTTTCAAACAAAAAACATCGTTTCCATTCCCAGCAGCATAAAAATTCGCTTCATAATTTACAATGAATGAACCGCAGCAGCCCAGCGCTAGTCCAGCGTTATCCGATCAGACCGATTCTGAGGTTTTGAACATCAGCATTTCCTCGCGGTTGCCCGAGTACAATTTGCGACTTTCGGTTACCGCCTAAAGAACATATTAGGTAATCAAATCGATCGTACGTAAATATTGCCATTGTACGAGTTACTGTGGGTTGTTACAAACTAACAACATATGAATCTACCAATGAAACCTTTTTTTATTCTTGATTAGAATAGATTGGAAGTGCTTTTTTTACCTACCACGGAGTAAAGTTTGAAATACAGCAATGTGACAATTCATTCTAAGCATTGCAGTGAATTATTCTACCTCAAAAATTGTGCAAAAACAGAACGATCATAACACGCCATCACGTATAAAAATACCCAAATCGAATGAAAAGAAGCAAAAGGTTGAAATTAAAAAGCATAACTATACACGGAAATCCACAGTGGACACCAATTCAATTAGTACCATATATATATATATATATATAGTGCACAAAGGGATAGATAAAATCGAATCTGAGAACATTTAAATAAATTTTAAAACACTATCGAATCACGAATTTGTGGAGTTGTCAATACTTCTTTATTCTCGTTCAGGCTACAAATGAATTTTTGTCTCAAAAGTAATAAAAAATATACACCATTACAGTTTTGACATTACCTCTAATTAATTTCATATTGTCTTGACCTACAGTCCGAAATATTTGCCAAGCATAGTTCACTGATTGATCGCGCTTCGTAAGCGCGATCTATCAGTGAATTACGCGTGACAAAATTGAATTACTGTTTGGGGAGAAATATTTTAACAAAATAGGTTTTATCACACATAGGCCACTGATGGATCACACCATTGAGGATTAAATTTTATATTCCGTAAATCGCGATGAAATCGATTGGTGTAGAGTTAGTTAGACAACGTTCTGTATGTTGCTATATAACACGCGTGATTTCCATTGAATTATCGTTGCACTGAAAAACCATAATAAATTCACAAAATTCAATGCGCGGGTATTTTTTATTTTTTAAACAGAATATTGCGGATTATCGCAAATAATTCGTTTCGTATTAGCACAAAACAATTTTTTAGTCGTAAAACAAGCTAAATTTGATATTTTTAATCAGCACTGCCATTTTTCTAAATTCCAATTCTAATTACAGTATATATAGCGTAAAAAAACAGACCTGGAAAAAAAGGATTAAAAAAAGGATAATAAACACCCACAAAACAATGGAACTAAAACTGAAATAGTTCTGAAACAAAAGAAAATATTTACAAAGAAAAATAAATAAAAATTACGCCCCAAAAGTACTTTCCATTTTTTCCTGTACATGTATCACTTTCTAAGGTTGGAGAATATTCAAAAAAAAAATTTTAAACCAAAAAAAATTAAATCAAAAAAGGTTCCTATCAGATGATTGTACAGTGTATGCAAAAAATTATTTGATGTACTGTTTTTTTAATATTAAGCAAAAAAATATATAAAATTAATATACATATATCATACGCCATTATGTTGCTGTATGGCGTAGAGTCGTAGTATTATTTTGAAATTAATCAAAAAAGCGCAAAAAATTAACAAGCGAAAAGTAATTGGAATTAATAGGATAAAGGTTGAAAAGCAGCCTTTTTTTCCAAATTTCTTTCTAAAACCTGAATGCGAGAAAAAATATTGTTGTCGAGGCCAAAGATGAGAAAAAACACGTACATATTGCCATTGCCAAAACGAAAATTATAATAGGGACGAGTCCAAGCTCATTATCATACTTTCCACAAAAAAAGAAGTAGATTCTTCCTAAATGCTTCCATAAAATTGAAAAATGGCACGCACCAAAATATAGATAGTATGCTAAATCAAGCTATTTCAAGTATGATGTCATCCCTCGAAGGACTTGTGATAGGAACAACAACACTTTGTACAGAAGAGAAGTGTTCGGGGTCATTATTGATCGATTTTGTTACCATGCGGCGTTTTAAATCCGGACTACCTTTTGGTGATTTCGAACCTGGCGCCATTTTTTTCATGTTTTCAGAAATAGCATGAAAGCTGCTTCTGGCTGCTGGAATGATTGAAGGTTGCAAATTCCTTATTTTTGATAAAGGGTCGAGATTTTTACTTGAATTTGATATTTCGATTTCTTCTTTGGAGCTACAATAACCTAGGTCTGATGCAACAGAGCTTGGATGTTTGAGGGTTGGTCTTGGTTGTGTTGGCTCGTCATCTGCAGTTGAATTTCCGTTAACCTCATTTGGTTTGTTCTGGGGAAGATGTTGAGTATCTTTTCCTTCATCTTCTTTTGAAGATTCGTCTGGAGATAGCAGCGGGGCTAGTTCACTAGAATTGTAATGACTGAGTTTGTTGTAGGCATATTCTGTATTCGAGGTTATGACGTCATTCGCGAGCTTTGAGAGCTTTTCATTAAGATTGTCATCTGCAGCTGATTTGCCTTTTTCATTGCATTCGTTTTCCCAGTGAACAGAGAATCGATGAGTTGGTGAACTCAATTTGGGACTGTTGGTGAGAGTTGAAGTAGATTGAAAATTGTTGGCATTGAGGAGTTTGGACATCTCGCTATTTTCGTCGTTATCGTCAGATGAGTTAGCATCGCTTTCTGGTACTTTTTTCGAAGTAATGGCTTCAGTTTCGCACGATGATTTTTTCACGGCTTTTGATATAGGAACGTCGGGACAACTTTTCGATCGCAGAATATTACGACGAGGTGAGGTAGGTTTAGTACTTGATACTTTACTCCGCCCGATGCTATGAGGTAGAGCGGGCAAAGTTGTTGGCAAGGGTTTTTTCGCCAAGACTGGACTCGAATGACTATCAGCTTTATCTGTAGTGCTAACTTGAATATCACTAACTTTCGATTTTTGTTTTTGATTTGAATCTATTGCTTGAGGAGAAAAAGAAGTCTTTTCATTAGACGGACTTTCTCCAATTACTTCGAGTTTTCCGCTCCACGTATTGCTTGTCGTTGGGCCAGATGTGGGTGCAATCATAAGCAGGTCATCATTCTCACCATGGGTAGGTTGCGAGTGAATCAGTGGGTGGTGGTTCGAGTCCTGCATGCCCAAATAAGCACGGGACATTATAGGTGAAGTGGCGTTAGACGAGTTCGGAGTGTTGGTGTTGACCACAAGTAATCTTCGTCGAAGATCTTCAGTGAAAGGCATGCTGACGGAACTTGTTGGAGGTTGGTGATTTTGTTGTAAGAAATATTCTTCTCTTGATCTTGGAGATCCACTGTACATTCCGAAAGAAGGAGAATAGTCTTCATTTGCTGTAAGTACAATTCAAAATGTTTTTAAAACGTGTAAATATTTAGATTTCGACGGGCCTAGGGGTGCAAAGAATATTTTTTGAACTCACTGTAAATTTTATATACATTTTTCTCATTCTGACAGTCATGCATACAGATGAATTGGATGAATTCTATTCTTAATGCCATGCAATTGTATAGTCGAGTTGATAAGTAATCGTCTGCTATTTTTAATTGGTGTTTGAATATAACAATATATTAGTTAGGGAATGTGTCAATTTGACAATTTAGTTCGATGCATTGGATGTTTGGTTCTTACCAAGTCGTCAATTGTATTTCTCATTATATTAATTGTGAAACACTGTGAAGAAATAACATATATAGTACAAAACGACAATTTGACAAAATGTTTCATTTCATTGGCGGCGTCGTAGTCTACTGATTAGAAGAAACCCCGAAACGAAAACGCACTATAACCTGGAAAACACGATAGCCCTTAGCAATTAATATAGCCAAGTGTCAATCTTCGTTGCGACTAAAATTGTTTATCTCGCCTTCCGAAATAATATAGTGATAATATTTTGCCGCTTAGCCGGGAGGGTCATTGACTAGAAATTTACATAAATTGCAGTTTCTTTTTTAACATTTCAGTTGGATTTTAGATATAGGAAATGTTGTTTGTTATATATCGGTGATACACTTGCTAACAAAAGACACATAAAGCGGATCTTACCACACGGACTTGTCAAACAGGATGACGCTGATACACTATCAAAATTCCTTTGTCGACATCGCTTTCCAAACTGAGAAAATCTAAGTGGTCGAGGCGATGGAATCGAAGTTCCGAACGATATTATTGAGCCAAATGGAGAATCGTATTCGGGTCTGCCATGATCTTCAGCCCCGCTAGTCATCGACGCGTAATCTCCAGCACTTGTTAAATCTGTTCTCCATGGCATTGGGTACTTGTAGTTGTATCTTAACCAGGCATTTCCGGGGTAGTTAGTTCGACGTGCATTCCGCTGCAATGCTTGGACGGACTTTTTCCTGTGGAGAAACGGATCGTAATAAATGAAAAAGAAAACTGAGAAATTTGACTTGGTGCTTACTTATGAATGGAATATCATTTATTACAACCAACTCAACAATGTCAACAACATGTTCCGTCGAGTATGTGTCTTTGATATATTGCGCCATACAACAAATCTGGGAATTTGAAGTAAACATGTTTGTCAAGTATGAGTCATTGAGGAATCGCGCCGCTGACGCGCGGGACATCTGTGTCTCATACTTGACAAAAAAATTTCTGTCTGAATGGAAGCCAATCCTTCATTGTTTTCAATACTACTGTAGTATCGGTTTACTCCTGACTGGGTCGCGACGCGTGTGGAAAAGGTTTAGGAAAACCTTCAAACTGTCTATTACGAGTTTTATTTTTACTTACTTGTTTGCTTTCAGTAATCCGATTGTTCTGATTTGAGCATTCCGTCTCTCGTCTTCAGTTTCTTCATGATTTCGTCTCTGAAACTCATTTCTTTTCGTAAATTTTGTTGTATTAATTTTCTTCTTTGGAGACTTTTTAGCTCTTCCCATAGTGAACCTACCAGTAAATTTTTTCAAATCGTTTTCGCTTGCGTTAGTTATAAGAAGAGATGGTCGTTTCGGCTTTGAGCTTGAAAAAGCTTTCGTTTGGTTCGCGGGAGTTTTTGAGTCGTTGAGAATATTTTGAACTTGAGATGTATTTTTCGGTTTCTTCGCTCGCGGCCTGTCTTCTGATTCGCCAATTGAATGTTTTCTAGTGGCCAATGAGCGTTGTGAATCACAAGGGGTGTCGTCTTCAAGATTTTCTTTATCATCTCCATCTTCCGACGATAAACTACTCCTTCTTTGATTCAAGTTGTCTTCTGATCCGTCATCTGATGAACTATTTCCAACATCTGAATCATCATCATCGTCTGAATCCTAAATTGAAAACAATGTTAATATATTGCTAAAAATACTTTCCACTCTGTTTGGTGGTTTAAACGATTCAGTGTGTTCGTTTTGCTCGGAATGTCGCACGTCAGACGCCAGGGCATCGAAGATATCAATATTGGACCCATCAAATGAAGCAGCAATATTGAAGAGTGAACAGTGAAAGCAATCAATCTCTATCTATTCCAATCCGAAACATTTGTCCCTGCTTTGTTTGTTAGTATGTCAAGTTTGTACAACGGATAGTCAGCGCCTCGGTGGCGCAATCCATCAGTGGGTTATACTTGACAAAGTATAATTTTTGATATGGTTTTAATATATAATATATATTTGATTATATAAAGAAGTACACCGACATCGTTTAACGATGCGCAGTCTACGAAATTTTAGTACAAAACCCAATTAAGAAAAACAACAAGTATCGTTCTCTCTCTGTTGACAACTATCGTTCATTGATTGAATTTATATGTGGAATCAATACCATTCAAAGCCATTCCAGTATAAAAAAAATCTGTCGCAATATGTTTTGTAAAATATGAGACTCAGGCTAAGCTATGATGATTAAATATACATATTTTCTGTGACAATTTTCTATATTACATAAACAATTTTTTACCGAATCAGCTGTCATACTGTCGTTGTTGTCCTCATCTCTTTTTTCACTTTTATTTTTTTCGTTATTAGCATTACTGCTTGCACGTGGAGACAGATATTCCGTTTTCAATAAAGATTTCTTGGCTTCACTCTCTTGCTCTCTCCCAGTGAATCTCTTCCAAAAATTGACGGGATTATTCGTCCGTGTTAGAGGTTGTTTGGCGGGTACGAAAGGTGTCTCCTGGTGAAGGGTTTTGAGTTCTGTGCCAATTTCATTGTGATTGACGTCCAGCAAATGTTTGTTTTCGTAATTCGGTGGTGCATCGACGTTTCCAACAAATTGCATTTCGTTCCGGCCAAGACTGTAATGGATGATATTTTAAGGTATTAATGATGTTTAGAACATCTGTTATCTATACAGAGGTTGAAGCCACTGCAGCTTTTTGAACTACTAAATAATTTGATGTGTTGTTTGGCTACTTTATTAGGACGATCCCGCTTAGTAGCATGCCCACAAACAAATTTGAAGAAAAAAGAAAAAATATTTGAAAAGTTTCAAACATCAAACTAGGATAACATAATCTGCGGTACAAGCTGAAGTAAACTCATGGCAGAACACACAAACTCAACGTAAATAAGTTTAAAAAATAGCAACAAAAATTTGCGATAGAGGCGTTTTTGTCAAAAAAGGCAAAGATCAAAGAATCAAAATAGAACTTTAGAATTAGTACTTATAATGAAGCAGGAGGAATTTTTTGCCAAAAAAGAGAATATATTTTATTTAAAAAGAGGAACTGCTTCTTTATTAAATAAGCGTGGAAAAAATTTATTATTTTTAATCTACTTGAACACTTATATCATCGGCGCAAAAAGAAAAACAAATTGTGGGACTCGAACATTTGTTTAGGGACTTTAAAATTTAGTAATATACACTACCCATCAGCTGCCACATGCACACGATAGAACTGAGATAAAACATTTGAAATTTTATTTTTAGTACCAACCTCATGTCCATAGTTGAACCGAGGAATGCGTCCATCTTATGATTAGCCGATGCTGCAGTATACGGTATAGAAGGATTTGGATTATTCCAGTAAATATCTCGTTCTAATTTTGGATGATTGAGGTACATGTTATCGACAGTTAACATTGATATTTCAAGATTTCTGTCAATAATGACGTTAACTTCAAAATCGTCGTCATCTTCACCGAAAGGATTTATGAGTTGCTCAGCCACCTGTAGAAGGCCAAACCGTTAAGTACAGAGTATGGGGACCAGAAATTGATTAGACATTTGAGATAAAATATTAGTCAATCACCATTTGTCAAGTATGTGCCACTGATGAATCGCGCTGCGAAAGCCATCGTTTTTGAGAGAATGTTCGGCTGTTTTTGTTCGCTCTACCAATCGCTATCCCAAAAAAAAGCTTTTAGCCAGCCGTCTTTTGTCAAGTATGGGTCACTGATGATTCGCGTTGTCAAAGCGCGGCCCATCTGTGGCGTATTCTTGATAACAATATTCTTGATGGAAAATTAGCAGACCTCCGAGCAATTTGAATTCATTTTTAACTGCTAATGATGTTAGTTAGTAAAGTCAAAACAACCTGGATTTCGAATTTTCGAATCATCAATTATTCAAAAAAGAAAGGAAGAGGCATTATGGAGAAGAGTATTTAAAACCTACCAATTAAAACAGGTTTTATGACATTATCAATAACATCGAAATCGGGTATGATACTAAAATCCGTAATGACGGGGATTGGACCATTGGACTAAGAAGCTCAAGAATGCTAAGCCAATAATTTGGAAGACCAGAAACAAAAACGTGACACAAATCTCACAGGCAAGAAACACGGAAAACACTAGTACCTTGACGAATATCAATATTGTGATTTTTGTAGTTAGAAAATGAAAATACCACGTAATGCAACTAGGATGAGAATGAGAAAAAATGTTGCATCTCATGAACTAGTCGATTAAAACTATTAGCGTTTGTGATAGAGTTACTCGTAGGACTGTCCGAAATATTCGATTGGATCCGTTATCCGTGAATCATGGATGCTTCAGTTCGATTTTGCCAGTGATTGCAAATCAACATAACCAAAAAGTTTACATTTTCAGAAAATAAACTTTTATTTCGGTGTTGTAACAATTTTCTGAGAAAATCTTTATTTGTTCATTATCAGGCTGATGAATATAATATTCGATTCGTAAAAATTATTCAATTCGATTTTCAATTTAACAGATTATTCGATTTTGTCCACCCCCAGTTACTAAGAGAACTTACTTTCAGCCACCCAACATAGAAGAAAAATTGACAAATCGTAAAGATAGGAACATATAAATCAACTTCATGTCCGGGATATCCTTTCGTAACATCTAAATATTGACGACTTAATAATGTTGACATGAAGAAGACGTACACTGCAACCGTTACAACCTAGAATATAAAATAACTGTAAAAATACAAAAAAAAATATCGCCACATACTTTTTGCTAATCATTAAATTGAATGAGTCATCATGACCTTCACTAGAGTGAGAACACGGACATAAAGAGTCAATGTTTGTAGATTGTTTTACGATCGCCCAGGGCATACACATCTTACTGCACTTTGTTGTAGCGCTTTGATGCTCTTTGATTATCTTTTAGCGTATAGTTGCTAGTATTACATTTTACTTTATCCTTATTCAACGCCCAGACAAAAATTGTATTTAGTCAAGCGTGTGCCACAAATGAACCCCGCCTCCGCGTTGCGATCCACCAGTGACACACGCTTAGCATACCATGCTTGATCAATATTTTTCTGAATGGGGTATGAGCTACTCCGCAAATAGCTGAAATTTTGTCACTGATTTTTCTGATTTTAATTTCATCCAAATTATCAATAGAGGCTCAAATTCATAAATATATAAATTATTACCTGGGTATATACAAGGGGAATACTGATCCAATCATAACTGAATAACATTCCACAGCATCCTCGGAAGTCGTTCAGTTCCTGAATGAAAAAACGGTTTTGTGAATAATAATAGCAACAAATGCCAATGGTATAAACGATTTAAACTTGTCGTATACACGTTTTAGGTTTTACGATGCAATATATAAATTCTAAGTCGCAGAAGAATATGGAATATTTCTTTAATATAGGTTTTAATCGAGTTCTCTATTTTCAACACCTTTGTGTCCATCATACGGAAAAATCCTGGTTTATTTTGAACATACTTTTCTTCAATTTGATGATATGT
Organism: Styela plicata; assembly: GCA_963675895.2. NCBI lineage: Eukaryota > Metazoa > Chordata > Ascidiacea > Stolidobranchia > Styelidae > Styela > Styela plicata. The sequence continues at coordinate 11,118,763 of OZ023142.1, forward strand.
TATACGATTCGGATGTATTTTGATTTAACTTCAAGCACCGTAAGCGTTCGTGGATATAATTTCTAAACGCAATTCAATCCTAACCAATAATCACATATTTTATTTTGTTCAAGGTTGAGCCAAAGATAGACCGCGCCTGGGCGGCGCGATCTATCAGTGGCTCATACTTAACAAAAGATGGTTGGTAATTTTGTTTTCTGCCCGTGTAATTACCCATATTTGCTTATTTTGTTCATCGAGCAGTTCTCATTAAGAAAGGGCTTTTCTATAAGCGTATCGTATATTCGAATAGATTATGACGTTTATGAGAAACTTAAATTAGACTGGAAAATTCTTACATCAGATGGTGGCAAGCATGGAATCATCAATTCAGTCTTTAAATAGGTAACTTTAAAAACCTCGGAAGCCAATACGAAAACCACTATGCCACCAAAATTACTTATAAAAGATATAATTTTGAGTTTAATCGGCAAAGAAAAACTTCTGGAAAAGGCTACATTCATCCACTTGTTGATTTTTACGTTGCCTAATGTTCTTTCGCTCTTCATTGAAGCAGAAACTATACTTGACCTGTGTGGGCTAAAATGCCACACACCAGACCACACCCATTCTTTAATATTGTATAGCCACAGAGCGAATTTCCAATTACACACTCGAAAGTCTAGATGACGTACGTTCCAAAATAGCACACGGCAGTTAACGCGTCTTGAGTCAAAATTAGGGCGGCGGCGGCCGGTTTGGAACTAGTTTAAGGTGGTTTCAACGGGAATTGTTCCGTTTTTTTAAATTAACATTTGTTTTAAAATAACAAACACAAATTTTGTACGAGGCCGTCAAATAATTGTCGCACCATCCGGACCCATCGCAAGTAAAACTAACGCGATTGGCCTGTACATAATGTGGTTTAGTCACACGAATGGTAAGAATATATTTTGTTTACGGTGTTATAATCTGTTTGACAATCGACTATACTTTTAACCGGTTATACCAGTCTTTCACCAGGTGTGCGCTACCGATCGATGACACCTGGATGGTACAATAGAATGAAACAAAAACATGGCATTTCTAACAGAAATCTTATCTCGTCACGTATGAGACGCAGATGGAGCACTCCTTGGCGGCGCGTTCCACCAATGGCCCATATTTGACATGTACAAGACAAGTAACAGGAGATATTTTTTATTTTTTGATCGAAATAAACGACGTAATCCAAAAAAGATGAAGGTTTCAGTGTGTAGTGGTTATGTCCTCACTCAATCACTCTATAGTCAAATGAGCAGGACATAGCCCCCATCCCCCCCCCCCCAACCTAACTTATTATTGTTCTCGTGACGTAATATCAACGTAGTACTACACAACAAAGTATCATTGGCATATGAAAGATTAACAACGCAAAATACTGGTGTTAGCCTATTGAATGACGCTTAAAACTTTCGAATTCAGACAGTAATTTCGTTAGCATTTCAATTTCGAGTAATTTAGATCTAGTCGACCCTAGCTTTTCTAACGAATAATGAATTTCCCCAACATGCGCTACCTATGAGGATATCCAGTCTGTTATCTAATTTCATTAAAATGACCCGGAAAACTGTTGAAGATAGCAGATGGAATAAATCTGCCATAACCTGACATACCAAATATTTATGACGTCATAAAATTACCTTCAAAATTGTTTGGTACGTCATATCGTCGTATATCCGACCTTCTTGTCTGACTTTTGACAGAAGATTCGAGAACCAAACACACGGAATGAAATATTTCACATTTTCTGTCTTAACGTTCTCATATTGTTTGTACTCAGTCGTAGTCATGAAGCCTGCAGACGAATATAATTTGTGATTACGAGAGCGATTTCCCGGATTTCATCGTAACCATCATGGTTAAATCTCATCCAGAATAAAAAAAACTTAGTTAAGTTGGGCATTTTTGCGAAGAATTAAAATGGGCAGTTGCATAAGAGCGCACAAAGTGGTCGTACTAGCACTAGTGCATATGTGGGAATGGCACGTGATGACATGACCTTCTCGCCGACCGCCTCACAGTGTCCTTTTATGTGCTATTTTAATCTTTAACATCTCATTTTCGAAAAAGATTTTTGGACCTCCAGGCTTTTGCGTAGCTGATTTCAGGACTACTTTATCGTGATGCTCCATAACAACGCTATATTTTGGAAAAAAATTTTCCCACGGCGCTCCGTTATGACGTAAAGTTTCCACCAAAGATATTCTCCAATTTTCCCCTCTTATTTTCGAGGTTTTAAACTCGTCACTGGTCGCAAGTAAGCTGAGGATGACTCATTCAGTTAAGTTTCCATACAAACCAGTCCAAAACAGGTGAGCCCACTTTACTGCTCGACAAGAATCGACCAAAATTAACGATGGTAATCAACCTAAATAATGCGCGTAACCATTTAGCAAAGTTGAAGGATATGTTAAGTGTGTGTGTTTGTGTGAATTCAAGAAAACCATCGATACTACAAACGTGGATGGTTACAGAACAAAACAAACACTCGCGGCAATGACTGTTGCTTTTCAAGTTGGTTCTGATGTCTAATTGCGTCATTCAAACTTTGGCTTTTATCACTGAAATCCTGTATTGATCAGGTACCATCGGGTTAGGGGTGGCCAATCCAATTCGCTGATTTGAAAATTTGTCATAGGCAAAAAAAAACTTCAAATCGAAGTGTGATGTACAAATTTTACCCAAAAATACTACCCATAAATTTAAATTTGATAAAAAGGGGGCAAATAGCAATAGTAAAAACATGACATCAGTTATTTGCACGGGATCAGCGATTCGCAAAAATATACGAACTGCTCCCTAATGTTGGATCCGTCATTTGATGGGAATTGGTAAAAATTTGGTACTTCAAAGTTTTTTTGACTGGGCTGAAAACAAAATAGAATATTACATTGTTGGAGTAGGGATGTCCTTATCCGAATAATCACGTATTCCCGAATTCTCATTAAAAGTAATTTCGTTTTTCTATTATTCTTAACTAGATTTTTTACAGAGAAATCATGGTATATTGTCAAAGCGCTCAAATATGACAACGTGAAATATGACAAATATCATGACTTGCTGCGAAATGAGCAAAATATAGTAAAATCCTAGCATTTTCGTTTATCTGTAATGGTATTCCATATGTACAGTGATTTGCGATAACCATTTAAACTAGACTATAATGACGACCCGAGTTGGAATTATTGTTTACTATATTTTTTAAGTTCCCGGCAACCAGTTAGAATGGTCCTTTTCATCTACGACATCCTCTAACGAAGTTTAATAAGTCACAATCGCTTAAAATCTCTGAATAAGATATTGTCCGACGAAGGCACAATATTTACAGTTCTAAGATTTTTTGCAATATTGTTTTACCTGCATCTATCACATGCTGTATTGTAGGAAATCTTTTATAAACTGCAGTAGAAATTGATCGATAAGTAAGAACTTGCATTAGGCTCAAGTATCGAACTAGTGTCCGTCGGATCAAACGTCCTCGGTTGTCTGACCCATGCACATTGGATGCAATGACGATCATAAGTCGATCAGGCCATGGAATGTTTTCATATTGCTGCCACCATCTTCCGACCACCATGCTAACATAAAACCCTAGGAAATAATATATCTTTTATTATATTAAGAAAATAATAATAAGTCATGTGAAATTCCGATGTCTTCAGAGGACAAACTAAAGACCTTAGAATCGAACTCTGATGATTCCAGTGGATGAATACATGACCAGCGCACAACCTCAGTGGAAAGGCCCGGTAGAACCGCTGGCAATATTGAGTGAGTGAACGAGACATTATTAGACCATATTAAAATACAAAACTTAAATTTAATATAATATTTCGTCCAAACATTACAAATGAAACGAGGAGATAAATCAAATCGTGCCAAAAAATTCGATGTTTTTTCTGTCAGTATTTCAGTTTTATATTTTCTGTTGATGTAAGAATATAGTTATATTTATAAAAATTGTGATCAACTTCTTCAAACAAACATTTGTATTATATAAATCTCCATAAAAGTTTTGACGCAATAATATAGCTTACGGCAAGTGATGTAACGACAAAAGTAGTGAATTTTATTACATCCATAAGGTTGCATTGTAATATTTGATATCAACTAACAATAATGATTTATGACATTGACGCAAAGCGCTCATATATCTACGTTTTACGTAGAGATTTTTAGCGTCAAAAATTTAAGTGAGAGCTAAGTGCGAGTTGCTTATTGTGATCAATTAAATTCGCCGCTTTCAGATAGAGTTATTCTCGAATCAAATATCAAATCAAATATTTGCTAATGAGATTGTATTACAAAAATTAGGAACACTTTTTCTATCAAATTGATTCTAATTTTTGAAATATATTAAATATCGATGAAATATATAACTGAGCATTTTTTTTTAAATGGTCACTACTACTATTTATATATAAAATATATATAATGCATATTTCGCGTATATGGGATAGATAGAATCACTATAGCTAAGTGTGAGTAGGTACCAATATAAAAGTTTGGGGGGAAAGTTTGTTTCATGTATATCCAGGTAGCATACATACACTACGCTGGGCGTACAACTGATTCATATTAAACCAAGCCACGATTTATTAAATTTTTTACTACTATTTTCGTTTTCCCGACTTTAAAAGACTTTTCGCATGTCCTAATTTGAAAATGATGTTCAAAATAAACTATTTAGACAACCCTATCCGTAGCCTCTTTGAACAAACAGTACCTGGAAATAATTGTTTGTTTAAGACCTTTTGTCAATATTTATCAAACACTTTACGGGTATCAGTTTTGGATGCCCTACGTCATTTTACACAAAAGTCTTAATGAGCATAAAATTGATACTCCGTTCCGGGGTTGCCCTTATAGTTTAGTTTAAACAATATTTGAAATTCACTTTATAAATTGAATGATATATCAAGATTTCAGATAAACAAATATAATACGGTAATATTCGGCCCTATTTTGCAGTGAAATCAGGATATATGTCAAATTTCACGGAGTAAAACTTTCAATAAACAGTTTCTTAGAATACTTGACTGTTTGGATAAGGACATCAACACTTAACTGTATTTTTAACCTGGTCTCAATTGAGTGAGATTCGTACTTATCAATTTATAGACATTAAATTTCAAGAGGTTTCGGAGCGTCAAGGGTTATCTCTTATCTACAGCTACTTTGAAAGTGTATTCAAATATTGCATGCAATTTAATGACTTTGGTCGAAGTACAAAATACCATCAGATAACAAATCGCATATTCAGTGTACAGCCTCTAATACCTAGGGGTGCCAATAAGTTTACTGATACTTGGGCTTTATCGGTTAAAATGCTTTTAAAATTATCAAAAATTGAATTGCTATGAGGCATTGATCGGGTGACTGAAAGCTCACGTAGTTGTCGAGGCGTGATCCATCCGTATTTAGTACTTTAACAAAATTAAATTCCTTATTCGTGATGATCATTCGCGCTTTCCATCTTGAATGCGCAACCATTTGTAACCACGACTATTTGGCGGATAAAAACTTTTATGGCTTTTCGGTGGAAAAACCTATGAATTTGATAAAAACGCGATAAAATAGGTCATTTTTGCATAAAAAGTATAGTTGATTTGCGTATATTTTGAGCCAATTATATACGAACCACACCAATATGCCTCGAAACGATAGTTTACTTGGGTTTGATGAAATGAATACGCGGTGGCAGTGATAAAACTGTTAAAAATCACCTAGTTCCACGGGGTTTTCCGGCAAACACAAATATCATAATGCTCAATTGAACCCAAATGGTGAAATATCTATTCCAAGTAAAATTCGTATTTACTTTCGTGTTGCTTCAAAAACACGTCTCACAGATAATCTTTATCTTTGTCGATCGTAAACCATACATTAACCGAGCATATCGCTACAAATCAACTATATGTTATTCATGGTCGTTTATAGCTTAGACAACAACTTCCTCGTTGGATTCAACTTCCTCAAAAGGGCAAATAACTCAGAACTTCTGTCTATGTTTAGTACCAGTTTATTCTGGTTTTACGGAAGTTGGCTAAACTTTCGTGAACAATGTTGCAAAGCATCACCCATCGATGAGTCGCGTCGTGAGGGACGGTCAACGTATGGCTCTTGTCTATACTTGGAACAGCAAAAATGCCTATTCGGCCGTGATTGGGATTTCCTGTTATGATGTGACGTGATATACAATATTAAATAATGAGTAACGCCGAAGATTTCGAAAACAAAATTTAAGAAGGTATGATACCGAATATTGACGTACGCCAAATATAAGGAATAAATGAGAACGAAAATGCAATAAAAACTTTGGGGCGGACTTCTTTACGCTAGCTGATATATTTCAACAACGATGAGTGAGTATGTTACAATACTTGTCTGCGTGACGTCACAGCGACCGAATCGGAAAAGGTTTGGAGGGAATACGCCAAATTACGGCTTCTGTGGAGTGCCGCTATTCCAATAAGAAATTTTATTTTGTCAAGCATGAGCCACGGATAGACCACGTTTAGGCGGGTTTCTCGCGTTTGTTGGTTGAGCTCTATGTTGCATTTTTATTCTTGGAAATTTATATTAGTTGTTATATTAAGTGACATTCCACAATGTACGCGTGTTGTTCACTTTCAACTGCTAAAACGAGAATAGTTCAATGAAATGCAAAATCCAGCAACACTTTTTTCCCTCCATTATTTATTGTTTATATTTGAGACTATGACTTGTGTGCACGAGTTTCTCGTTCAACAAAACGTGTCACGATTGGAAAGTCGTGTTTTCTCGAAAGTAACCGGAAACGCCGAGAGTTGAGGGGTTTACTGTAAACGCAATGGAGAGAAAATGTATTTTATATGGTCAATTCTAACCAACCGGTATACCTCCTTTTCCACGCCCGTCCAAAAGGTTATTTTATCAGTGCCTATTTACTTATTAAAATCACGATTTTTAATAACTGTTAGAGGCGACAAAACAACATTAAAAAGTTCCTGAATCAATAATCGCACCACGTTGGACAAGAGAATCGATCGGTCGAAATCACGCCACGTCATAAACACACCATGTCCTGTATTTCGTTTCACCCCGGTGGGAATATCCGCGCATGTCGTCACTCTTAATTGAAATTTCTTTATTCAGTCAAGCATGGGTTACTGATGGATCGCGCTTCAAAAGTGCGATCCATCAGTAGCCCATGGTTGGCAAAATATAAACTATACTATTTATTTCATTGGGGTAAGAATCACGATTACTAGAATATGCGATTACCAATAAAAACCGGTCTTGTCCGTCGTCGAGTTGGAAAGTTGATTCATACTCTTCCATATACGTCATAGTAATTTTGACGTGGTTAATCATCAGGTTGGAGGTTATGCAATACTGGGTAATGATTATGTTACGACCCTGTTTTATTAGCATTAGCGTATATTGAGGACCAGATGTCACAAAATGTCTTATATAAAAATTTGGGACTTGTCATGAATGCAATTTGTGCAGTTGTTTGAAATTTCTCCATCGAGTACTTGGTCTGTCAAAATAAGTTTACCGAATATACATTCTTTCGTGGATTTCTTGCTTTAATTTGATTCAAATTTGAGTTTTCATATTCGCTGCGTAAGTTTGCTGATTTTGAACGTGCGGATTTGTTTTTAAATCCGGGGTTGGCTGGGAGCATCCGAATCGAGATATATACTGGTTTCGAATTGAAACAAACTGTAAAAAATATACTTGCCACAATTAACTGAACTTACAGATATTTTTTGTTAAAAAAACTTTTTTGGTGAAAATTCGTTCAAATGGGGCTTAAGGGCGCAATCCATCAGTGGCCCACACTTGAAAATACACGTTTTGTTAAATATTTTTGACTGCGTAAGCCTTAATTCTCAGTTAAGCACGAGGTCGAACAAGTCCACGAGAAGGATCGTTTAAATCAATAAAATCTTGTTGCATAAAAACTACTCTTGGCCCTGGTGTGTATTAAATTATTGAACGTTGAGGGTTATAAACCGACATATACGTGGATTACGTTCATGACATAAAAATCGATGATGTGGCTCCATAGCATGAGAACAAAGAGCTTATCCTTATTAATAATCATGAGCCCGGAAAAGTAGTAAAACTCTTTTGTGTTTCAAATTCAAGAAATATGAAAGCGGGTTGTTCATTGAACTCAAATTTGAAAACACTGTAATAATTTCAGTCATAACAATCTCGTACAGTCGTAAAGCGCGTAAGTTTACTCATTTTAGGGTTAAACAGCAAAAATTATTCCATCAACGATGATAATATTGTGTATATGCTCGCAGGAGATGAAAGAATCGTCTTATTTTTTAATTTCTGGGGGTAAAATAACGTTTTGAGAGTAATTTGATGTGGCATTTTTGTTTAATTGGCAAAACAGTTTTGGAAGCTCTTTCTTTTTGAGGAGTTAGTTGTTGGGGATAAATGGATTAAACTTTTACGATGTCTCCTCGTCGCTGAAGGAGGGTGTTGGCAAACCGAATCTGAAATTTATTTTGTAAAGTATGCGCCACAGATGGACCGCGTCTCATCAAACAAAATTGGTTTTGAAAATTTTTCCGTTCGGCGATCCGCTGTTCCGTAGGGACAGGATTTTTTTAATTGTCAATTTGAATGCCTTACCGCGCCGTTTTCGCCGTTAGAATATACATCTGCCCATTTGCATTACAAGACACATATTCACTTATATCCTGGTCACAAAGCAAAATAAATAGTGATAATATAAAATAAAAATTATCTTACCCAACACAAAACTTATCGGTACAAGGTCCGTATAACTTTGAAATTGAAGACATAACTTCTCGAAATAATTTTTGAAATCGGGATGGTCGATATATCGATATACCAACGATAAAATAATATAAAGTGTGATGTAGATGACGAATTCTCTGAAATAAGAACATGAAGGCTATGAAAAAGAAGACAAAAAAACAAATATTAGATATCTTCATGTTATAGTTATCGAATCATAAATATAACTCGAATTAAAAATCAAAAACAGATGGTTACAAAATACAATATTTACGTAAAAAAATAGTAGCATGTTCCATATTTTACTTGATGAATTTTAAAATCTACGAACCAATCCCAATATTATATTTTCAGGCTAGAATAGATCACAATATGGAATCACGATATGCCATCTTCTAATTTCTATACTGTAATTTTATTGCCGATAAGTCGATGTATGGGTCCATACCATTTAGTTAGCAAATTCCAATTCTATAAATTGAATTTGATATTTCAATTTCCGAAGACACAAAGAATGGGTCACTGTCAGTAACGATGCTTGACAAAATAGATTTTCCAACCAAAGAAAGACGTAGGGCCGCTTAAGAGAATACGTTTAATGGGCATCTACATAACAAAGAGCTACGTCAAGTGGAAACAGTTAAAATCCAAGTGGACAGCACACGACTATAAAGGATTGCAGTAAGTGGCGTCTTTCCTGGTCAATGACAAAACTATCTGCCACTCCTCTTGTTTCGTTTCAGTCGGCTCCTACGACTTCCATGATTGTACGCTTCAAGACACTAGATGTTAGACTTCGCCCCAACAGGCCACGGTCTAGCTGTATTTGCCATTGCCATTTGCCATCTAAATACGCAACAATTTACTTCAATCAATCTGAATATTATTATAAAAAACACTCACTTATAGAATAACTTGTATACACTCCCCTTCCATCTTAGAAGTAGATTAGAAAATCCGCCCAATCTTGCATTGGCGACTTCGTGCGTATATGTCACCGTCATTTTTTATCTATATTTTTTTTCTTCTCGTTAATAACAAATATTATAATATGCAAATCATCTTGTATAATAATAAACTTAAAAATTACAAAGGGATCGCTTAATATAAGCTAAAATCTGAAAATTATAAATAAAAACATATAAAGGACTTTAAAATTAACTTAAACGTATATATCTTTAATACTATTTCAAAAATATTCCCATTACCTCAAACATAAGCAGAGCAATCAGCAATTTGATTTTTAGTAGAAAAATGGGAGAAAATTTAGGTCGGTTTATTGAAAACACTATAAAGCCATAAATTACATAAGTAAAAGAATTTTTAAACCGAAAGCGTGTCGAAGGTGCGCAAAAATGTTCAAGCATATAATAAAAATATGAGCTTAAAGCACTCTCCTATAAATCTATAACACTCCATCTTAGAATTAAGAACAAATGCATAATATTTAAGAATTAAATTTCAATTCCACTACGTTTTAAACCAACCCAAGTTATCATCAGATTAAGTTAAACGCTCGACCTGCATTCGGACAGTTCAAATTCTTTCGCTCTTTGAAAATTATATGCTTTTGAACATAAATAAATACATGTTTAAAATTGAACTCCAACCTATATTGACAATATTTAATCTAATTGAATTTGAGTTCCAGGAATTGTTTATATAATGTATCGTTTAGAAAGCAAAGATATTAAATCCGTTGAATAAAAAATTATTGAAATTTTCAATATTCGGTTTGAAATGTGAGAATTGCAAATAAGTCAATTATAAAACATATTTTGTTAAGTATGAGTCAGTGATGGATTGCACCGAATAGGTGTGGTCAATCAGTGGCCTATGCTTGACAAAATGAAAATTTTCATAAGTATGTGAATGACACATACAAATAATTTATCCAGTTTCGCCAAAAATAATTGCTCGACATTTATTTTACAATTGACATTCTGGAATGACATGGATCGCTTTAATAAATTTATACCGTAGCATCCGAATACATACTCTAGTAAAAAAAACTAAATCCCAATCACCGCAAATAGTAGTTTAATTTATTTGTAGATATATTTGTTTGGAGCAAGGAGAGCGGAAGGTCGTAGGTTCGAATCTCGGTTTATTTGAGGGACTTGCCCATCGGGTGAGTTGTTTTAACTTGTTTTTTGCTGTATCAAGGCCAGCCATTGTATTCGCTTGTCCTACAGCCTCGCCATCGTTCTGGATACCACCGTGGGAAATGGTTTCCCTTACAAAAATTTAGCGATGGTATTTTTGTTGAGCATAAATCATTGATGGATCTAGACGATTAAGTGCCATTCGTGTGTGGTTCGAGCTTGACCAAATAAAATTCATAATTGTTTTAGTGCTTCACAGCAGCCGTTTAAAATGCTTATTATTGTCACACATTTTTAAAAACTAACTGGAAGAAAGAAAAATGTAGTTGTTGAAGAAAATGTAAATAGTACATGTTGTTCGGTCAAGTGCCGTGTGCTTTTCCAGGTGTTTCCCAACATACATATGAGTTTTATATAAGTCATTGCTAAAATATTAGCTTTTCGTATTTGTCTTATGTCAATAGCAAGTTTTCAGAGTCAGACAAAGAGTTTCGCAAAGTAATTATGTATATTTGAACACAAAAAGGTTTGTTGTATTACGCTGCACTTCTCACTAAAACGTCCATTAATGTCCGTGGTAACGGAACGATTTCTTTCAACTTACTTGGTTTAATTACTTGAACTGCTATGTGGAGAATTGCACCAATTGGGCATCAAGGTGATCTGGATTACTTGTTCACTCCACATACAAGCGAAAATATGAGAATTATTCAATTACGGAGGCATTAGAGCGATAAAAAATCATAATAATGCCCTTTTTCAGAAATATAAACTTGATTGTACCGTACTTGAGCGGGTACGGTCAATCAGTTGCTCAGACTTGTCTAGCCAAAATATTTCTGCCTAGGTCTGCATCGCTCATCTTAAATTTCTCTTCTAGTATAAACAGTCAAGAGGTAGCCTTAGCACCACATCAGGGGGGACTAGGCTACGCGCTTTTTATGATGTTTCAATATGTGGCACCCTACCTCCATCTACCTTACAATTTTTAATGCACATGTGAATCTAGAACCCTGTGACGTCATTATACCATGCAAATACGGACAAACTTATACTAAGTGACCTCATAAACTGATATTTGCTTGGAAGGCTCCACTGTTTAGCACACTGTTAAAGATATTGCAGATATTGCCTGATTGATATAGCGCTTGCACTAATGTGTTCGTCGCAAAAACAAATCATTTCCGCTTTGACTCAAAACAAACGCACCAGCGCATGCTTTCAGTGGGACTACATCAAAACGCACAGTGAATTGTTTCATTTAAAATACTTGTTTAACATAGGTGAATGGTTATTTTAAGTGTACCAAATAAAAATTGAGAACACAAAATAAAAACATATTCCAGCAAAAAATATACCCGCTCAAAACATGCGGAAATTCAGAAAAGTATGTTTAATTGGAAATGCAAGAATTGCAGATAAGTCAAGAAATAGAGTTCGTCTCTTTACCGGTGCTTGCAGAAATGGAAAAAGTCAAAAGTATTTGAAAAAATTTTGGCGGAAAAATCCGGTAAGAAATTTTATATTGTCAAGCATGACCCATAGATCGACCACGCCTAGCAAGCGCGATCCATCAGTTACCCACACAAAGCACGTTTGGTCAATAGTTTAAAGCTATGTTGAACTTAGATTTCTTACTTATCTCACTTACGATTGCATGCTACTTAAATTATCCTTTATTTCTAAAGCAAAAATTGTATCATCATTTCCAATGGTTTCGCTAAACCTTGATTAAGCAGATCGAAGTCTGCGCTATTGCGCCGCGCATGCATTATGCATCATAACGCTCGGAAGAACCTCATCGATATTCAATTTGCCAGTTGGCTAAAAAAATCTTGGAATTAAAATCAGTAATACATCACAGAAAATGTAACTGCGTATGTAGTTCATCTAATGACCGCTAGTAACAAAGTTGTCACTTTTTTTAACCGAAATTCACCGCAACAAACGCAACAGTTTCGAAGTGGAACGGACTTACGACCATTTACTTAACTAAGGGCTGCATAAAAAGTAGTGCCAGAATATTTTGTACACACATGATTTTGTGTCAGTATCCCAAGCTTTAATCCCAAGAGATAAAGTAAGATGGATTCACCAGAATAAAAACAACATCCTATGCCCCTCCCCCCAAAAAATGTCACGCATTCATCACCCTAGACATAAAATTCCGTGAAATCGCGCACTCGTTCAGTTACACTTTGATACACTGCTATTTTAAGTCTATAGTCGCTTCTTCATTCATCACTCCACTACATGTTCTAAAACTCAAGTAAAGTCTTTAGGATCCGACAATATACACAAATTCGAAATAAACCCTTTTACTAGAGTCAGAAAGTTATAGTCTCGTCTCTTATTAAGGAGAATATGCCACTGAGAGCAAAATATAGTTGTTTTTTAGCGCGAGACGAGAGTCCATGATGTTATTTACCTAGTTGGTGAAAAATTACATTTCCCGTCCTGTTTTATCTAAACAACCTGCCAGCAATGCAATACATTATGGCCTCAATTAACCTTTCCCAGTCGGCGTCTACGAATTTCAAATATAATTTACTGGCATGTCATAAACATACACGTACTTTTGACGTACAGGTTGGCTACGCTTATGAAATGTTAGTCGCCGGCATTTACGGCCGTTGCTGAGGGTCTTGACGCGGCGTATTGCCTGAGAATGGGAATATTTTTATTTCGCAACATCGATTTTTTCGGGTGAATCCTAAACAAAGACGCATGTACTTAAACGCGTCCCAGTGGTATTCAATTTTTGATATACCAAACATATCCCGAAGATAAGCCATGCAACAGTCACAATTTATCGATTGCGAGTGTTTGGGAGGTATATCGAAACGACGCTGCGTTTCCTATTCAATTTCGGCTTGAACTGGATGCAGCCGGTTCGCCATTGTAACCCGCTCAGCTGATTTTAACGTCATTTCTCTTTTGTTTATCTGTGGCGACGCAACGAGAGAACGGCGCTGAATTTCGACAGATAGTTTTCAGAATTAGAGGCACTTGTAGCGCTTGGGTATGCGCGTGAAACCATGGAGCACGTCTCTCTCATTTGCGTGTGATATCACGTTGCTCTGGTGGGCGTTGGATAACGCTTCTCATTAGAACCGTTACTCGGGTCGTGAAATTATTGACGTTATAATACACATCACTGGCGAAAATCATCTGAACAATGAGACATACTATTTTACAGCCGAATAATGAAAATTATATTTTTTTAGTAAATCATTCTTTTAGGGTTTGAAAAAATGAAAATTTTGAGTTTGGCCAATTTTGAACCATAAGGAAGTTGCCAACATCATCTGTTTTAAAAAATGTACTTTCATTAAAAATTTTGGCATGCGCTTTTTGGGGTTTAGAAGCATGGGAGGCGATGCACGGAGTTTCAACGCCCCCTCCCGTTTCTAAAAATTGCACAATATGTACTACATTTAGCCAGTTTCAGGTAACGAAATACCATTTGTTTTTAAATTTTCGTTTTCCAGTGGCATCCATCACGACAAAAAGCTTTGTTCCACTTTCCCAAAGTTCTGAAATCCTTTTTAAGCTATATATTTTAACCTAACCAATCCTTTTGGGTATTCACTATATTCGAATGTAAAAAATTGAATTATCCACAATGTTCAGAAAATATTCTCACGAATGTATTAAAAACGTATTGTGCGCTGATTCTAACATAGAATATATGTATTTGCTAACATTTTTTATCCTGCATAAGAAAAGAAACGGGAAAGGGGTGTAAAACATAGAGGAGCATCTGTTTCATCCCAGTGAAGTTGAGGCCCATGCATTCTCAGAAATCATTAAATAAATTGATCATCAAATAAAGAAGAGATTTGTAGGCCTGCCAATATTCTCCATATATACGAATAAAGTCAATCAAATATTAAGGAGTTCTTATCTGGAATGCAATTAATGGTAATATTAAAAATACCTTCATTTTTGTGGGTTTCTCTTGGGCGTATACTTCAAATCTGTTTGATAAACGTTGATTATCGCCAGTCAATTTTTGGCATTAGCAGTGATACCCCTTTTCGTGTGATTTTCAATATGAAAGTCATTTAAATGTTCAATTTTAGTTTTAATCATATTTTTCTTATTTATGAGCCTAGATGAATTTGCCTTGGCATGTTGCGATTCCTTTATTCATATAAACCAAATTTGAATTTATTTCATGCTGTGTTTATGTTTCATGCGGAATTTACACCTCATCTGATCCTGCTTTTTTCAGTTTTACAGATATTTGACGTGTTTCAAAGTTATTTGAAATGAATATTTCAAAAATAAGGTTTTCAACCCATCCTCAGAGTTGTTTTGATTCCACGACCATGATACCTTTTTAAGCTCCCTTGCATTCCTCTATCGTGCTGACTGCTTGTTGTAATTCTAGGTTCTGTTTGTTATCAAATCAGGGAACACTCATGCCACCCACAAACTTTCAATTCCAATTGCTCATTTAGAATTGTTTTTGAAGACAAGTTTGTCATGTTTATTGAGATGCGTGGAGCAAGGAAGTATTTCTCGAACCCGTATTTGATTATTGGCGATCTTCTTAAAGTAGCAAGTGTTTTTGCTGCTCCCCATGCTACGTCGAAGGCAATCGATGCCTCGGTGCTAACGCAACATACGAAAATACGTATATAGGCCTACGTAAGAAATATTTTGAAGATCAGCCCGAAACGGAGAGCGGCGAATCATGTAGGATTCAACTCCCACAATTCAGTCCGTTAAGACTTCAAATCCCTAGTCTACATACAGTAAGAGCGATCACTAATTTCCTATCTGAATATGTGTAATTTGTAATAGCTATAACTTAAAGAGATTTTCCTTAGCAAAGGGTTATCCAATATTTGCGCGGAAGGCGATTGTACGAATCCTGCGAGGATATTTATAAACCAGACAATATATGGTGCATGTTACGTTGGCTCACGTAATTACTATACTAATTAATACTTTCTTAACAGCCACGCCTGTATTTCGAAAATTAGATACTGGTGAGTTAAAAGCCATTATATTGCACTTCAAAATTGGTAACTCTAATAGGGAAGTGAGTAGTTCTAAAAATGTAGCTCTTTTTCGGTGGACTAGCAATTAATTTACAAACGCAATGTACAAACCGCAATATTTCTCATTTCCTGCTGAATCAACAGAGCGCTGTTGCAAAAATGCATGTCCAGCTTAAAATACGATCTTTCCTTCAACACAAAAATCTAAATATCTAAACGGTAGTTTTATAGGTATATAATAGCATAAATAAATAGACATTTAAATATCCCTCAATACATTTGTTAGCAGCTATACGATCAGCTAATAATTTTGTAAACAGGAAACTCAGTAGTACAAAAACTACATTATATATTGCTAAAAACACTGGGTATTTATCTTGTTATCATAAATCACTACTTCCTCTAAACCATTATTTTCTCGGATCATGCTTGACAGAATTATTCTAGTATATCATTTCTCTAGAGATTTTGTCTTTGAAAGTCTATTTTTCTACAGGGGGTTTCCTCTCTCGCAGAATAAAGGGGATATTCTATCCCCTGTCATATGGTTAAGCTTTATCGTCAGCCTGGCGTATCTCAATCACTGCGTTTCACTAGGCTACAGGTCTATCAAGATCAGGTCATGGTTATCAAGAAAACTTAAGTATTTTGCTCATATATATTCTCAAACAAGACCCTGCGAGATCTTATGATAATAGTTAAAACAATCTTCTAATCCAAACATTAATTATTCGGTGGAGTCGATAATTTCCGAATCCAGATTTGATCCGAGGTGGGCAGACGCGTACATACTCTCGTTCTGACATTATCTTTTAATATTCAGAAAAGTACGTTTTTAAACTTGACCATAGATCTTGTTTTTTGGCCTCCTCGGTTAGTTTTTTTGTTCTTTTTTCTTATCAAGCACCTAACGCCCTTTATGCTGATTATGGAGTAATTTTACTTACATACTATCCCCAATCACAAATGGTGTACTGAGTCCAAACCTAATTTTATCAGATTAAAAACATCAAGTTCCTGATCCTGACAGAACCCTGAAGAGAAAGCTTCCCCTTATTTCAAAATGATGCGAAGTGTTATTTAAGTTTTTGAATCAACAGACGAACTGGCCCAAATATTTTTAGGCTAATTTGAATTTAGTCTCATATTTGAATCAAAAATATATTAACTTGTTTCGGTATTTAAAAAGGGGAAAAACTTTCTGTTCAGGATTTTCTTTGGGATCAAGACTCTGTTAGTTTTATTCCGGATCGGATCAGGTTTGGATTTAATACGCAATTTGCGATTCAGGATCGGATCTGGATTTTGAAATTCCTGACTCCGCAGACCTCTCAAGAATTGAATCCGGCAGACCTGTCGCATATATTCTTCATCTCTCACGGGATTCGAACCTACATCATGGCGTTCAGAGATGTGCAACTCAAAGCAAATTTCCAATGCTTTATCGATTGAACTAACGAACTAACCGAGCACCCTTCTTCCAAATACACTTTTCTCAAGATATTCATTTCAATTTTCGACTTGGATTATAAATTACCAGATAACATATCAATAAAGGAAAATTTATTTCCCCCCATATTTCATTTGTTCATATGTATATGCAAAGAACCTCTAATGGTTGACAAAATCATTGACGAAATGTTGCTGACGGACATGCCTCATGAAATAATACCTGACCTGAATGAAGAAATGTTCTGCAGAAAATCTCCGGTTCATCTCCACAAGAGGGCTTGCTACCACTCATGGATAAAGGATCGGGTGATCCATTACTGATGTATCATCTGCTGAGCTTCTTGCATCCCCACGAATATCAAAATCAGGTAAAACCTCCGCACAGTTAGGCAGTATCACTGAGCTAAGGAGAGATACTACTTTTTTCCAAATAATCAAAAACTGCCGCAATGATTGAATTGATGTGGTGTGCCAGCTTTTCACTAATATCAACAGGCAGTTGGAATTCTCCGTTTATTTTAAAATGCACTTTCAATTTGAAAGAACGTGTGGGCAATAGGGTGCATGCAGAAATCATTATGATAGCCATTTTGGAAAGATATTCGCAGATTTAAGGGGGCCTCCGACATGTCAAAATATTACCATAAGCGAGTAACCGCTCAACCCAGGGTGTAATAACTTGGGTAGGCTAAGCCGAACAGGAAAAGATGATATCTTTCCAGTAATTGTAACCCTACCCGTCTATAAGTGGCCGCTGTTTCAGGGCCTTGGACAGGGTGATTCACTCTAAGAAGTAGCTATAAAAAAATACAGCAATTTCACACGATGTTCTAGTATTTACAAAATCTCCATTGTATTTGGTCACTGATTAGACGAAGTAAGTTGGCCTTTTTACTGTAAAATACATCTTTAATTATAAAACTCAGTTGAGATATTTGGCTATAGATTATATCTTAGAGCAATATCTAAATGTGAATTGTATTGGGCAAGATGAGCCCAATTTTATAAAAGTTCGCTCTGGGAAAGGCCGGAAGCAGTGCCTAAAAAGAGCTAACTAACGACCACTCGAATGTTAGAGAGCTACAAAAGGTAAAGTGCCAACGACTGCACTCCAAGCAGAAACATTCCATACAGAACTAACCGCAATGGCGGTGAATGGTATCTGCCCTGGTCGACGATAAAACATCTACCACTTCTTTGCTTCCTTTTAGTCACCTCTTACGACTTACTTTTTATGTAGTGTGGTTCGATGTTTTGGAACTACAAGTCAGCTCAATAGTAACTAAAACTACTGGCTTATTGAAGTAATTGCCTGTTCTAAGCTATCAGGTTTATGCACACATCTTGAACATCCCCCAAACCTCTATTCAACTCTTCAATTCGTCTATGTTAGACAAACAAGCATGCAAGATAACACAATTTAATTTGCAAGCTCAAAAGGCAGTTAAAATGATCCCCGAAATTGTGACAGGCAAATGGTCCAGGTCAAGCTTGAATCACACTTGATACAAGGTTGCAATACAAAAGCAGCTACAGTTTCCTTGCTTATAGATCCCAAATATCAGCACATAAAATTGTTAGTTTTAATATTAAATAACAGAGAAATCTACCGGTGCCGGCAATATTGTTGCGTAATGGTGATTATTTTGTCAAGACCAACATGCGAGCATTGCTGAATAGAGACTAAAGTATTACATAAATGACCAATAAAGTACAATACAGTAAAGAATTGCTTAAGGGCGGGGCTTACGTAAAGCAAAGTCTAATGGGAAATTAGAGCCAAATTTCTATATAGATACATAGCTAATTATATTTCACCCAACCTCCACAAGTATGGCATAGTAACACATTTCTCATGTTCTTTCATTATGTTTTTTGATTTACTGATTTATCGGTGGTCAAAAATGTTAAATATCGGTATCGCCGTCGGTTGCAAAGAATCAATATCGCTCGAGTTCTAACGTAAAAAAGATCCTTGTATTATGAATCGTAGGATGTTCATTTTCAGCGATGTGTAAAACAAAAAAGTAAAAGGCTATCTTTACTTATGGAATATACACCAGTGTTGCTAATTTCATATTCCTGCATTGTCATTTCTTTGACAAAAATCTGATGCCTACTCAAGATATGGCACTCAATTAGACTACAGTTCGATATCATATTATGCATAGCATAATTAAATAAGACGAAAAATTGGCTTTTATTGACAATCTAAAACAAGAATTCTTATACATACAATTCCTCAATTTTATCACCCCTCCCACCATCGCACATTGACCAATGAAATTAAGTGAGAGTTTCTCGGTTCTTGTTTTCTTCTTCATTTTTTGCTAAATCCTGCCTCCGTACTACCGGGTTCTAGCTTTTCCTATTCCATGTACAACCTGGCATGGAGCAATGCGATGACGGCATATTGCTTTATTGCAGTGGATCTAACTTGGTAAAATAATACCTAAAATAGTCACACAGTCATGAAAATCATATATATTATTATAGAACCATAATGGATAAGAAATGGAAAAATTGAAATTGAATTGATATTTATCAGAGTAATCTATCGCCGGCATGAGAGAAGACTAACTAGCAGTCATAAATGAACTATATTGTGATAAAAACAAGAACATCTGGGATTACTACAGTAACACGAAACGTTGAAAAAAGGATGGGATGCAATGGAATCACTATTCCAAAAACAATGATTCCACTCCGAAATTTCCGGGTTCAGTCTTTATTATCTTATTTCTGTGTCCAAACAAAAACTCAATGACATAAAATTCTCATCCGAAATCCTATCCTCTTTTGAACACCATTTTTGCACAGAGCAAATGAAAATATATTAAAAGATTTTCAATTTTTTTCTTTTAAACTTGCTGAAGGGGAATTTTTCATTACAATATATTCAATACCAAAATACTGGATACAGTATTCCCTTAAAAAATTATTTTTCAGAATATATGTTCAGCATAATATAAAGATCTAAGACTTCAATAAACTGGAATAATTTACCTTAAAATGTTAATTTGCTCAGCATAGCTTACTGTTTATTGTCTCTCTATTAGGATATGAGTCGTTCTCGCTTGATGATAAATGATGATCGCAAGATTTTCATATTTAGTTTGGCAATAATTGTCATTCTCAACCACTGAGTGACTTTTTGCGGTATCCAGGTACCGTACCGGTACCTGCCCTTGAGTAGTTAAGAGCAGGTATGATCTGTAATCGTGGCATAATGTTCCGGCAGCCTTTTTAAATGTATGCTAAAATAGTCTACAAGTTTCCATAGTTTCTACCGTACTAAATTTTTTTAGCATCATCAATAACAAGGAACATACACCTTAGACAGGCATTAGAAGCACACTGCTACAAACGTTAAGTTCGGGACGTATGAATTCCGACTCAGCCGTGCCATTTTGTGCGTGATCTGTCTCTCTCTCAATAGACTCTGCTTTGATGTCAACTGGAGGTCTTCATAAACCGAATTCGCTCAATTTTGATTGAATTTGGTTTGGATTGGCCTTCAAAACGTTTTGCCCGGTTCGGATCCAATCTTTTCGGTAAAAAAATTAATATTACATTAGGACATTTGAAAAGATAGAGAAAACTTTTGATATGGATTTTGTCAGAATCAGGAGCGTGATATTTTCATTCCAGATCGGATCAGGTTTGGATTCGGGGTGCAATTTGGGAGCCGGATCGAATCTGGTCTGGAAATTCCCGACTCCGCGGAACACTAATATCAGCGTACAAAATACTTTAATGTCAGCTGCTCAATAGCACACCGCGTGTTTAATTTGAATTCTCCAAAACCTTATTTAACCTACTATAGCTTTATTTCTCTAGTCATTCATTTTGAATTTGAATATTTTTTATATTTATGATTTTCTTATTGTTCACAATTACAGATTATTTTTGTCATAAAAACGATCAATAGTATTTTGGAAAAGAAATGGGTTATGGCATTGTAACCTCTGACCCGTAGATTCTCATCTCGTTCTTTTCGCTGCGATTTTCTAACGTGGTGCGTTGGCTTTTTGTGAGTTTTTTGTTATGTTTTAATAATGATACTCAGTGGTCAGTTTCAACTCGTTTTCATGTCTTTATTTTTGCAGGTGTCTCAACCACTCAAAACAGCAAAATGGTGGCCTCTAAAAAACAGGTGAGTCGAGTTTGGCACAAATGTTTGTAGTTCGATTTAGACAGGAAGTCAACGTTAGCTCATAATGTTGAATTATTTCATTCAAAAAATACCTATTATGTTATTATCGCTGTCATGACCCATCTTTTACTGTGTATCAGACTTTTGGTTAACGTTGTGACTTTAATATGAAACTGTATAAATTGTTTGTGGCGTAGTCTACGGCTGTTGATTTCTTTGCCGTCAAAAAATAGGTTTTACAGAGCATCATGGACTACAACTAACTGCATCCAAGTGTTGAATCCAGAATTATTTAGTTTATGATCGATCGCAAAAGGTACTACGGCATAAATTGTAAGAACAAGCATAAATTTCTACCATTCAGTATTGATTTGGAGATGATTGTCAGGTCATATAGGCCTACGACAAACAAACCCTACAGTATGGTCATCTAAAAGAATGTCGAGTCTAAATCCGGCAGTCTGTAAAAAGTGCCCCTTTTATATTCTGTATTGGTAATAAAAGTTTGCAGTCTGCTTATTTTCTGGACTGACTATTTCTGACAGGCTCATCCCTTCGCATTACTATTAATTTACACAGAAAAAGGCGTTGGAGAACATCAATTCCAGGTTACAACTTGTTATGAAAAGTGGAAAATATAACCTTGGATACAGACAGACGTTGAAAAACTTGAGACAAGGCAAAGCTAAACTTGTTATTCTTGCATCAAACTGTCCTGCTTTGAGGTAACTTTACATAAGCAGTTTTTTTTTTGTTTATTTTCAAAGTGCAACTAATTTGTAATATATAGATTGGCAAATTACAGAGAAGTTTGAGTATCCAGAGACAAGCAACTATCCAAAAGCATATGCGTCATGCCCGACTTGCGAACCACTCACTAAATTACTGTTGCCTCTTCATTCCCTCTTCAAAATATATTTCCAACGTTTTGATGCATTACTAGTAGGGCTGTTCAAAATATTCACATCATAAATTAGTCTATTCGATTTCGGCTACAATTCGAAATCAATGAAATGCTGATTTCAAATTTTTTCATAAATAAGTATGAATTTTTATGTAAATTATAACCTGATAAAAAGATGTCTGTTCGTTTATTGTATTACTTATCGATTCAAATTAGGAAAATTATTCGATTCTAAATTCAAGATCTAGATTTTGGCCACCTGGTTACAAGGCAATTTTTTGAGGAAGGAATAAAATTCCATCTCACACAAATAACATCTGTTTGGGATTTCCCTAAATGAAAGTGAAAAATATTGTGCCATTTTGGCATTTGAACAAAACACGAGTCATTTTCAAAGAACTGCGCATGTCTATAAGCGTTTTACGATTGGCCGATATAATCGGCCGCTTCTGTGATCTGTCGATATATATCGGTAAACATCAAAATTAGGCCAAACTAGATGAGATGTGTTCCATCTGTGACGCATGCTTGACGAAATAAAAATTCTAATTGGGTTTCAAAGATTCAGAATTTATTTGATAAAATTGTTTTAAAATTTCTATTTCAAAAAAATTCAATACTGGCTATTCAGATAATGAAATGAATTTAAATAAGAAATATGGAATACCTAACTATTCTGATAAAGATGAGAAAGCTCACGTTAGAATCAAGATTCGAATACAATGTATGCACAGAATAAAGTTTTAGCTAATTTGTCCTACAAACTTTTATCTTTTAATCTTAGATATATACATTTCCCACAAGTGGCCTCCAATATTCTGCCTGTCTTCCCTAGGGTTGTCTTTCAGCCGATGAATGCTTTTGACAGACACCAAACACAAATTGTGGGACTAATTTGCAAAACCATTCATTTTTCTTGTGTGTGTGATTCTGTACGATGGTTACTTTAAACAAAAAATACTTATCGAATATGTGAAAATTTTTCAAATATTTTGACAAAGTAAGCCATTGTTTAATTTTTTTAATATATTTTTTGAGAAAATCAGTTTCTATTGTTTTCAAAAATTATTGGATTCGACTCGAATTAATATATTCGAAAGTGGCAACCCTAACAGAACTATATGTAGCAATAAAATGAGGACCTTCCTAATCCTCCCAGTTTAGTAATGATACATAGTATTAAATTTATATTTTCAAATTTTATTGTACCTCGCAGAATAAGGCCAGTTTGGTTTCTTGTACCAGCCTGGTAAAAAGATAGAGGAAAATGAACAACTGTTGGTTAAATATGTGTAATAGTTATATGTATTATACAATTTGATCACAGTGACATGTTAAGAATTTCAATTTGGTATAGCAGTGAATATTTATATTTTTGAATATTACTATATAAATCTTCACAATGCCCTTAAATTATATTTAAAAACTATGAAATATGTTCCAATGCAGGAAGTCTGAAATTGAGTACTATGCTATGCTTGCTAAGACTGGAGTCCACCATTATACGGGAAACAATATTGAATTAGGAACAGCTTGCGGAAAATATTTCCGTGTCTGCACATTGACTATCACAGATCCAGGTATCCTAACTCTTTATATTTACTTTGTTTACTCAACCCATATTGTTTAAAGATTTTTGTGATATTTAGATTTAGAATAAGAATATTCTAACCTTAAAATTATTCACAATTTCTTTTCACATATATTTATTATAACATTTGTTATTCTTTTTATACTAGTTTATATTATATGAGAACCATTGTAGGTGTGCATATTCCTGATTTTATTATAAATTTATACAATAACTCCTCTATCATAAATGTTTTGAACAAGTATGCTTAGCACAATAAAAGTCCTGATTGGGAAAGACCAGGCACAAGCGTTTTGTTTAACTGTTCAGGTTCTTTGTAAATATTGTTTATATATTTATTTTTTTTATTGAATTGAAAGCTCTTATAACATAGTTTAGGTTGTTTACTTCGATTGAACAACTTCGTTACTTTGGGAGCTATAGAATATGCAAGTCAAGACTTCTGTTCACATTCTATTGGATATGTGGATGGTTTTAATACTTGCAAACAATTCTTGTTATAGAGCACTTGTAAATGAATCAAGTGCTATATTATTTGAATCTGCTAAAAAGGCGTTTTAGTAATCAATGACATAACGAGTTGTGTGGATATCGCAAAAAAGGAATCGCTCGTTTGACATTTGACGCAAATTTAACTGTGGCACATGCTTAGAGCTATCTTTTGGCGACATGAAACTGTATCATGCAAATCCACAAGAATGGATTCTTTTCTATGCAAACAGCATTGTTCCCTTATCAAGTACCGGTAGTCCATTTAGGAATCACCAAAATTTGATTTGATCACCCAGTCATATTAATTTATTATTTCATATACTATGCGTTTTAGTATCATTCGGTTCAGTTTTGAATGAAGAGAGTCAAAGTTGTTTGTTATGCTGTTAAGTTCGATATCAATCATGGTGGTTTTACTATCTAAATTGTTAAGAAGCTGTATTTTGACCCAACAGACAAATCCTGGTGATGATGTCCAAACTGTTTAATTAGATTTCTTGTTTTATCGAGTTTTGTCTTGTTTTGCAGGTGACAGTGATATCATCAGAAGTATGCCTTCAGCTGCTGCCGATCATTGATGGGATAAAAATAAAAATATATGAAAAATGTTTGATGTCTCATTCCTTAAAAATTTATCATATAGGTCAGCAGTGTTTGAGATATTTTCAAACTGAATTTTATTTTTCCAAGAAAAGTTACTCACGTCATTTAATAATCCGTACCAGTATGCCTATAATTGCAATTGAAGTCTCTGGATGTGCCTCGTATGCTTCTGCTTGATAGGCTGGATTCGTCACTCCAGTCTAGTGATTTCAATAGTGTGTGGATATGCTATCCATCTTAATACCCTAGGTTGACTAAGGATTTGAGGGTGTTTGTACGCATACATCTATATCTAGAAAGTTTCGGGCAACTGAAAAGAGCGATAGTTTTATACATACGTACTGCTCTAAAAAATTTGGGAACTTTTTTGGAAATTCTACTATACATGAGGCTAGGAGGAAATACATTAGGACTGCTGGTGTCGCGGAGTTGAGCCGCTTCTTGAGGTGGACTGAAAAACGTCACAGACGGAAAGCACTATCATGTTGACGCCTGCCAACAATGCCTTGAGCAATAAGTACAATAGTTTTCCGTTATCCCACTCCTTAGATATTCTGTCTGCTTTGGGGTAGGGAGCCAGAATTTAAAAATAAAATATTGGGTAGCGTTAGAATTCTGTGTCGAGGTACCTGAATGACAGTACATAAATTTTATATAGTTTACCCTGCTTGAGAATGACTTATGACAGATCACGCCAGTTCTGAATTGGGTTTAATGTTTTAGCACTTTTTTTCTGTGCATGGACCTAATTGAAGGGAGCATAAGCAGTTTTCTACAAGAGGCGTAACGTGGGGAATAGGCGCCCAGCAGACCTGTGGCACACGGTCCTCTTGCACAGGATTTGAACCTTCACCAGGATGAGTGTTGATCAGATGCATAGCTTTAAACATAGTCACAACGCTTCACAGACCGAGCTAACCAGAAGCTTTTTTTTTTAACTGCTACCTTTAATCCTGCAGTGCGTACAGGTCGTACCGAAAATATTCTTTTTAAACTGCCAGCTGACAAGTATAACAGACACAAGAGTCAGACCTTAAAGCTCTCCTGCATTTTACTTTATTAAAATGGAGAGAAAAAGACGAAGGTTCAACTGCATCAATCACCTATTCATTATTGTAAATATATAACACAACATTATTAACGAAAGCAAATGGGATATAAATGACACTTGTGGATAATTAATACAAAATAGTTAGGCAAAACAGAATTTCCTTATGCCTAATAACATAATACAGGGCATACATCCCTTCCACTACCAAATATTAGTGAGGGGGATTCATACACCTATTATGCTCAGTAGCTAGCATTTTATTAACAACAATGTAAGAAACCAAATTCAACCTTTTTCTGAAAATGCAAGCTCAGTTATCCGATCCATATTGAATGCTGCAGAGGTACCACTCGCCCATACTAGCCAGCTAAATTTTAACATAAATAGTTCTTCCAAGTCATAGAAATATAATTGTTCAAAAAAATATGCTTCAGAGGCACCCAGGTGTATAAATCTCAAAGTAGGTTTATTATTACTCCTAATAAGTTTATAAACTATAGTTTTTCGGCTCTATGAAGACTTCGGTCAGTCGTATTTTCTTCTACTAAGACATATTTGTATAGAAACATGCACTCTTGCATCACAATTCGTCATCCCATTTGAAATCACTAAGGTCAATATCCTCTTCTTCAGGAATCTAGACAAAGAGCAACATCATTAAAAGACAGTGATCATAAAATTTGAAATCTATGTTCTACCTCCAAACAAATTTCAAAATTTATTCTTGGCACATTATTGTACATTTAAAGTACAAGTGTTAATCGACAATTGCCACTGCCAGAATTTTTTTTTCGAATATCGAATCGTACCCAAACAAAAATAATATTTTGTCAAGCACTAGACCATGGCGGCACGGTCCACCTGTGACTAATACTTGACACACTTTGTCCGACTGGGTATAAACATCTACCAATAATAGGTAGAATTATAATCACTGCTTTTTTAATACAGTGGTGGAGAATTTTGAAATATTTGTAAAACACCCAATATAATTCATATAATTACTGGAAAAATTACGGTGAAACATAGAAATAAGTTAATACAACCACCAATCCAAAAGTAATATCCCAACGTTCATCGATCATATTTCAACAAGCACGAGTCATAGACTGAATAAATGACACTACCTAGTGTCCGGAAAAAATATCTCCGACAAATAACTTTTCTGTGATTAAATGTACCTGTCCGTCTTTGCCATCCCAAGGTTCACAATCTTGAATAGTTGGAAGTTTGTCTTGAGGTAGAGAATGCGAGTTTCTGCCGGCTCTACCATATGAAACTCCATTCAAGAAAGATTCAATTCCCTCTTCATTGAAAGGACCAGTCAAAACAGTGAATAATTTTTTCTTCTCAACAATGACCGCCATTGCCTAAAACATACGTAGAAGTTAACCCAACAATGCAACAAGCACCCTTTACAAGAGAAGGTTTCTCTCTCCCTCACCCATGGCTGATATCACTAGGGATGCTCAATCTGTAATCAAGTTTTGAGTCGATTCCCGTAAATGAATTTGAATAACCAATTCTGGATTTAATGAGATTCAAGAAAGGTCTGAGAAAAATGAGAAATTTTTGAGGTGCGCAGAAATTTTACATGTATTTTGAAAACTTTCGTAAAAACAGTAAATAATGGCACATTTTTTGACATTATTCCATAAAATTCTCAAGTATTGATAAGATTGGAAAAGAGTCTATTTGAAATGAAAGGATTTAATTCTAAAATAAATGTTGTGTTACAGTGGCAACACTGGATATCACTCCAACTAAAGAATTTATTTTGTCGAATACTAACCAAAGATCCAGAATGCCAGCTACTCCGCTACTCAGACACATGAAGGAACCTGAAGATAATGACATACGTTTCGAACATTCGGAAGTCTGACACTCTAATAAAACATGATTCCGCCAGCCTGGTACGTTCCATATGTAGCCCATACTTGACTAATATTCAGAATTGGATCTCACAAGATTAGTTGAGGGCATTTTACTTGGATGTAGGCCTAAACAGTGTGCGATCGTGCAGCTATGCAACTTTAATAGAAATGCAACATACCGGGTATCCTGATCCCCCGATTCCCAAAGCTTTTTCTAAATCTTGTTGTTTTCCACCTTCAGTCCACATCCAACCCCACTGCTTCTTCTTGAATTTTTCTCCCATATTTGCCAACAATTTCAACGCCTCATTTCTTCCTTTAGCCCCTGAAAATTATAGTATGTACATTTATAAGTGACTGCAAATGGTATACTAATCAGCTAATCGATCAATTGAGGAAAATTGTCACAACAAATTCAAAGGTATATTTCAAGATTTATAATTTGCGAGAATGAATTTTTTATGAATGTCTCTCAATAATAAAACTGCACCAGAAAACTTATAACATTGATTGAGCTATTTACCAGTATCGAGAATATTTGCAAGAAATGAGATGACGCAGAGTTGTTTTCCCATGCAGTTGTCTTCCTGAACTTGGGCAGAAACAAGTTCCTCAATCTGTATAATAAGACATATAATTATTCACTCGTCGCTTTGATTCATAGAGTATATTACTCCTTCTTGGTACAGTATTCTGTTTCATACTCTTTATTTTTGAACTGTTTTAAGAGGAAAAGAAAGCAAATACATGGTAATGCCATTTTTTCACACTTGTGTTCGATTGAATTCAAAAATCAAAAAATTTTAACATTAAAATAGGAAAAATCACTGACACTGCCATATACTTCTATGACACACATAAGTGAGCAAGATTTTGTCACTCTTGTGTGTTATACTTATCACTTACTGTCGGTGGATCAATATTTTCTTCATAAAGTTCCAGAGCTGCATTTAAAATTGAAGTACTATCCCTTCCCCCTTGGAAATCTTCTGGACTTTCTTTCGCTCCTCTACGAAAAACTTTGATGGTTGGGTATCCCCGAATCTACAATATAAAAAAAGCTGATTAAGCTGCTATTTGTTACATTTCCATGTAGAATGCCAAGTAAAAAACTTTTAATGTACATATGCACCAGCCACTGCATCGAGAAGACAAAAGTGTATACCAAATTCACTATCCATCCAGATTCAAGAGATTAATAAATGTAATGGTATTGATTGAACAATTCACATGATAGTTTGGCAGGGTATTTAAAAAAAAAGTAAATCTTAGTCATGGACGTGTTTAAACCTTGTAGTTCAAATGAATTTCGAAAAGCGTTTGAAATAAATTCCTTTCTACACATACCCCATATTTGTTGCCAAGAAATTGATTAGCAGTTGCATCGACTGCTCCCATTCGAACTTTATCTCCTGCTTGTTCTTTCAATTTGTTGGCCGCTTCTTTCCATTCTGGTTCCAGACTAAAAACAATCAATGGAACTTAGTACCAGATTATGGTAGGCTAGGTAATCAAATACCCGGCGTAAAATAACCTCCACCAGAAAAAATTACCTGAAACAATTTTGATAAAAATTCGCTTTAAAAAAGCGGGAAGCAGAAATGTTGTAAAATTAGCCTGATAACAGTGACAACTTCAACAATCTAATCAGTGACAAAACACCGTACTTACATATCTCTTATAAGAAACATAACTTACCGTTTACAGTGACCACACCATGGAGCATAAAATTCAACAAGCCATGGTTCATCACTCTCAACGACAAGTTCATTAAAATTATCATCAGTAAGTTTAACAACCGCATCCTCTCCACTGTCTTTTCTTCCTCCATCCTAGATAGAAAGCATTAATAAGTTTTAAGTCCTGTGTGAACAAATACAATGCTAGAAGCTCTTAGTGTTTCAGCGGTTTCTGGGATACCAACGTGATACTCTTAAAATCTTACTTTGAGAAAACTCAATAAAAGAAAATAATCAAATATTGTACGCATTTTCATATAATAAACAAACAGAACATTGTCAGATAAATAAAAATTTACCAATATTTTCTAAAAATGTCTACATTTTTCCACCAGACAGACATAATGTCATAGATTTATTCCACTACTTTCTCCAACTAAATATAGCTATATAATTACCCGTTGGCCTCCACCTCCTGATGATCCTGATCCACGAGACCTCTCATTTATCATTTCCCTAAGTGCTTTGAAAGCAAATTCCTGGAAAGCGTCTGCTGTTCTTGCACCTAAATTCAAAACATATTGTGAGAACTTACCTTCATAACAGTCGCTGAATCAGAAAAATTTTACAAAATATATTTAATCAATGCTAATATGGGATATGGTATAATGGCACGCTTACAAGGCGAGGTCCATGTGGCTGAGGCTTAGCATAATATAGAATCTCAGTTCAACAACTCTCAAGTTGGCAGAACTGCGTTTACAAGAAAATTTATGGTTGCTCAATGAGAGGTTCGGACAACTTTCTGAAGATTTCAGGATGCAACAAGCCACATTGAGTTACTAAAACCACAATTTTATTTTGAAACATACCTTGATAGTCAGTAGGTTTATTTTTGTTTGCTCCGAAAACTTTTATAGTGGGAAAACCTTGAATGCCATATGGTTGTCCAACAGATTGATGAGCTGTCATGTCTACCGCTCCTACGTTTGCGACACCCTACAAAAGTATTTGAATACTACAATGATAAAACTACAACTACATTAGCACATGAACGTACACAATAAAATAGAATGGTATGCATAACTAAACTGAATAGATAAAAGCCATTCAAATATACTACCAAAACACCATGTTAACTAACAAAATTTGAGAATAACACACAAGACCCCAGAACTAAACCCCAAACTAAAAAAGCCATTGCCGAAACCAGGTGCTAAATTACACACTTGCATATCACGAAATTTCACGTGTATCTGCATAAAAGAAATACTCAAACCTAAATAAATATTTTTATAAGATCTGTGCAAATTTGTCTTGATTCAGGGCTTTGAGCCTAACCATACGGGGATAATGGCACCATGATAAGAAATTGATTCACACAAATGCTGTTGAATTTTGTGTCGTTAATTTTGTGATGCATTTTTTTTTTATAAATGAGTATTAGGATGACCATTGAACTTCTCATATCACCAGCTAAATGAAAGCATTCCAAAACTCTAACAACCATTCACTAATTGCATTGCACATAATTTATACCATCATGAATGAGGCCTTTACTCTTGTCATTTCCAAGAGCCATAATCACAGGAACATCAGATATAGAGACATTATATTTTTTTGCCAACTTCTTGCGCTTATGAATGTTAATTGCTCCTACACTCACAGCTCCCTTAAACATGGTTCAATTAATTATAAAAATGATTATTTGTAAATCGGATTGGGAAATACACAAAAATTCAAGATACAATCAGCCAATTATGACACAGCCAGAAGAATTTATCTGAACTATTTTGTTAAGTTCCTGATGGATCATGTCTTACAGATGCGGCCCAGCTGTGAACAGCTCTGAAAGTTTTCAAACACAAACTTTTAGTGCAGTATTTATTTGCACCAAAAAGTATATACCGTAAAAAATTGTGTTTTTTTCGATCCAACTTCAACTTTTTTCAACTAGGTATATACGTGTGGCATGTGAATATTGCATAGACATTTGCATATGATAAACAGTGTATTTTTATTAGGTCAATAGCCATACATTCACAGTCGACTTATTTCAGCTATTTGTTACTATATTTCATTTAGTCACTGCAATTAAATAAATTTTAAATAAGAGTATCCCAGTCACATAAGAGTCGTCCAATCCCGATATTAAGCATGAGTCACTGATGGATTGCGCTGCAAAGGTGGCTGTGGCTCATGTTTGATGAAAATAAATTCTTGATTGGGATAAATCCTCACAACACAGTTCAAAAACAAGTCAAATAGGGTTTCACCTTGTTCATCTCTTTAACTACTAAAATTAGCCGTGAAACTCAATATTAATAATAATATACCTAATATACCTTCAATGCTGTGGCAGCCTTCTTCCAATCCCCTGCCATACTTTGACAATGTCCGCACCAGGGTGCATAAAATTCAACCAACCAAAGTTCATCACTGTCCTTTACTTTTGAGTTGAAATTTGACGAAGTCAACTCTACGACATCATCACTGCTGCTATACAGCGCGTTTGAATAAGTGGTCAATGCTAGTAACAGTGCTGTGAATATGAATGTATAATTGAAATAGTAAAAACTAAACAGTTGCAGTGAAATCCCGAGGCAGATACACCCCATTGCACTTAACTAAAACAGTTGAATTCTGTTGGAATATTTTTCTCTTAGAGAGCTTTGCGATCTTCCTACCTTGCTTGCGAATTTGAAAAAAATACAATAACAAAAATCAAATACTCACCAATAACCTTCATTTTGCTATTTTGTAAACAATTGTGAATTAAATTTTTGTCCACACTCTTCAGTAATGAAATTCTTCGATTCCAGTTATCAGGAACAACAACAGGAATTTAATTTTAATTCAGCAAACCTTCAATTCACTGCTCACCCCTCTTATACTTTCAACACCCAGATTCTTCCAGATTGCTTGATGAAATAATTTAATACTCCTATAATTTACTGTATCAAACATTGAAATATCAGAATTATTAACGCAAGATTAGAAAAAGCAAAAAAAAATCATGAACAATTTCAAATAGTTTTGTTTGTGAGAAACATTGAATACGGTTAATTATTTTGGCATGTGTCAACTTTACCTAACAAAAATCATCGTCATTAATGGATCAGTTGATTTTTAACAGATCTAGATTCTGGGTTAATTTTCAGTCTTTCGGTTTCATCTTTTTTGGTGAAAGTATTTGTCGCATGACAAAATTTAAAATGATCAAAGCAAGCCCCACATTCTTATTAACTGCTTATAAACAGGAGTATAAGGGATATTAAATCCAGCAAGTCAAAAGGTACAGTACAGGGTAGGCCTACGTTCCCGCGAACATTCGGAAACGGTACGAATTGACCAAACACTTCTACACTGTGCAGCTTAACGCAAATAGAGATTTATGCTGCTACCAATTCACCTGTCATTTAGCTTATCCATTCGAACCTATCCTGTAGCTTCCCAAGTCAGGACACAAGAAAGCATTGGACTTGAACTGAACAGGTAATGTTAAATATGACTCCACAGGACATGTCCCTGTGTAGATGAGCGCCGCAGTAGTTTTACTGGTCTAACGTACTGCGTTACGAGCGTTTGCAATGCTGAATGTGTCGGATCCAAGACTGAACTACAAAAGCCAGAAATGATAATCACCCTACAACTGGTATGGTATGAATTGATAAACATACCTCATTATACCTCGTAAAAAGGTTATAAAACTCAACGAAACAATACTGATAAAAAGAAAAAAAAAGTAAAACAAAACAAGCTTCCTGAGAACACCAGGGAAACAGATGAACGTTTTCAACATGTGACATGGTTCGCTGCACAACGTTGACATCACAAAGCTGATGTACAATTTGGCGCATTTCAATTGGTTGTTGCTAACGACCCCGCCCCAGGCACGGTTAAATGAGCACACGTGTCCTTACCTCCGCGGAAACGCAGCTTCACAGAAAACGTTGCTTGCGGCACAAGGCGGTATTGTTTTTATTTTGAATCCATCGCAAATTTTAGTAGGTTACTTTACATCTTTTAGAAATCCTATTATATCTTCTTTTATAGTTGTATATCGTGTTGTCGTTGATGCATACGTGCTTGTGATGGCCCGGAAGATGATCAATCAATAAATTTAATTTCAAGATTTTCGCCAAAACACAGTTAACCTCATGGCGAGCCACAAGCTGCCATGCAGACACCATTCCCGTATCCGGGTTAAAGGCTTTGGTTTAACATATATTTTTCTGCGCATGGACCGCATATAATCATCCCCCACGGGACTCGAATCCAAGACGTTAGTGATGCGTACGTACCTCGAAGAGTATCCCCAACGCTTTACCGATTGAGCTAATCGGCCACCGGAATCTGTAGAAATGTAAATAAATAGCTCTTTTATCAACGCAATTATTACCGTTAGCGAGCTTATTATGGTAATTCAGTTATCGTGTTGAACAAAAGCATGGAATTTGACTGCTAACACGACTGCTATATAATAACATGTAATATAGATTTTTTTAAGTTTTCAAAACCTGGGGCAAGCGTACCTCACTTTCATTTCCCCACATGCGTGGACCTTTTTCAATAATAAGCCAGACACGTACTACCCAATCGGGATGACAGGTCTACGTTAAAATAAAATCGATTTTGGAAAAGGAATGAATATTTTTTACTCTTGAAATCTGAAATTTCAATAGTTAATACGCCAGAAAGGAAAAAAGTGAAGAAAATTCGCGACAGCATAATTTTTCTTCACTATTGAGGGCTTGAAAGATCGACCGCCTCCAACCCATGACTTTTCAAAATTCCTATTTCTAGTGAATTTAGAATATCGTTGAAACTAAACTGCAAGACAACACTATCCTGGGCTGAGATAAATGTACACCGACAATTTATATTGGGTTTAAAGTTTATTAAACACTGTCGGAAAGTTTTAGCTGGCTATGGGTACGGGCTTTAGAAAAGTCCTACCGTATTTCCTGCGTGTCGTCAGAGGCGACTGAAAGGATACAAAGAGGAAACAAAGATGATTTCATCACCGCCCAGGGCAGATACCCCCCCCCCCAGCTCACTTTACCTTAGTGGATTTTCCACTTAAAGCGCAGTTGCTGTCACTTTATCTTGTAATAGCTATTTCTTATCTGAGTACTCATTTAGTTGAACCCTTTTAGGCGTTGCTTTCAGATGCGCTTGGAGCGAACTTCCATAAAAAAAACTACTCAGTATTCCTCATTATCGCTGTTCAGTTCCATTTGGGATGTTTTCCACTACATTTTGAAATAGCTCTTGCCATAGGTGGAAGCCTCTACTTATGGCCATGCATAAGATTGAGTGATAATATTGAAAATATATAATGTAAAAGCAATTTCATATCCGAGATGGAGATGTAAGTATTTGGCTTTTGGGTATATTGACATTTTATGCGCTTTTTATGAATTGCGCGCAGGGTAAATTGGGATTTAACCATGATAAGTGGTCGTTGGTTAGTTTTTTCAAGTTCTGCTGATGATTTTAGCTTACAGAGAATTTCATTAAAAACGGCAAATACGAGAATATGAATGCTTCCAAGTTGAATTACGACGTCTTAATTTACTCCACAGGTGAAACATTTCTTGAAAATATAGTTTTTATTGTTATATAATCACAAAACTGCCGAAAATGGCGCAGATGGCACCATACCTCACCTAAATACACTAGTGGGTATGGCACTTCTAGTAATCATTAACTTGGATGCATGTGCCCAAAGAACGGAAAACTAACACTATTTGACATCGTATATTTTTGTCAAGCATGATCCATATAGAAGATCCGCAAATTTATTCTGGATCATCCGCGTTCAAATACCATTTCAAATCATTAATTTTATTTGATATGCGGAGTACAATTTGAAACATTGCAAGACGAAACAAAAAACTATTTGTATTGGGTATTTTGCGGTATATATCACAAATAACTAGAAACTCAGTGTAATATCAAGTTTTCCCGAAAACATAATGTGACTTTTTCACGATAAAGAACCAATACCGCTTTCGCAAATACCCGATCAAAGTAACTGACCATTAGATATTTTTTCACTATGCATGGACATAGGTGGTGAAAGAAACTATAATCACAGCGGCTATGTGAACCACATTGTTTCGGCCAGGTATCCTGCAATGCACGGTGTAAATATAGAATTCTTGTCGGGTAATCTGAAGTATGAATTATCTGAAATATCAGTTTTATTTTTACGTCTTTTTTTGCAGTAATGCGTAAGCAAATAAAAAAACGCTGAGTTCAACTGATTCAAAGTGCTCTGCACAAAGGTTGTGACTGTTAGACGTTCATCAAGCATTGTTTTTATGTACAATTTTTCGGTGTTTCTAACTATAAATTTGTTTTGCTAGTAAATTTGTAATCTAAATTCCACAGGCATATAAGATTTATAATAACTATTAATAATATACAGTACAGTTTAATATGCCAGAGATCAAAAACCTTTCACTAAGCAAGGATAAGACGGAGATACAAATGCAATGGGCAGATGGTCATGAAAGCAGGTTCGCTAATTTTGTTTAGTATTCTGTAATTTTTAAGATAGGATATCATTTTTATCCTGCGGGAGGGGAAGCCGAGAATACAGGTTTTTCGTATAGCGAACCACGACCTCCAGTGCAGATACCAGTTCCCAATCGGAAACTAAACTTTTAGATTACCATATTTCTCATTTTCTCTGTGCATGGACCTGGTTGTTGGAGGAAGCCGTAAGCAGCTAATTACCGGTCTGCAAAGCTCGTCACACAGTTATAATTTTGCTACACTTTGTTTATTTCACTGATACTATAGAGCTTTCTGATCTTGTTTCACTGAACGAAAATATTCAACCGATCCACTCTATTGGCTTCAAATGCACACATATTATTCCATGTCAAGGTGTCGCAGTGTCACAAGCAGTTTTATACAAGGAGTCTTTTCCAATAACCTTTAAACTTTGGAATTCTTTTCCAATGCTTTCCTCCTCGTGTTTTTTATGCACTTCGTTCATTTTTTTTTTCGATTCTCTCTGAGCAAGGCCGGAAGCTGTGCCTAAAAAAAACTAGCGTTCAATTAATAGCAAAGAGCTACCAAATGACGTAGTACCAGCAACTGAAATCTAAACGGAAAACATTTCAGACGGAACTGAACTACCATAGTGAAAAGCAATGAGTGGTATCTACCCTGGGCGGTGTTAAAACCATGTACCACTTATTTGCTTCCTTTTATTCGCCCCTTACGACACGCATGAAATACGTTAGAGCTATTCTAAATCCCATGCCTGTAAAACTCTCATCAATAAACATATGCGATGTATTTCTGCATTTCACGAAGCTGTTTTTACAGTAGTGGTTTCGGGAGATTATTAAAGCATAATGTATTCCTTGCAGCCTTGTCTTGTGGCATTGTCTGTGATGCATAACAGCATGGCCATTTCACCTAGCGCGCGACTACTTTAAGGAACTTACAGGTTGCTGGCACGTAATCTCCCCCCCCCCCCAAAAAAAAAAACCTAATGTAGGAACCTAATTAACAAATGTAGATTTGAGAAATATTTATTTACAACAGTTCGCGCGTCTGTAGGTTACCGCATTTGTTTCTTTGTATTGTTTTCCACGGAAAATGCCTTGAATATCAAAAAAATTATCACTTTTAAATTGCTGAGACATTTGGAAATGTTGTCATGGACAATTTCACGTTCATAATATTATACTGATAGCTGGACTTTCATGTCGAGGCTGCCGGTAGTCCGTTTTGAACGACTCTGGCCGGCATTGTAGTTCCTGTCTTTAATATACAATTTAAGGAGGGAAGCTATTTCCGAGTATTTCATTTTCTAGTTGGGATGCGATTTTACTACGTCTAAACTGTCAATGTAATCGCTGTCGAAACAAAATTCAACTTTGTTCACTAAAGGAAGGTATCAATGTACAATCTGTGAAGCTTGCCGTGACAGAAGAATCAAAGGGTATTGTTTGCTTGAGTGTCAAACTGTTGTAATTGATCGCACATGTAACTGTTACAATCAGTAACTATTTTATTTCAACTTTCACTTTTTACGTAACGTCAATATGGTTGAAACCGTGCCTTTGTTTGTCAAAACAATGATATGGCTCCTCGGATTTATATAAAAATATAACCTTTTTATGAATTTATTTATTACAGTGGAAGAATTTTAATAGGATGGGCGTTTAATCAAACTCAAATTGGATTGTGGTCCGAACTGAAGAAAAAAAAATGCCCCTATATCAAACTTTCCTTGAAAGATACATCTCCCGTCGACGACGTGCGTTAGTTTTCGCTATCAATATAAATATAAATGTTTTTTCTTACCAGAAAAACAGCTTATGGTGGATTTTGGCAATGACATCTTTGATAAACACATCACATGCATACCCGCAGAATGGCTCAAGCAAAACTGTTACTGCGACGAATGCCTGAACTGTCAGATTTCTGAAAGAAAACCCTCGTTCATTGATCCTCAGTTGAATCCAATACCATCAGTTGAATACAGCAGGATAGTTGATGACAGAGATGCGGGTCTATTTGAGTGAGTTGATTTTAGAAATGTTTTACAGAACCACTTCTATCGAAACGCAAAAACCTGTGATTAGAGTCAACCTCATAGTCTAATTTAAACGGTATTCGAAATCCCTGTACAATGACGTTTCATCATTCCAAACAAACGAAATCGATGATTAGTGATTATTGACCATATTTTACCCATTTTGGTAGTCCTGTTTTATACGTCAATACATCAAGATTTTCTTGCAAAATGAATCAATTTAAAATTAGTCGAAATACGAAATTACTTCCCATCAGAATTTCAGAATACCTGAGCCTTGACTATTCGGATAAAGACACTGCCAACAGTGACCCGAATAGTATCTAGAGGGCAACAATCAAATTTGAATATATGAGTGAAATGGTTGGTAATAGGGAGGTCACTTTTAGAATGAAGTTTCCAATCGGATACAAATCTGATACATATGCATCAAACGCTCATTTCTGTGATCGGAATGGTTCGACAAAGCTTCTGAGCGAAAAAATTTCCTATGATAGGTTATAATTATATATATATATATATCCAAAATGTTCGTTACAGTAGTGGAAGATTTTTTTTCAAAATAATGTCTTTTGAGATTATATGAGAAATTAAATGAATCTATAAATGGCATCTGACAACCCTAGTTGGAATACCCTGTTGTCATACGGAATTCACTTTAATATGTCGTAGGTGTCGGTGGCATGCATGTTTACAATTGAACAAATACCATACCGAAGATATGATGTATTTTTACAATCTTACAATTATTCCAATTCACTCAATAAGCAAAACCGAAGCATCGCGTAAAAATTTTAGAATCTAAAAGTTAGAAGCAATAATATTTGGCATTTTAGCATATGCACTCCTTCGTATTAGAAGTAATAAGTTAGAAGAAAAAATAACTGACTTGAATTATTTTTTCCAAGAGTTGCAGAACGAGTCATGAAGATTGGATTTTGTGTTATAAAAGATACTCCCACTGTGGAAGAAACTGTTCTTAAGGTAGCTAAAATAGTCACTTGAGTAATTCCCAAGCAGAAATTCGTCTTTGCCAAGTACGCTCCACAGATGGCCCGCGCCTTGGCGGCGCGATCCAGCAGGGGCTCATACTTAACAAAACATGTTTTGGCAAGTTTTTTTTTCTGACTGGGTTTATCGTGTGAAGATTGCAAATGTCTAACACGTTACAGAAGGTTACGGCGATTTTAAGTTTGGCTGTTTGTCTTTTTTAATACTATTTTTCAGGTCGCGGAAATGTTTGCTCCTGTGCATGAAACTGTAACCAACCGGGTAAGATCGTTTTACTTTTCTTATAGACATCTTCTAGTTGTCGTTATTGATAAGGCTGGGCAAAATCGAATAATTTATAATGTGAATCTGATTCGGATATTTTTTTCGAATGGGATCGAATCACGAATTTGGCCAAGCTCGATTGCATTTTGTCATTAAAAATGAAAATTCCGCTTTATTCAGCAAGTTTGTATTCTTATGAATGAGTCACAATTAATTGGAATAATTGGTTCTTCAAATCGATTCGCATCATCGAATTGAATTACCCAGCCCTAGTTATTGGTTCAGGTTTTGCATCGTCGCAATGGAGTATAAGTTCTGTAGTTTCTGACTCATATCGTTTTTAGATTACTCAATTAGCAAAAATTCGAAAGGAAAAGCGAATTAAATATTATTTCCATATTTCTTTACACACGTTTGTTGGGGTGAGCCATTGCAAATATGATCAACTTTTATTATGCTCAAAAACAACTGTTTTGAACTGAATTGAATCGCCCAACCCTTCATGCCACACAGAACGACCCGAAATTAGAAGTATTTCTACCTTCACCAAATTGGAATATTTAAATACCGTCCGCCCGTCTTCATTTCATTTTATGCACAATATGTAAAATGTTTATAATACTCTTCATCATGTTTAGATGTTTAATGTTCGAATCCAACCCGGCCCACGAAATACAGCACATACAGCGCTTGGACTGTGCTATCACCAGGATTTACCGTGGTATGAAACTGAACCTGGAGTGCAATTTCTTCATGCACTAAAGTATGTCGCGAATGTTCATTTTTTTTATCAAAAGAACCGTCCTTATGTATAAATTGCAACTTCAATTAAATGCTCTAATATATTTTAAAGTAGAAGCAATGTTCAACTGATTTTTCATCTTTCCAATTTACTAGAATTGTTTTTTTGTTTTGATATTATCTATGGGAATCTTCACTCTTCTGTGTCCGAATAATTTATCATTCTGGAATTCTAATTAAAAACAATGTCCCTGACCGTTTAATCCAAATTTTGTTTTTTGCAGAAATATCATGATTTTGTTGCATACCGTAGTAAATAATCCTAAAATCAGTATTCGTAACCTCTGAAATTTTGAAACATATTTCTGTAAACTATATGGCATTTAGGATATTGTTTAATTTGAATTTATTTGATTAATATTGATAACCTTCATATCTTCATTTTCTTTAAACGCTCAAAGATTCGACGAGGACATCGAAGGCGGAGAATCCCAGTTTGTTGATCTGTTTCAAGTTGCTGAAATCTTGAGGCAGGAGGATCCAGAAGCATTCAATGATCTTGCTAGAATCCCGGCTACTTATGAAACCATTGATTATATTCGAGCAAAACCTGCACACTATCAAACATTGAAACCACATATTGAATTGGACTATTTCGGGAATGTAGGTGTTTTTTTTCGTAAATTTTGTATACAGACAATGTTATGCCTGCAATTTCATATTGTTATAATCATTATCACTCTTAGTATCGTGCGAATTGAACTATGTTTATTTTTAATACTCGGGCAGATTTCACTTACCACTATTCATCGTAACCAGGGCTGGGCAATTCGATTCGTTGATTCGAATCGATTCGAGATACAGATTATTCGAATCAATCGTAAATCGATCAAAAACTTGCTAAATAAGGTGGAATTTTACATTTTTTAACGACAAAATGCAATCGATTTTGGTCGAATTTAACCAAAATTGATTGTATTTTGTCGTTGAAATGAATATTTTCTCCCTTGGACCGTAGTGTAATTGAAAATTCATCGCTTTTAAGTCTGTTTAAGCAAATATCTGTAATTCGTAACTGTAAATTTCTTAATTATCATAATGCAGACAACAATAGTAATAGTGAAATTGGATAATTGTTGTTTTTATGGAATCAGCGATTTGATCCATTTCGAAAAAAGTATTCGCCCAGCCCTAATCGTAACCATTCATTTCATTTTTGGATGTTTCCCGCTAAGCCTTTGTGCATAGATTTACACCACGAGGTTTCCTCTTAAACACAGCTTCTGAATTTGCTTAGACGAATTTTCAACATATATATTTCCTTATTTACATATAATCAAACACACAAATGATATTTTTACGAACGTTCTTAACAAATAACAAATCTTGCTTACTAAAGAAACCAAATTTGGAACCTTCAACTGGAAACAAATTGTACTTGTTCAAATCCTAAAGTCGAGGTTAATGTTTTGTTTTGCCTGCAAAATTTCTGCTTATGCGTGTTTTAATTTTTGCTCATTATGCATTTCTCAAGGTTGTTGCTTTGCATTGGAATCCTGGTGTAGAAGGAACATTGCGAGCAAAAGATGAAGATGTGAAAAAATACTACAGAGGATATAATAAGTTGTTGGGAATAATAAGGCGCAAAGAACTTGAGGTTTATTCTATACAACTTTTGTAATCAATCAAATACATTTAGCAGCAGAGTTTTGTCGTGTAGGAATTCGTTAGTTGACTCCTCACAATTCCCGTTATTATGCATCCGGCTTATAGCTCAGAGTCAATTTCTACCAAACACACCATTTTCACGCAACATCATTAATTTCACAACATCAATCGAGGGAATGCCATTCTGTGGAATTCACTTGATACTAAGAAGGAAGAGGGGTCGAAAAAGCATTGTCTAACAACGACAAAGAGCTACTACAAAATATTATACCAGAAACCAAATTAAAATGCTTTTGTAAAGCATCCTTTGCCGAGTATGTGCCACTGATGGAATGCGTCGATGAGACGCGTTCAATCTGTGACGTATGCTTGGCAAAGGTCAATTTCTGATTGGGAAACGCTCTCTAAGCGAGTAACATCCCAAACACAACCGTATCGTTTATACGTTGTACATGGAGTGGTGCCTGTCCTGGGCTATGTTAAAACTATCTACACTTTTTTGTTTCCGTTTCGTCGTATATTACGACACTCAAGAAATACGCAATAAAATCGACTCGAATCCAACTCCGATTCGAGCGATTTAAACAACTCATTTCTGTAATTCTAAACAATTTGACAAAGTTCTACCATCCACTATGGACGGACTCAAACTTTACAAAGACATGTGTGCAAAAATATTTTTGACTGACTTTAGCAAAAAGTTAATTCGAAAAGTTGCAATTTTGCCAAATTAGTAAACAATGGTGATGTATCAAATCTTCTCTTAAAAAAGACGTATTAAAAAACTTCGTTCAAAATAATGTGATTCGATTAAAAATATATCCTTATTAATAAGCTTTTCTGCTCGTTATTTAAATAATCTATTAAATTGTATTTTAACAGTGGGCATTCCGCATGGACGCAGGTGACATCATTGTGTTCAACAACCATCGGATGGTTCATGCACGAAAGGCATACTCTTCGAAAAATAACGGGCAACGACATCTTCAGGTATGTTCTGACACAATACTTAACATCTAACAAATAGTGTGTAAGGTGTGATTTCCACCTCCTTTTGTGGTCTCTTACGTCACACAAGTGCAATTCGAATACCTATGCCTACCTTGACTCGACTTTCGGCTAATACTATAAAAAAAGGCCTGTTAAAAATACATATATATATAAGTGATATTAGAAAACTACCACTACAGTTAGAAGAGAGTTTGGTAAATCACGTCTGCTTTAAAACTTTCGCCCTCATTATGCCATCAAAATTTGACCACCAATTTTTTTTTTTAATATTGTCCTTCGACAATTCGTAAGCTTTGAACACGCCACTGGTCATTTCTTTTGGAGTAGAAGAAAAATAAGGAAAAAGCTTTCTTTATCAAGCATGTACCACGCGCTTTATCGGCGGGATCCATCAGTGACCCAAGTTTAACAATAATATGAAAT
Organism: Styela plicata; assembly: GCA_963675895.2. NCBI lineage: Eukaryota > Metazoa > Chordata > Ascidiacea > Stolidobranchia > Styelidae > Styela > Styela plicata. Next base: position 11,162,156 of record OZ023142.1, read on the forward strand.
GGATATTTTTTTACTCTGTATGTCCATCTTTGGTGTATTTTTTCAGGGTTGTTACATAAATTTGGATGAATTCCGTAGCGTTTATGTCACACTCGGAAAGTCGTTGGACAAACCAACTCCATTGTTCAAAGTTGGGAACAAAAGCAGTTTCTAGCTCGATATATTTCTTTCCGCAATTATTTTTTTTCGGAATAAAGGAATGCAATAAAAAGTATCAGAATAAATTAGTACATTTTATTTAATCCTGTGTGCATCGATGTATGTAAAAAAAATAAAAATATATAAAGTGCAAAATTGGCTGAATTTCATTGAAAAAGTGTACGAGGAAAGGCTCGAAAGAAATTTTATCGTGACCAATACGACTCACAAATGGCGCAACCGTCGTAACGCCATAACGAATGGTGACAAAGCCCCCCAAAAAAGACAAAATGCCGCACCAATTCTGTCTGATTGGGCCTGAAAGCTAAGTAATCATCAAATGTCCAGTTCCAAGTTCTGAGTTTAATTTTTTTTTTTTAAAAAAACCCTTGAAGGTAGGCTATGAATTTGGCCGGGTTATGTTCTGATGGCGTCACAGATGATGGGTCAAGAAAAAAACAAAGAACAAATAGGACAAGGCTCAAAATTTAAGTTATCTTTTTGACAAAAAATTACATTTTATAAAATAAATTAAACTGATTTCAAGTATAAATTGCTTTTGATATTTTTTCATTCTGATTCCACCAGAACGAATTTAATTTCCACTCCTTCGGTCCTAACGTATTTCCTTCTTGTCGTAAGAAGCGATTAAAAGGAAGCAAAGAAGTGGTAGATGGTTTGTCATCACCTAGGACAGATACTACAGTCCACTTTACCATAGCGGTTCAGTTCCATTGGGATGTTTTCCGTTAGAGTGCAGCCGCTGATAATACGTATTTCAGTAACTTTTTGCTATTTAGTGACCATTGGCTGGTTCCTTTTAGGCACTGCTTTTGGCGTTGATCAAAGGGAATTTCAATACAAAAAGTCACAATATTACGTTTGAAAGGAACTTTATCATCAAGATAAATTGATATAACGAGCAAGTTTACTTTGTATCAAACAAAAGATAGAAGCGCACAAATAAATTACTTTCATCTAACACGGTATCATAGTTTCCACGCCTTCCTCATCATGACGTCAAAGTATATGTCATTATCGATAGACGCGCTGACTCCCACGTAATAATTAAAAAATTCATCGTACGTCACGATTCCATCGGGATCTCCAGGGGTGTCGAAGTTTTCCAAAAATTTCGCGAATACCTGAAAATTAATTTGTGAATTTATTAGAATGCACTATTTAATTTTTCTATCAATAAGCCGATCACGATCAGAAATTGTATTTTGTCAAGCAAGAGCAACAGATGGACCGCGCTCCAACAGCGCGATCCATCAGTGACTCATTCTTGGCAAAAAATCTTTAAGAAGAATATTTCTGACTGGGATACCTTTTTTGAATCTAAAAATAATTAAATGGTAAAGTATATTTATTTCTTCATACATATATGCCCCATTAAAATAATTATATAGTTAAATGGATTTTCCACCTTATTACTGAGACCCAGAAAAGGAATTTAACGACAATTTGTCAGTCATGTACCACAGATGGACCATGCCTAAGCGACACGATCCATCAGTGACTCATGCTTAACAAAACAAGCTTGGTCAAAGTATTTCTGATTGCGAGGGCGAGGCAATGAATCAGTAGTCCACTGGATTTGGAATGCAGCAGTATAACATCGTATAACAACAAGTCATAATGATGAGATTTCATGTTTGTTGAAATCATTTATGTTATTGCTTATTCGCGTAATACAGAGTATGCGGTAGTGTTGGCAATTCTAGTTGTTAAAAGTACTTAGTTTACCTAGTATACCGTATTTATTTCCGAACTACTTTCACCTAGTTTCAAGAATATAATTATAACTTGCCCGTTTCTGTTTGATATTTTACCTACTGTAATGATTTACAAGAATGCAGATAAATATTAACCCGAACGAGAGTTTATTAGCTCCTAACTTGACACAAACAAAACGTTAGTAAACAGTAAACAGAATTAGACCAAGTAGGTACCGCGTTGTGGCAAGTAATCATTGATGTAAACGAACTAACCAAAGTAAACAACATACAATTTTACCACGCCTACTAAATTTACTAAATAAAGTTACCTATTTTTCAACTAGATGCCTGGTTGAAAATACTAAGTACCTAGTATAAAAAGCTAAGTAGATTACAGGGCTGGGCAATTCGAAGCACAATATGTTCGAATTAATTGTGGATCGTCCATAGTATCGAATACTCACAAAATGGACTAACGTTTACATTTCCAACTAAAAAATGTAATCAATTTTGGTCAAATTTAACTCTGACCCCAGCCCACTACCCAACGCTCTCTACCAGGCCTGCCTAACCCCAATCCACACGGTTCTTCCTCTGACCTGACCTGCCTATCCCCAATCCATCTCACTCTACCGGACCTAACCCAGCATACCCCCATTTTAGTCGGACCGCCTATTCCCTACCGACTTCCATCTAACTTGACCTGGCTACCTGTCTGTCCCCAACCCACCGCACTCATCCCCAGCTGACCTGGCTAACCCAACACAACTCCCTCTACTCGACCTCGCCTGATAATTTCGACCTGGTATAGACGGCGTTTATGCTAAGTGAACTTTCAGACTTGTTCGGCATAAAGCGGTTTTTCCTCTCTTTATCTCACTCTTATTTTGGGGTATAGAAAGAAACAGTCGCAATGCTTGCTCAACCTTACTGAAAAATTAACGAGAACTGACAATTCAGGGAATATATATTTAATAAATTGAATACATTACCACAAATGCACGGGGTTTCCGGGCATCGAGCTATGAAAGAGAACGTGTCAGTTAGGATTACAATTCTCAGCCTCGATGGCCCTGCTTTGACGTAACCACACAATGTCCATTTGCGTGAATTACCGTTTACGGGAACACTCAATCCTGTAACTGCTATAACTAAAATTCTTGCCGTAAAATAACTGGATAACAGAACCGGCGGCGTAGTGAGATGTTGCATCCCTAGAAGGGGACTTTAAAATTTTTGCATTTCTGCCGGGTGTTCTCTGGTGAAAATATTCATTTGAACAAACAACAACAGATCATGAAAGCAGTGAAAAGGCAAGGAATTCCAAAGGTTAGAGATTCTTGGAGAAATATTTGAAAGGTATCTAGAGTGATATTTGTTATTCACATGGAATTAGTGATTCGATCCGATTCGAAAAAAATATTCGAATCAGATTCGCATTTCAAATGATTCGGTTCTGCCCAGCCCTCGTAGATTATCTTTCATTAATAAAAAGGTGTTCAAATAGAATATTTGAACCTTAAAATATTTTAAAAATGCCTTAAATTCAGACAAACAATAACCTGGGATTTAATCTAGGTACTGCCAGTTTTGAAAGTGAAACTAGGTTACCTAGTAACACTTTATCTAGATTTTGTGGTAATTTCGTTCTATTTTAGGAAATAACTAGGTTGCCATCAGTAGTATGCGGGCCTCTCCTCTTGTCAGAAAATACGTTACCAAATATGTTTAGTTGAGAATGAGATACTGGTGGATCGTGCCACTGAGTGTACGGTCTATCAGAGGCTCAGGCTTAGCAAAAATACTTTATTTAATAAGAATGCATCACTTAATTCCTACAGCAGTAGCAAAAACCATGCGCTCTTAAGATTCTTAATAAATTTATGATGAGTAACTACATCTTGAGCAGATAAAATTTGCAATATTCGCTTTTTATCAATTAAAAATATCGGTCTGTACGAATCGATTTGTGATGCATGCTGGAAAAAACGAAATTTCAGATACTCTGTAACAAAAGTATATTCAATGTACTGGCCATTTGCAGTAATTGCGTATTTTAAAAATTAAAAAGACGCCATGTTGATGAGATTTAAGCCAATTATGGTCTGTTGATGGACCGCACTTCCGCGGTGGGTTCCATCAACATCCCATATTTGAGCGAAAAAATTTTTTTTTTGTTACAGTGTAAAAAATTCAAAACATCTTTTAGATACAACAAACCTGTGTATATCAATAACGAATAATAATAAATGACCTGGTCCTCTGTCCATTCCCCATTGACATATTTTGGATGATGACTTGCATCATAAACTCCATACAAATCGTCAACAGTTACTTGTCCATCTCCTGTACGATCTAGTTTGCGGAATGCTCTAAAAATAAAGGCGAGAATGCAAATGAGTGATGATATATTTTGGATTAGTAGAACATAAAAAATCGAGTTAGACTACGATGATTAGCTGTTGTTGGTTAAGGATTTATTGACATGATTTTAGCGCGGTCCATTTGTACTTGACAAAATAAAATTTTAATTTTGGGCATCATCTAACATCTGGGCTATAAGTCGCCCGATAAATCCATATTCAGCAACAACTATTCGTTACTAAAATACGTTCGAAATTGCTAATTGTGGAGTAATATTTAGAAAAACAAGTTTGCATTATATGTCTACTGCCCAATCAGAAATTTTATATCAACAAACATGACTCACAGATGGACCGCACTACGGCGCCGCGATCCATCAGTGACCCATGGTTGGCAAAATATAACTGTCAAAATATTCCTAGCTTCGAATAATCTCAAAAGTGAATATCCATCTTCTTACTGCTGAATCAAACTTTTTCTAGACTTGGAGAGCGGAGGTCGAAGTTGTCGTAAAAATTCATCGAAATCGATTGCACCAGAATGATCTCGGTCGAATGATTCAAATAATTCAGTTATTTCGTCTCTTTCTAAATCAACTCCGTAATCTCGCATTCCTTTCTTGAATTCTTGGAAATCTATTTTTCTGTTTCGATCTGAAATTAGGCGTATGGGGTATTATGTTATATGATACCTGTTTCATTCATTACAGCGGCAGGAGGCAGTTGCCGTCTTAATGAAAGCATAATTGTATGGTATTGTAGTGGTATTGAAAGTGAAATAAAAAATAAAACGTTTTTGAGTGGTTTGACACATTGAAAGCTCAACAAAGGTAATCGTTGACCGTAAAGTACGTCTAAACCATTCTGTAAAATCACTTTCTGTGTATAAAGTTTCGCTTCCTCGGCGTAGGCGACTGAAAAGGAGCGAAGCAGTAGTAGACAGTTTTACCATCGCATAGGGCAGATACACCACATACTACTCTCTACCACTGTCAGTCTGTTCTTTCTGAAATGTGATGATGCAGTTTTCATGTTCTACATTTTATGTAGCTCTTTGACTTTGAATGAATAAGAATAAAATATTTACCATCATCAATAATCTTGAATATTCGACCGAGTCCTTTGATTCCACTTGATCCTCTTGCTAAACATTGAAGTCTCAGTCGCTCTACTGGATCAGTAGCAGTTTGTAGACGATGGTTTGCTTTTTTGACCATTTCATTGTCATGGCGAGCCGTTCCAGCCATAGTCTTTAATTTTGTTTACAATATTATATTACTGATGAAAAAAATAAGGAAGGCTCACTTTCGTCTGACTCGTATTCTTTTTAATAAATTATCGTCTCCCAATCAGAAATCTTCTTTTGTCAAGCACGGACCCCGGATGGATCGCGTCTCGTCGACGCGATACATCAGAGACCCATGCTTAACAACAGAGGCTTTGATAATATATTTCCGATTGGGCTTAATCGAAAACACTCAAATTAAGCTTGCTTAAAAGACAGCTTCTCGACGCGCTTTATTTGGATTGGAACTGAAAAACAATAAGCAAACTTTCCTATCTGTACAGTTGAAAGCCTTTGATTGAATGATTTGTCGACAGAAACGACGCAAAATACCTTCCATAAGTACTTTATGAATATTACCATACAGATATTACAAAACGTTTTGCATATTCCCACTGTTCACTCTACCCTTCAATGCCAACGTTTTATAATTACGCCACTGTACACTGCCACAGCCTTAGCCTATCTCTACTCTATCTAATACTGGATTTTTTGACAAATCATTCCAGCAATATAAGCAAACTACCGTTCGAACAATCCTGACACCACTTAAGGATCATACAAGAGTAGCCTATCTTGAGAAGTAGCAAACAAGTGTCTTATATCGCTCTATAAAAAACGATAGAACAAAGAATGCATAGAATTTGAAATTCGATATCGTTTTGAAAATAAAGCAACAGCAGTATGGCAGTATGTACCATAAAGAAGGTGAAGAGGGGGAGGGCAGTTTAAAACATTTTCGAGATCAAATTAGGGCGTCATAATGTGCGCCGCAAAAATTTGGTCTGTAAAAAAGCATTTATATATATATATATATACATGCGTATTTTATATATATATATATATGTATATCACTATAAAGAAAAATATTTTAGGAGGATTTCAGTACCGAATGAAATTAATTTTATTCTTATGCCGAGGGGGAAACATGGTTCCATGCACCCTTATACACGCTTGTGTCTATAAATAGTTAAATTCGAGTGGAGTTGTGTTGTTACAAATATGTGAACTTGAATTCCCCTTAAGATTCTCATATTTTTATCTGGTGGAGGCAAATAGCTGCATAAAAGAACAACAACCGCTCATACACGAAAAACATTTTACACTAGAGTGATCCGCTGTAGTACACGGTGATTAATGTACCATTAAGGTCTATTGAAATATTAAAAAATAATGGCGCCGGAAAGGTACACTATGGAGAGAGGATTTTTCCAATTTTGTTCTTGCTAAATTCGCTCCTTATTCTGATGAGCAGATAAGACACAGACATCTATGACTGTGATTTCCCTACTTGCTGCCATACCATAATTTCTGTTTTCTGTTTATGTGAATGAACTGGCGTGGGTACTTATTAACCTAATTAGCACGAAACCGCGCTTCAGATTTGCTGAAGATGTAGCAATAATAATGTAATATCGAATTTTACCGAAATAATTTCCTAGTCATCTCTTCTATATTTTCTAACTTAACAATCTGACACCCTAACATCTTTTCAGGGCATGAGGCGTGAATTCATGTCTCTGATACAAATAAATAATTTAAATGCACTTCTTGACTGTAAAATCATATGTTGCATAATCTCAAACGCATATATATTAGTTGACGCAGGCAACAATGACTGAACATCGATAAATGTCATATGAGGACTGACCGAAATACAGTATGCACGTTTCTTCAGTACTGTGTTGTGTGGATATATCGATGCACGAAGTTTCTTTCATCAAAACTTTCGCGTTCGAATAACCAATAGTAATGCTTGAACAAATAATATGTTAAATAATGCCGCACTTAGAATTTGTATAATCAAGGCGGTGTCTGAAATTTATGAGCAATTTTGACGTAAGCAAAAACAAAAATTATTGTCATTCTCTGGCATTTGATGGTAATTAGCTGTACATAATAAAACCGGGAAATGAAGCTGAGACTTGAACGCGATAAATTCACTCAAAAATATTTTAAGGTTTATCAACCTGCCAGTGTCGTTTTAGTATAAACAGTTTTGTGAATTAACTGAAGTCGATACTAGTTCTGGCAATATTAAGGAACTAGCACTTAGTATGCCAAATTTATTTTCGAACTGCTTTTACTTAGTCTCACTGATGTCTGATTTACCTCATTTTACTTCTACCAAAAACTGTTTTTAACCATACTAGCTTTGAAAGCGGAACTATTAGTCTATACCAGACGTTGAGTATTTTTTAAAAACATGGTATTCTAAACTGTTGTTTTAAAACATGTTTTTCATGATTATTTTGTTTTGAACGAATGTTTATAATGTTTTATTATTATCTACAACAGAGAAAAACAGAGCCATATGATTTGCAAGGTGCCTGTAGGTACGGTACGAAATTTTTATCGTACTTCGAACCATCAAAATAATTTCGCACCGAACTTCGTACCGTACCTTTCGAAAATTTTTCGTACCGTACCGTACGATATTATTTTTTTCGTACATCGTACCGAACTAATATTTTTCATTTATCGTACTAAATTTCGTACCAGTAAGATAACAGGTACGATTCGCTAGGCAGCAATTTCGTATCGTATCAACTACCAATGTCCAAATCAGCTTCATTTGTGAGATCTGGCCACCGCGGGAAACGTCATCAACATCTTACATCAAAGTGATGCAGTTCACGATATCTGGTTTAAAATCCATGACAGTAAAACATGCGCGTAATTAAGCATATGTCACCCCAATATCATTGTTCACATTGTGTATAATATGAGAATGGTAGACCGGTGTTGATAAATGGTGGTAGGATGAGCACAGTTTCCGCGAAATCGAGCATTGTGTCGTCACAAGAAATTCTCTCAGGACAAAAGAATGTTCGTTGTGAACCACACATGGGTTTCGTGCGTTCTCATTCGAAGGCATGGTTATAAGAACATCATCATTGTGCATTTTTGCATCTGGAAATTTACGTTCTCTTCACATAATTCTAAAACGCTAGTTATTTTTCATACCAGGCAGACGTATGTATTCCCGACATGCCATTGTCTATACTGTGACTTGGCTCTTTTTTTTTTGAACAAATAATATGTTAAATAAAAATACTCTCATTTATGGTAATTTTACATAATAAAACCGGGAAATGAAGCTGAGAACGCGATAAATTCACTCATTTAAAACAGCGTTTTAGTATAAAAAGTTTTGTGAATTAACTAAAGTCGATAATATAGGTCCGTTTTTTAACATGCTTTGAAATCTAAATATAGTTGTTTTAAAACATGTTTTTCATAGCCATATGATTTGCAAGTCTGGCAGTACGGTACGGTACGGTACGAAATTTTTATCGTACTTCGAACCAGCAAAATAATTTCGCACCGAACTTCGTACCGTACCTTTCGTGTCAGACATTTATCGTAAATTTCGTATTACATTCCTGCAAATTACTGTGAGCAGTGGTTAGCACCACACATGAGTTTCGTGCGGTCTCATTTTAGTTGCTAGTTAGGTGACTTCTATTTTTTTTTGCAAAATATGTCTTCTATTTAAGATGAGCATCAGGTAACATTCAACTCAAAACAGCCTAAATATATCTTTATATTCTGATGTTTCTGCTCTGATAATATACTTCTGCGTGTCAGAGTACAAACAAAACGTAATAGCAGTGGTTAGCTTAGTTGCAGGTCAGGGAGAGAGAGTTTTTAATTTAATTTTCATAAAATTTTGGCGTGCCTGCGTTGAGCAATATTCCCTGATTAATTTTGTATATTTCGTAACATTTAGCCTTCAAAGTGAAAATTTTTATTCAATTTTTACAAAAATTTCAGCGGGGTTCCGGCGCGCAGATACATTTTCCGGTCTGGTAATGTTTATTTCACTCTTAAAACATGTATTTTTGTTTCATTCTCAATAAAATTTTGCGCGCCTCCAGCACCCTAATTTTTTTGAAAATTCGAAAGCCTGTGTTTGCATGTTGGAAAAAATGTGCGCCCCAGTTTTGTTCTGTATCCGCCATTGTGGTTGGTATATTTGGGCACCGTGATAACACCGTGATTTTTAGTATTATGAATGCTGCTTATCTAGTCGATTTTAATTAGACTATCACAACTTTCGTTATTACAGAAAAATGCATTCAGATTAAGACGTCATAAATCAGCGGACTATATGTATATCCACGCAAACACAAAGTTTTATGCCATGCAGTAAAACAGATATACGACATAGCCCATCTAATCAGCTCAAGTGAACCTGTTGCATTTTTATTACCATACCTGCGCCGCTTTTAATCATTTTAGAATTGCCCTTAAGTTTAAAAATTCTTTGATAGACACAATTTATATTATGAGCGTCCCGTTATAAAACGGCATAGATGTTAAATGAAATTATTTTTTCGAATTCATTTGAGAAGTATAAAGGAAGAATAAATTTTCAAATCAATAAAAATCGAATATCTACCAGCAGTGTTGTGGACCATCGTTAGGAACAATTTTTTACTTGCTACTGGAGTTGTCTTCATAGTTTAATGTAAACGGTTTTCGAACTACTCTTTATAAAGGGAGCATTTCAGAAATTGCTGATATTTTCTCATTTTTAGCATAATGATTTTTAAATTTTACAGCCCAAAACGCATCTTCTCCGGCGTGCTCAAGCTCCCGACTTCGCACTGGTGTGTGCATGAGAGTTCGTGGTTCGCGATATGATTAAGCCGTATTCTCCGCTTTTTGTCTCCCGCATGGTAAAAGTGAATTCCTATACTATGTTTGTTAACCAGAAAACAAGGCAATGTGAGCGTGTATGAATTATGTGTTCCAGCTACTATCGAAGCAAATGCATTAAACTTTCTGGACAGTAGGCTACACTCGCTACTACACTCGGGTAACGCATAATTATCTATCATAGGCATATTACTCAGACAAGCTTGGAAAGAGGGACAGAGGGAGATTTTATTATTTGTCGACCTGTTAATATGCAGATGTAAATAAATTAATAAATGGAATAAATTTTTGGTATTGATTGATGGGTGGGATACCAAAATATTCAAATATATATATATATCGATATAAAAATCAGCAAATTCTGCACACAATTAACCAAAGACATTGGATATTTATGCAAATTCTTCCACTGTCTGTGCCGTTAGGAACGAACCTCTGTTACAGATACGCGTGAGGAACCTTGATGAAGAAGAATGCGCTCCGTGGTTGAACGGCCAAGCACGGTCATCGGCATTCTGGACAATATGATCCCGCTAAGAAGACTGCGCTTCCGAGCCGGCTTGTAAAGCGCATGTAGTTGCATGGCTTCTTCGCCTCGCAACCAAGGAAGTGGAATTTTTTCCCACTACACGGCAATATAGATTAAAATGTGAATGAAGCTGTATGAATGAGCCGAACTCTGGTGACCCGCCGTTCAGTGTTTGTTTCGCTTTCAGCGCTCCGGGAACGTCGATGTTTGCGCTGTTTTTCCTAGTTTTTACCTGTTCCCGCCAGACACTTTTTAAGAAGCTTGCAGCCGTATTATGTATCTGCTGCCTGTGTGCTGCAGGCTGTGTAGATCTGTCAGTCTGTAGCAGTATTTCTGCCACTAAATACGCTTTTCAATGGGCAGGCAACTTACTTTTTAACTTGATTTCTACAGACTTATTGACTTATCACATGAAACTGAAAAGGACATATTTAATTTAAGAACAATGTGGGAAATACGCTGACTTAGACTTAATATACAAAATGGTTTTAACACCAAATTTCTTTGGGCATTTGATGATATTGTGTGCCATTGTGCTGGAAAAAGAAGTTGTGCTGGCAAAGGCAGATACTGATAAGCAGGATGCTTTCCTTCAAATAAAGGCGAGATTGGACAAAAACACAGTGAGTTAAAAACTTTCCAAGTTAGAACTATAATCATTTGTACGGTCACTCGTAACTTGTATCAGCTTCGTAACTTAACTGACCTATAACTTGTCTTTAGTAGACTAGTTGGACTAACCCAGCAAGAGCTTAGACTTTGCAGAAGTCAAACAAAACTCATTTCATTAATCTGCTTGCCCTTCACAACTTTAATCATAGGCTATTGTGCGTGTATTAGAGGTCTGTGGAGTCTGGATTTTCACAATCCAGATCGATTTTGATTCTCAAATTGCCTTCTGAATAAAAAAAACCTGATCTGATCCGGATTAAAAATGTCGCGCTCAAATTTTTGAATCATTATTTGAATCTTCTTTTTTAGCACATAGCCTATATACTGTATATAAGTTATTTATATATTTTAACATTACTATAATTTTTGTTTGCTTACCTGTTGTCCAAAATGATTGGGTATTTAAAAATATTATTAAAAACACTTATAATTTTATTTTTTAAACATATGTTCATTAGTATTATTTTTTTTTGTTCATACAGGGGTGTCAATTTAAAACTATCTTTAATAAAAAGTTAAATAATTCTGTGTTTAAAACGTAACATTACAATTCGGACCCTGCCTCTAATATTTTTGTACCTTGTTATCTGAATTTTATAACATTTCCTATTCTCATTCGGTTTATTTCTGATCTTTTTTGATTACTATAAAATTCTCATAGGCAATTCTCTTCTATACATTTGTGATAATATTATTATATTTTTCTGGATCTTCCTGTAAAACTTTTGGTCTCGAGAAATAAGATCGAATACCATGTTTTGAATATAAGGAATTCTCTGCCTTCCAAAGCTATAGGGTATATTCCAGTACTGTTGTGTACTTTGCCACTATCCTCCTAGCCATTGTTCGAATGCATGCAGGCATTGAGCGGATTTTGAGAGTCCCAAGCAAATTAGAGAATGTATATAATATAATATGGATTCTAGACCTCGTGTTCAAATTGACAGAAGGAAAAACTGTTCAGGATAGGGGTTACGAAATTGTGGTAATCAAGTTATACCAAACCACACATTCCATCTTATTCTGAGTAATTTCACCTTAACCAACAATCTGATACAATACTGAGTACTTTGAGGAAAAATATACTAATTGCATTTTATTTATAGACTGTCAAAGAATCATTTTTTACGAATGTTGAAGCCAATTCAATTCTACTTCATTTTCAACTTCACAATGGAATGATATGCTACCTTGCTTATGATTTTTTAAATGTAAGTATAGCCAAATAAGTACCTCAAATCCAGTGAAAAATATTTTATCTGAAACATTCTTCATTTGTCAAGCCATGTTTAGGGAAAGAATTTGCCACCTCTTTCATTAGTGAAGTATTTGGTCAAAAATGACGGAATTTCCTCAAGAAAAAAGAAGTGGTACTGTGATTTGAATAAATTACAATAAAAAAATCAATTTTCTATCCACCCCAAGTCACTAAGGAATTGACTCGTTTTTGCAATCTATCACAAGATATTTTATCAGAATTTTTTAGTACTGATTAGATTATAGAAATAACATGCTTTCTTTCCACAAAATTACATAGGCCAAAGCCTAGCTCTTTCAGACAAAAAATAGTAAATTATAATAATTTATTCAGGCAATTAAAATCTTCAAAATTGACGTTCTTGGTGAACCAGAGTTAGGACAGAAGCAATATCAATCATTATGCTTTGTAACCAAGTTATACAAGAATGACATTATCGCATCTGATGCTATGGCAAAGTTACGACAGGTATGAATTATGTATGGTATGTGCATTTTGTTTGAATTGGCCAGAGTTATATCGTGCCTGGGTGACACAATCCATCAATCTTAACAAAATATGCTTTAAAGTCTGAATATTTCTGATTGTCTATATTCAAAATCCAATTTAATTCTATTATGATGATAAACATTTGTCTTTCTGATATTTGCTAGCTCGATTATAAAATAAATCTTGACAAATTTTCAGAGTATGTTTAACCATAATATTGTATGACTATGTTTGTGCGTTTGAGTTTGTGCAAAGCATGATTAGAGAAACTCTTTGAAAGGAGCATTAAACAAATCGTTTAAGGGCAATATGTGGAAAAACTATAATCCTTGTGATCAATACAACTCTAGAGGAAGCGATTCACCAAAGATATGAATAGATTCAAATTAATTTTCTTCTGAAACAGTTCCAAATACATAGTTTTCCAGGCACACCAGTGCATGAATATACTAGACATAGTTTATAGCTGAGCATGAATGTCATCTCATCGCTATGTAGCTTGTCACTTATAATTTATTGTCATATTATTTTAGGCCTGTTATGGTGCCTTATTTTCGTTTCAAATTTTAAAGCGCATTGCCACTTGACTGATATTAAATATTATTAATTTCTTTTGAAGAATTCAAAACTCCTTGAGAGATTACATGCTCTAATAATTTTATATTGCTTTTTAATTTCCTGTGTTTTGTCCCTCATTTTTTTAAATCCGATTATTCAACTATACATTTTAACACAGCATAAAACATACAGTTCTGGTAAGAAGTTTTGTGTTTGTCAAGCGTGAGCCATTGATGGATCATGCCTTATCGGCACTACCCATCAGTGTTCCATGCTTGGCAGAATCTTGTTAATAAACAATGCTGCCCATTCACAATAAATCTGGAATTTTATCCCTTTGATATCTGAATTTTTATCATACATTTAATGGCTCTAAATGAAAGTTAAATTTATGATGTGCGTGACATTTTCTCCATTAGTCATATTAAGTTGCTCATGAAATGGATTATATGTTATATCAAATATACTTTGTTGACTATAGGTTGAAAAAGATACATGATAATTGTGAAAAAAACATACCAGTATGAGACACTTGAAATTTGTACCTTATATTGCTGGTAATATCAATACAATGATGTGATCTGGTAGTTTCAAGTCTGGATGTCTTTAATAACTCATAGGCATTTTATGATTCTGATTGAAAGTAATTTATTCTGCTAAATTTGAATTTGTAGGATTTTACCTGAATCATTTCATTTTACATAAATACTTCAAACTAAGCTAATTAAGGGATGTATTATAACAATTTTAGCATTATTAAGCTAATTCAATCAATTCAAATTCAGTCAGGAATTTTTCTTTGTTCAGCATGAGATACAATACTGCTTGACCATGCCTCTTCGGCATGATGCAATCTATCTGTAGTTTTGCCTATTTAACAAATCATTTTTGATAGGTTGTGTAGAAAACTGTTGATGAAATTTTACAGAAATTATGTTTATTTCGTTCTTTCAATAACTACCCACTGTTCAGAAATCATCAGGTTCCATTCAAGATGCGAATGATGTTCTCAAACCCCAGGCTTTTGAGACGGATGTTCAACTTCGCCAAATTAGTATTTCACAAAATGTCTTGGGAGAAAAATTTCGACGTTTGTGTTCGAGTGCTGAGTCAATTGTTTACGCTAAAGAATCTGAATTGTTCTCCTTAGCCAAAGGTATCGTATTACTGCATGGGTAACTGTGTACTATGACCTCCATTGTACAGCCTTTGTTTACCCCAAAATAGTAATAAATACTGCTACTAGATTTGATTTCTATTTTGTTTTGACAAAAACGACATCATGTTTTCATAGTTTGAACTATATTCCAATGTCATGTAGTATTTGGGATGGTCCATCCGTGTTTCGTAGTTGACAAAAATGGTAGAGCATAGATAGATTTTCAATTTGAGTTTTGCTCATAAATATTACGCTATTTATCCAAATAGAGGACAATTTTGAATCCTATTGTAGCCCTAATTTTATATTTGTACAAAGCAAATGATTGTGGAATGTTCTTAAATTACTTTGTCTACAGATGAAATTAGATGATTCGAATGTTGGGTTTTCACGAGACTATATTTCGTGGGTTTGAAATTTCTTATGCATTATTTTTGCTGTGGGAAATTTTTTTTATCAAAATGGTTCCTAATCGGTAAATAAGGTTTTGGTTCTAAATTGCCTTGAAATTGGTCCGTAGAGACCATGAAATACAATTATAAAATCATCAGATATCTACTATGCAATTTAATCAAATTATCTAATGGATCACTGCTCGCTAATCTAAAATTTTATTTTGTCACATATGAGCCGTGGATGGACCACACCTTGACTGTGTGATCCATCACTGACTCATACTTACAAATTTTGTTTGGATAACATATTTCAGACTCTAGCTAATGTCAAGTGTGGGGCATTAATGGAACCATTTTCTACAATTTCTATTTAATTCTATTAGAGTCGATGGTTTCATTTAATGGTCTCAGTAGGCCATTTCCTACTGAAAATTTAATGTTCTTTCTACTCAGTCATTTAAAATGCATTTTCAAAATAGAAAATTTCCAAATTCCTTATGTACTGATACGTATAATGGGAACCATCTTGACATCCTTAATAATATTAACACCAATGCCGAACTGTTTCATGCGTTTAGGCAGAATCTAAAATGAAACAGTCTGTTATCGTTCTATTCAGATATCAAACCGTATACCGTAGATAGAATAGTAGTACAACAAAATAATGTTCTTATCTCGATCAGAAATTTTATTTTATCAAGCACAAGCCACAGATGGACTATGCCTAAGCGGCATGATCCATCAGTGACTCATACCTGTCAAAACATGTTTGCCATGACTTTTTTTGACTGTGATGAAACTTTATTACGGTTGCTATTTAGTTTTAATATTGATAATTTCATAAAGACCTTTTTATTTGAAAGAAAATATTGTGCGCTGTCCAAAGTTGCAAAATCAAAAACTATTCAGTTCGATTATTGTCGGAGATTCAATATTAACAGAAGCAATCTGTGAATATGTTTTTGTCTGTTTCTTTTTTGAGCTTTTGATTCGAATATTCAATTTGAATGTTAGAATTTATTATCTGGATTCAAATATTTTATTTCACTCAGTCCTGGAAGTCGTATGGTTTATTGAATTTTAAAGCTTGGTGGCATTGATCAAACTTGGAAATATTCAGTGTTCATTAAAATATTACGCAATAATCAGTGAAGTAATGTCTAATTCATTGGAATATTTTATTCTTTCGTTTCTAATTGAGAAACCGCTCCTTAACCTCTATAATATGAACGACCAATTTTGCCCAATTTAAATATTCAATGTCTCTATCCGGAAGTGTTGATTTAATACCAGCTCTGTGTGATCTTTAGGGAAATTGATACTTTATTCTGTGTTGTTTAACTGTCGGTATGCCTTAAGGCATTTGCTATACTACAGCCAATTTTGCCAGCCTTATCTAGTATGGCCAAGGGCCAGTGATGGATCATACATTTCAAAAATGGTCTCTTTTCAACTTCATCTCACTGGTATATCTATTTATAATGCCATAAATTAGTAGCTTTGCTTTTGGTTATCTTTGATTTTGAGAAAAGGGGGATCATTGCCCATAATAAGAGTCATGATTATGTATTGTCAATATAATCTCATTACACGAATTGGTGCACTCACTCTGCCAGTCAGCTGAAAGATCTATATGTTTATTTCTGAATGTAATGTAATATTCCATTAGAGCAGTACATCCCTGTTAATGAGCTTTCCAGTTAGGAATTATTTTGAAATTACGCTTTATCAAGCCCAATTATGCATATGGTACGATGTGCTGACATATGGCACTGTCCATCTATAACCCATGCATGGTAATTTTTTTTCTTTCTCATAGCCACTTCTTAGAGTGGATCACCCTGTCCAAGGCCCTGTAACTGCGGCCACTTAGAACCATTCATAGGATGAGTTAAGCCGTACAGCAGGAATAGGGTCCTCCTACTGTACTGTTGACACAGGAATGTCCATGAAAGCCTATTCATTCCCAAAAATCGTTGCATAAGACCAAAATCAGCAATTGGCTAGGTAAATACCTGTATCTCTCATTTGGAACTCATAACTACAAGAGTGGTTGTGGTGCACCTCATAGTTATTGAT
Organism: Styela plicata; assembly: GCA_963675895.2. Lineage (NCBI taxonomy): Eukaryota > Metazoa > Chordata > Ascidiacea > Stolidobranchia > Styelidae > Styela > Styela plicata. Next base: position 11,179,467 of record OZ023142.1, read on the forward strand.
TCCATGACCTCTCACTTCCGCGGATTTATTTCATTGTTATTTTAGAGAAATATCGGGCACCTGTAGAGTTCAACTGGATGCCTCGTTGGGAGATGAATGTTAAATTAGTTTTATACATCAGATTTGTTTGTTCAATATTGAATTTAGTCCTTTCAACAAAATCGTTACCTAACTTTAGTCATGTACCTCATGAATTAATGGAAGTGCAGTGTTTTTGGGGTTTTGAAATATGCCCGATTTTACAGGATCAATGGTGTGACAAGAAATATAAAATCATTGGATACCATCCATCATTTCCACTTCAAGCGTTGTGACGATAAATCGAGCAATAAAAACATCTCAAATGTGGTAAAGTAAACCGCACTTAATTCCGGTTTATAGAAATTGTATTTTTACGAACCATATATCACATAATCAGATATTTTTGATGTTTTTAGACTTGGGGGTATGGTTAATAGACCACATTCATATTTGGGCCATGCTTGATATAAGAGTGTTTGTTCGGCGCTCATGAACTGAGAGGTGAATCATAATATGAGAAAGGATATGGTATTGATACGGTTTTACTGGAATGTGTGAAATACCTTCCTTCTGCCAAGAATGGGTCAAAGATGGGAAACTGATGGAGAAATGAATCATTTATGTTGAGTGTATTTTATGCATAGCCGTGTTGAGTATTATGTTTACTTTCTCTGATACGCTGGAATTCTGCCAACGATACTCGTTATTCAAACAACAATCTGATTTGACGTTCGTCAGAATCGTATTTGTGTATACAGGATTTAGTTTTTTTAAAAGCCTAAATTTTGTGTGTGGGATATTTTCTTAGCGCTAATACACACACACAGGGCGTGAAATTATTGAGTATTATGATCACAACTTCGATTTTGCCAAGCATGTGCCAGAGATAGATCGTGCCATGGTGGAACAGTCCACCAGTAACCCATGCTTGATCAAACTTGTTTTTACAAGAGTTTTCTTACTGGTCTGTGGTATGAGACCAACGATATGCGGTTTGAATACCACATCACCCAAAACTATAGCTACTTGAATAAATATTTTCTACTTCTGTCAAAACCCTTGAGTCAATTGTTTTTGCTATGGGAAAATTTTAATGTGTCATTTGATTGGTCTTATTTTGATTGACAACTCAAACTACATACATCGCTGTGTATCGTAGAGATGGGCACTTCCAAATGTTTTGTGCTTTGGTAAATTATTTCGGCTGAACCGAATTTTCGATTACGGTAAATACTTGTTTTATTATAGTTACAAATGTAAAAAAAAAACTTTGCTAATGAGAAGAGGAATCTGTGGTACTTCAACTAAGAATAGGATTGTAATTTTGAAACCAACACCAGATAGTAATTCTATTGCAGTATACACGCACTGTGCACTTATTTGTTAACTTGATAAAGTTTTTCTACTATTATTAGATATCCTTATGATTGACTGCTTATTAAAAAAAATTCTCAAATGCAAAGTTCTTAAATATACCCAAGTCAATCAGAAAATTCCGTCAAATCATTATTTTGTATACGTATATGTCACAGAAGGATCGCATCGATTAGAATCCATTTCCTCCTTCGGGTGTTAAAGTAGCTGCCAGTCTAACTGAGGTGAGGTCTAACTGCAGATCATGCTCGAAATTACAATAATGTTATAGGGCAAATAATAAGACCGCCCTGCTGTTTTGAGCCCGCTTAATAATTTTGTTTTGAAGATTATGTCAACCCAGTAAATAAGTCTTTTTTCTTCCGCTGAGTATTTGTAAATATTACTCGAAAGGAGTTATCGTGGGTGCGCAGTTTGTGGTCTGTATTAACACCTAGACCAAACAAATTCATTTCTTATTTATTCAGAAATAGATTCTTGAAATTTTTTGATGTTTTGTTGTCTCTTCGTTTGTAACAATTAGTTCTACTTAAAAGTATTCTTCCATCATACCCATATTTTTCTTGTTATAGTTTTAACTTCTTAATATCTATCAAGTTTTTTGCCAAGCATGAGCCGCATATGGCCTTTCTTTGGTTTCTCCGTTTGTTGGCCGATTGGTGGGTACCTTGGTTTCTCGATTCGTTGGTTTATGCTTAACAACCTAAGAAATATTTTGAAAACATTGTCTACAATAATCGTCCTTGAGCCTACGGATAGAATATATACCTACGTAGTTATTTAATACTCGGTTGTCAATACCTTGATTTCTTGAATTCCTATTTCCTGCAGTGCAGAGATGGACAATTTCAAATATTTTGAATACAGTGAAATGACTATCATGTATTATCCAATACACTTTTGTGTGAACTGCATCAATTTTGAGATTAAAAATGATTTTTCTCTGAATTTATATCAATCTATGTAGTACCCAGAAAATTTCTGCCCAGACATGTTTTGTTGGTTATAAGTCACATTCTACCGAGGCACGGTCCATCTGTGGCATATATACTTGATAAAATAAAATTTTTAATTGGGTTGCGAAAGAGAAAGCTAATATTCTGCAATAAGTCTTAAAAAAAAATAAAAATTCATCATATTGACTATCTTATTTTTAAATATTATCTCATTATCTTATTTTCAAAGTATTTGAAATTCATTTCCATATCCTGCATTCAAGAATTAACGCTCCGTATGTTTTATTCCTCATATTTCAGACACCTTTTCTGGTTTGTTTCAATTCAAAGCTTCAGAGATTAAAATTTAATTCTTGACCATTAGCTGCCCTGTCAAACAAATTTCTTAAGATATTTTCCAGATCAAGAATATTGGTAATCGTACCTAATGGTCTATCCCACTATCCAAGATTTATCTTTAATGAATATGGTACACTGCAGTATATAGATTCCCTGCTGTTTTTAATATGATTAAGAGCAGAAGGAAATACAGTACATTCGTTTTCGGACAATTAAAAATATATACATAACATAATCCATCTGTAACACATACAAAAATGCCTAAAAATGTTTTCCTTCAGAAGTCTAGAGCATTTGTATAGATTCCTTCAAAAGACAAAAGGTTTCTTCACTATCAACACGGCTATTTCATAGCCGTGTTGATAATTGTGATGCCTTTTGAACAATGTTTAGACATGTTAATCTTGTAGTAAATAAATAATTTATTATAAAAAATCACCCTATTGGTAAATTTTATTCAGATGTGAACCATTTCCTTTCAGTGTCTTTGTAGTATTTTGCCACTGCCAGTCTAACACATTCTTGACAATTTTTTTTTTTTATTTGTTTCTATAACCACTTCTTGGAGTGGATCACCCTGACCAAGGCTCTCTATTAGCAGCCACTTGTAGACGAACAGGGTCGGATATGTTGGAAAGATACAATCTTTTCTGCGATGTCAACATGTTTAACCCACTAGGCCATCGCGCCTCTCATTTCCAGACAAGGACTCACTATAAAAATTCACATGGGAATAGGGAAACGTTTGATATTAGTAATGTTGTTGTTCTCAAGGTCAAGCACATTCATTTGCCTATGCTCATGACAAACATGACATCGTCTATATCATGTGAAATATGTTGCACCATTTAAATTGCTCTGAAGTTGCTGTGTAACCTTAACTAACCTTAACTAACAACCAGCTCCTGTAACCACCAATAACAAGTTTCAAATAACCTGCTGCGAGTAAATTCGTAAATTTTTTTTGAATATTACAGAACAATGTGAACAATTTTGCTACACACTTTTCTAAATGCAGCTCCGAACTGAGACAATCTTAGGCATATGTAAGACAAAACACAATAAAATAATAATAAATCTGGAAAGAATTTGTTGAAGCATAGTTAGTTAGGTATGAGTAACTGATGGATTGACACATCTATGAGAAAAAGCACAGAAGAACGTTTTATTCAAGATTTATTCAGAAGAGAATTGTTGAGACATAGTTAAATATGGGTCATTGATGGACCGTAACATTGAGGTATGAACCATTGTGGAACAGAATTTCTGATTAGTTTGTCGAGCAATAATGATTGTACAATCATGCTTCCAATTTATTATGTGATGCATGCTCGACAAGATTTAAGCTTTGAATGAAATGTCATTCACATTTCGATTAATTTTATTTCAAACCTAATAAATTGAGCTTAATAAATGTATATATATATATATACTAATTCAATTACTTCCTAATATTGGATTATCGGAAATTTTAATATAATATTGCATGATAATTAAATTCCTGCCAGGCTTTTGCGGTAATCGTGTGCTCGGTTAGCTCAGTCAATTAAATGAGTTAGGAATACGCTCCGAACCACGCAGGGTTCGAATCATATGAGGGATGATTATATGAGAGATGAATGACGAAAACCTCACCTACGTGGTGGTTCACATACCTGATGGTTACGGCTTTTTCACCAACCATGTCCATGAACAGGAAAAATCTGTAAACAGTTAGGCAAAACTTCATCCCAGACTTGGAACAGGTATCTGCACGAAAGGGTGTGGTTCCACATAGTCATGGTTAGGCCATATTCACGATTTTCTTCTCCTGCAAGATGAAAATGATATCTTACGATTTCACCCTAAAACACTTTATTGCTAGACCTTATCCTCTGAAGTGTCAAGGTGACATTAAAGAATCTTTGCCTAAACCAAGCATTTTACCTTAAACTTTTTGGATGCTCAATATTGCCCATTTTCACTTTTCTACATAGCTGAGTAGCTAGCTGAATTAAAGTCATCACCCAATTGAGTGTGGGGAGAATGATTTTTCCCTACAATATTCACTAAAAATGCTACCCCGGTCGGAAATATTTTGACCAAACATGTTATTTACATATGAGCCGTAGATGGATGGCGCTGCTTAGGTACAGTCCATCTGTGGCATGAAATTTTTGATTGTAACATTGTGTTAATAGATGTTAATTTTTATTTTCAGAAAATTCAGACATTTTTGAGAAGCTCAAAACTCATGTGCATAAACCTACAATTGTTGAATCGTTATCCAAATGTTCATTGAAAATGGCAACCATGTCTTTGAAATTTCATCCGTGTATATGCAAAATTCCTTTCTCTATACCATGGTATCCATGTCTGGTGAAATACTGCTCATCTAAGAACTCACAAGGTTGGTGCTCTGTTTATACTATGCACATTAGACTTTTTTTTCAAATTAAATAATATTTTAAATTAACTATATACTTAAATTTGCGATAAGCAAGTCTGGAAACATTACCTAAAATGAACCAGCAACTTTCAGGAAAGATATGGCATAAAAATTAATGCCAGCAAATTGCTGGCAGCAATGCAGCAACTTCTATAAGTGGAAAACATTAAATTGAACCGTTATAATAAAGTGAGTGAGTTGTATCTTCCCTGGTCAGTCATTAATCACTCCTTTGTTTTTAGTTTGTGGTATCGCTGTTTACCAGTTTTACAATCTGAATGAATCACACTCCCAAGGCCTAGTGAGGGATTTTCTCATCGATTGTACATAACCATTAAATTTAATATTTACTGACCTACTTTTCATTGAACTATTTCAATAAAGCCTCATTGAGTCATAGGAAATTTAGTTCCTCTTTTATAGACTGGGTGAGAAGGCATTATTTTATGTTTTGAATATGTGTAAACCACGAATATGGATTTCTGTTAAAGATAGCCATGAATTTTTACCCAAAATCGAGTACAGTATGTAATCGTTGTGATAACTTATTGGACTTGGAATTAATTTTGATGATAACTGTATCATGTACCAGTATGTTTTATTTTAAAATTTATTTGCAAATTCCCACTCCCTTTATTTTATTTTGGTGGTTCAATTCATTTTGGGATTTTTCCACTTGAACAGCTTGAGAAGCAGTTTCTGATACTATATTTTGAAGTAGATCTTCGGTATATAAATGGCTGTTGGTTCTTTCTGGCCTTGCATGGAGCGAATTGTAGTAAGAAAAATCAGTGGCACCAATGAATGACCTGGCTTCTGTGAAAGTTTGTGCCTTTTTAGTACGTTTAAATTCTGTGGTGATAAGAATATACTCCATGATACACAGCAGTGGGAAAATCTCTAATCTTAATATTTACCAATAATCACATGTTATTTTCAGGAAACACAATATCAACTCGCTGCGGCATCAAATCGTGCAGAATTACCCACAATCTTGGCTATATTGCCAGTCATCCATCAGCTTGTCACTGGGGTGTGACGTGACACACATATGTCGATAAAATTGTCGTTTTCAATCTGAATTCCGCTGAAATGATCTGACTGTTTCTTCACTGAAGATAATGAAAGAGGGAGAGAGAGATTTTTGAGATGCGGAGTTTGATTTGTATATAGGGATGCCAGTGCTGGATAGATAAAATATCACTCCAAATTTTTTTTCACAATTTCACAAATTTTGCTTTTTCTAAAATTGATTGTTCTAAATTCACCTATTGTGCAACAAAAGCATGATTTGTAATAATTTTTTGCTGTATAATTTGACATAAATCATGCTTTTATTTCACATTTTTTGAATTTGTACCATAAACACCAAACACTAAAGTTCTTTGAATGATTCGATTATGTCGGATAACAAACATACAAAATTCAAGATCTGTTCGAATTTCATAGTTTTGACATCCCTAGTTGTAAAGCATGAACTTAATTGTCAGAAAATATTATCATTGTGCAATTTCTTTTTCCTCAAGTGCTGCTTTATTCCTTTATTTTCTTTGTATTTTTTGTTTTTAAATGGAGTTGTGAAAATTGAACGAATCTGTAATAATGGGGAAAACACAATAGTAAAATTGATGAGAAACTTTTTTTTCTGAACTTCCTTGATTGATACCAGTCCTGATAAATGGTCGAATTGAGTTTGTTCAATTTTCTTTTTTGTGTAGCATACGACTGGCAGAACATCTCTGCTACCCAGACAACCGAAGAACATGGGTTAAGCAAATGCGCAATATTTTACTCCACGTACACTTCTTGCTAGATGATGCAAATGTCTCTTTTTGAGTATCTAGCAACAAATCTGTAGAAGATTCAAAACCATCAATGCTGCTATGAAATTTTCATAGCAGTGTTGATGGTTTGGAAGCTTTTTGTCCATCTGAAGAAAATTACACGAAGAGGCAACCAAAGACGCCTTTGGAAGCTTGAAGAAAAATAGTATTTTGTTACCCTATTATTTCCAATCTTTGTTATATACAATCTACTATATGCTAGTGCCAAATGTTGTATGAACAATTTTTTTTTGATTTTCAAGTCTAGTGCCATCAATAGTGATATTTTATTTTCTAGCTTTTGACACAAGCAAATAATACGAATACTCGAGGGCCTCATGATGATAAAAAACATACACAATGTACATTTATCCATCTCTATTATGTTTCGTGTAATTTGAGTGCACTTTGTTTGAAGTTCTTCCAATACCAATATAAATAATAGTAATTTATCTATATGAAATTTCAATTGTAAGATATTTCAGAATTCCATCGTCACATTGTCAAGAAATTTTACTGAACTAAAAAAGTTCTGGGCTTGTATTGTTGACAGCATTTTTTTGAAAATGTTCTGTACTGTATACGGTAGGTAAATAGTTTAAACAGAAAATGATAAAAAAATAAGAAATCTAAAATTATGATATGCAAAATTGCAATCAATTAACAAATGATTGATTTTTCTCAGAACTTTTGTCGTTCTCAGAATCTGCTGTGGTAGTTCATTTTTCGAACTATACATTGGTTTGTCAACATTACCTCTTATCGATTACATTAATTTGAGAATGACTTTGAAACTTTCATCAAAAATTGTTGTAAAATAAACGAACTGCTTATACCCAATGAAATAGTTCATCAGTGACTCATACTTTACAAAACATATTTTGAATATAATTTTTCTGATACGACAATACCAATTTCATGTTGAAACTATGTTAGGAAAACTAAGGATTCTGTGATTGTAAATGCTATTCAATTTTTTTAAATTCAGGCAATTGAACCACGATTTCAGGTGCTCTTTTCTCAATATATTTACAGTAAATTTTAGATTGATATTTGCACAGTGCGAACAGTAACATTTTGCATAAAAACACAAAAAAAAAACATGCAAAGAGGGTATGCATGTTCAAACATGACTTGAGTTATATTCTTTTTATATGTAAAGGTTATAAGTCTTAGTCTTACTTGGTATACATGTTCAAACACAACTTGTGTTATATTCTCTCGATAGGTAAAACTAGTCTTGTTGAAAATGGATCCGACGCACTATTTCTGAATACTCAGTATTGGAAACCCAAAATCGCTGTCGTTAGCGGACAAACCATCAATACAAACAGAGTATAAACTAAAATAGCAACAGCTCAATCAGTAATTTCTTTTTGTCAACCATATTGGTCACTGTTGGACATTGCCTTGGCGACGCAGTCCATCAGTAACCCATACTTGTCAAGAAATGTCCTGAGAAAGTATTTTTGACTGAGAAGTCTTTGTTGTCCCTGCTTTTTTTATTCCACTCCATGTTATCATGCTTTTGCTAGGGTAAATATTAGATGGCCCGACCTCAAGAAATTAATAATGTAGTTGTTTTCACCTCCGTATCGAACAAGGTTTCCAATTAAGTGTTCTCCGCATTGTGCAGTTAATTTCCTTACTTTTTTGTTATTCAGCCGTTTTTTTTTTAATATTTTTTCTGTATGCCATCTCAGGCCTCTCATCATCATTGATTAATTCTGTTCAGTTTAGTCGTCCACTCTATCTGTTTCCTTAAAGCAAAAAATAATAGTTGCGGAATTTTATTTACCATTTAGAAATGTTTGTAGAGTGTGGGTCGCTGATGGACTGCGTCGACCAGACACTGCTCATCTGTGGCTCAGACCTAGCAAAACAAATTTTTTCTTTTGTCATGTGAAGCTTAGTAATGTTAATATGATTTGTGGTTCATCTTTATTTTCTACAAAAGATTTATTGGGTTCATAGTTGTTGTTTAACTTTGAATTCAAATCAAAAATACTTGGCATATTTGGCCTAAAAAGCGAAATGCTTAAATTTTTTTTTGCTCTGCACGAATCACTTACAATTTTTGCGAATGCCCTAAGTTATGTGATAATTCTGTTTTATAATGCAATGCGCTTTCAAGATGCAGTGTACAAACATAGTGATATAGAATGTGTTGTTATTTTGTTGATATTGTTTAATGACTTCACACATATATTTGTGAATGATTTGATATTAGTTTTCCTTGATTTGTATATTTACATGATAGAATTTAATCCTGATTCAGATAAATGAAGTTGTCAAGAGCTGGTTACTGCCTGCATCAATCCAACTTTGTTTTTGACTTTTGACCTTTTCTGTTTAAAATGATACTGCGTAGTTCAAAACAGGGAAATCCTCTGCTCACTGCTATACTGTAAATAACCTTAAATTTTGGTTTCAAATTTCTGGGTGGAAATTGAAACTTTGACCGAGCTGATTCAGAAGCTGTCTGTCTAATAAATATATTCGAATATATCAGCCGATATCAGCCACTGACGATTCAATGATCGAAAATGTATTTGATGTGAAACACTTTGATGTGAAATTTTAGGGCATATTTAATGAAAAATTCAGATTATTGTTTTTTTTCTCATTCTTGCTTGATTGAACATCGAAGCTTGACTGGGAAGCTCATAAAAAGCTCATTGTGACCTCACTACCTTGGAGTTATGTCCCAGCCGCCGAGGCGCGGTCCATCTGTGGCACATGCTTGACAAACCACACTGCATGCATATGTGTATAGTGAACTAAAAATATATCCGCTTATTCACAAACAAAACTCGAACTCAATTCATTATTTCATATTTTTGTTATATTTTTATACCTCAGGACCAACTACCATCTGTATAATATGTACAATGTACATATTATTTTTTCAGTCATTTCTACATTGTATTTGTCATTAAAGCATCTGTTAACTGATTCAATTACGTTGGTGTTGTTTTTTGTCCTTCCTTCCCTGTTCCCTCTCTGGGATTATCTGCTCAGGGTGAGTGAGTTTATTAAAAATGCAATTTGCCTTATGTCGATGGGGGTCAAATTCTGCCCCCATTTTTAGTTTTGTAAATATGCACAGGACAGAATCTTCCCTTTTTCGTCTTCCCAAGCGTTTTGAAATGCTTGGTTAACGCAATCCGTAAAAGCGTACGCTTGAAGATATGCTTTCTGGTCCCGGTTTGGAATACCGTGCAATAGTATTGCTGGACACCTCGCCCTTGCTCTGTCGTTCACGTGGCGATTGGGTAAGGGCTTCGCCGACCATGTCCATGCACAGAAAAAAATTAGTAAATGGTCAGACAAAAAGGTCGGCTCCAAGTCATTGTATCAAGTCGTATTTCCATTTTTCGTGAAATAAAAATGAAATCCTTTTTTCCTATCTGTATTGGAACGTTGTTGAATTTCCTATAAATGATGCTGCTGCTGTTCTTGTACGACAATAGTGAACAAGGCATCAGACGCTTGTTATTTGTTTCAAAAATGACTCTACGGGGATCAGAAACATTTGCCAATGTGTGTCGTACGGTTTTGCAACTCGAAAGTTGGACGAAAGGATCGATTCCAGTGAAATGCAGAAAAATTTTTAGAGTTCGTTGTCCCTTGTAAAACAAGGGGAAGTCTCGTGAACACTAGTGTATTTAGACCCTGGTGTCGCGCCCACTACCCCCTTGTTGGCTGAAAAAATCACACAATGGCCCTTTTAAGTGCTGTAAAACGCAGGAAATCGAATTATTTTAGTAATGTTCGTTGCTTTTTTAGTTAGTTTTGACCATTTTTCAAGAAAATTTTGAAGGTTTATTACGATATGCCATGAAAACTATTTTGAGCGATATTTTGGCTTACGGCGCTCATTATGATGTCATTATTTGACCACAAAATAGTGTTTCATTATTTGCCCCCTACTAAATAAGCGAATGCTTGTGACTAATTATTCGGTGCGATTGGAAAATCGAAGGATGTGCTTTTCCTTCAGCTATATTTTAACTAAGCGAAATGTTTTTTTGTGATAGACACTAATCACCCATGATTTTTCCATACTAACTTCAAACGGAAAGAAGACTATCACGTGGAGCAGGATAACTAAATAATTTTCAATAAGAGCCATGTAAATGTTTACTCTTAAGTATTCAAGAAGTTATTGAATTGCCCTAACCCGCGTCTCACGAGAGGCCACGATGAGGAAATAATGAAGTTTTTGGACCTACTGTCGCATGGGGCAGATACTCAGCACGCACTCTGTTAGGGATGTTTTTCACGCAAGAGTGCAGTTGCTGGTTCTGCATTTTATAGTCTAGTAGCTCAATGCCACTTAATTGTTGTTAGTCGGTTCCTTTTAGATATTGTTTCTGGCCTTGCGTTCAGCGAACTTTAATCGAAAATATGTCCAAGTGGCAATTCCGTTTTTGAAAATATGTGAGTATAACGACGGAGGTCACTTTCCTACAATAGTATCAACTGTATTGGACACCCTTTTGATTTCGTCAACGCGAGGTGTGAATTATTACGACTGGACAAATTATATTAAAAGAAAAATCTTGCACTTTCGAAGTCATTTTTATTGTTCTTATTTATAGGCCTTCAAAATGATACTTAAATTGACTCCGTGCTTTATTGCGCTCAAAATGTGCGCAGAAAGTTCTTAAAAGCGGCGTTTAATAAACATATTACGTTTAATAAATATTGACCAACAGTGGGATGCATATGTTTGTGGCGAAATAGACTTAGGAGGTGTATTGCCAAATCATCGCTCTATTTATCGATCTAAATAGGGGAAAAACGTGTTACTTGAAAATAACGAAAAAAAGTGGTTTGATATTGTGACAAATTTTTAATAATTTGCTCCTGAAATAGAGAAAACAAATACTAATTATGTTCAGAGACTATTTTTCAGTCTTTTCCATTATTAATTTGACCCGAATACGCCATCTGCTGTTTTTTTTGTGTAGGATGAATTAGAAATTGAAATTGTGAATTCTATCAATGCCCTCATTGGAGAATTAAATAGGCAAAAATATTTGTTTTGTAACAGACGCGTTGCATTTGTTTATTCAAATAAATAACGTTTTTGAGTAGCGTCAAATTGCTCTTGATATTCGTTTGTACGGCTTTTAGCTTAAGATATCTATACTAAAAGATTTGAATGATTTTAGCGTCGGTAATTTTCAAATGTTGCTTCAATCATTCGAGGGTCTAATTTTAAACGTTTTGTTTCAAAATTATTTACCTGACACTCAAGATATGACATTGATCTTTCACGTAATTTCGGTTCCCGAATCTCGTAGCAATCTTGCTTATTTACTAGAAGATAAATATTGCCGGGGTCAGGATATCCAGCGCGCGAGTCGACAACTGGTGATTCACTGATTGACGGTAGCATGCATTTGAGGTGTTGGGGATAAAGATAGTGGGATATATGGGAAGGTTATTGGGTGGTAATTCTAGATAAAAGTACCGGTACCTAACTTTTATCAGTTTTTGGATACTTTTTATCCAGTTTCTTGAATGATTTTCCTAGCACCTTTTTCGTAGTTTTACCTGGTTACTTTAGTAGGTAGAATAGATATAAATTTATCTAATTTTCAGATACTGAGAAAATTTAACTTTGGTAGACTACTTGATTCTAGAAACTAAATTAGATATAAATATATATAATAAATAATAAAAAATAATAAATAAATATATATAATATTATATAAATTGTAGGCCATTCAGTATCAAATGGGCTTTGAAATAATACGTTCGGAGAATACAATCCTCATATCTATCACTGACACCCCAAAGGCAAGCTAAAGAGGATTGCCTAACAGTTTTTATTTAATCGAAGTAGGTTACTAGTTATGAGAGCGATACTAGGTTATTTAGTATTTGTTTTGCTTTAAGGTATGCATTACTAAACTTTTACCCATCAAACCGCTGTAGGTATTTCCAAACTAAAAATATTCTTTTGTCAAGCATGGTTCATAGAGTGAGTTCATAGAGTATCCACCAGCTACAATTAAGCCATACTTTATTAGTATTTTTATTGAGTTGAAAAGTGAACTTCGGAGAACAACCCATTTTAACTACCAAAGCCAGATACCGCTCACCGCATCCCCGAATCTTGTGGATTCAAAGAGCGATTTTACGATTTTTTTTTACCTAGAAATAAGAGTCAAGGGTTATTAAATCCCGAAAGGTCACTCTTATATAAGAGCTGATATAAACTCTAAAACAAAAAAAAAAAAAAATCTCAAAAAAATGTCACAAATTTTCCACGCGCGCATCATAATTATAGATAGTTTAGAATAGTTTATGTTGAAAATTTCTAACGTTCCATTATCGACCAAACTCGAAATTTGCAACTTTTTGAATCCTATCACTTATAGTTGCGCTACAAAATTTTTCGCTCTCGGCGCAGTATTTATGTTGTTATTTGTTTTCACTTGTGACACGCATTTTGAGGAATCATCTTTCTCTGCCAAAAATTCCCATCTGCTGCTCTCATATTCAAGCAATCAGATTGAATCAATTTGGATTTGGCTGCCCTTATATCGCACATACGGCTAGGTGTCGCTCACAAGCTGTTGAAAATATTATTTCATTTACTGTTGTAATAATTAGCGCAAATGGAAACAAAAGATATTTTACTTTGGGGTCGCAATTCAACCCAAAAACAATAATACATTTTACTTTATTTTTTTTTTACCCGCGGCGCGTTCAATGACGTCAATAAATGGCCTACGTTAAATAAAATAGGACAGAATGATACGATTTTGATTACATTTATAAGCACTCAATAGACAATTTTAAATCATTTGCGGTTTCGTCGTAATTATAATTAGCTTTGATTGCAGTATAATACGAGACGATATGTCTATCATCAAACTAAAAATATATAAATGATGGCAATATGGGAATTTAATTATAGAGATCGCATGACAAGACCCACTTAGACTTATGCAGAAATATCAGCTTGAATTCAACAGCAACTAAAAAATGTTTGCCGAGAATGAAATTGGGAGCTTTTTATGGAAGATTTGTTTTTTCAAGTGTGAGTCAATGATGGATCGCGCCGATGAGGTGATCAGTGACACATGCTTTGACAAAATTGTTCTTAGAAATTTATCCTGATCAAATTTATAATACAAAGTAGAAGATGCGCATTTTTGAATACTTTTTGTTGAATTTCACTCTATGCAAAAAATGTATTCCCAACAACTGCACTTTTTGGGGAAAACACTTCGAACAGGACTGAATAGTTGAGTGGAATGATTTGTACCTGCCTTGGGTAAAGTACAGAACACAGGAATACATATGTTAGGGCATTTCTAAAGCCCGCATATACATGGATTAATTATAAAATCCCAATTTACCTCCACCTGCTCTTATGTTTTTTCATAGTCGGCGTACATGACATTATCAAGCTGCTACATCGCATTATTTATTGAGCTCCAATGGTTGCTGTACCAACCTTCAAGCATTACCTTCAATTGGACTAATTTCGATACTTTAATGGCGATAATTTTTCTAGGTTTTGGCAAAGTGTATTTTAATAAAAACTGTTCCATTTATTGATATGGCTATTCAGTTGCCATAAGTTAATCACGACGTGGTTCTTTCTACCGCCTAATGTTTTCAATTCTTGATTTAGTCTTCAAAGTCTTCAAACATAATTTAAAACGTAAATATTTAGGTAAAGTTATTATTATCAGAATTTTATTATTGATTATTATTTTGCCAACTTTGAATTTGAAGAAGATAACTCAGGTGGGAGCCAACTAACGGTTATTTATATGACAAAGATTTATCTTTGTTTTTAATTTGTGATTTAGTAGGCGAATAGCGTTGCAGTTGTCTAGGTGAATATTTTCAGCTTAATAAAATAGTATGTTTTCTAAAACGCAAGAAAAGTTTCACAGCAAGACACTTTATTTCGTCGGCACGATTCATCAGTATTTTTATCTAAATATCAAATACATATTTACCTGCATGTTATGAAAATATAAACCTGATCCAATCAGTCGGAAAGTATCCAATCATAAAAATGAGGTTTCAGTCACGGATGGATCGCGCTGGCTCAAACTTCTGACTAGAATGTATTTATTAATAGTTCCTCTAGTTCGGTCATACACTCAAATCAACTATGGCACAAATCTGACAAAAATCCGTCACAAAATGACACGTTACTAAAGTAGAATGATTGTACTATGAAAACCATAAACCTAATCATTGGACGACGCCACCGATGTGCATTAACTTTGGCGCCGAACATTTAGTTGGGGCAACACACATAGTGCTGATGGGAGGCAATTATCATATTGGATTCCCAACTTGCCGGATTTAGTATCCGTAATTTATATTTCAAATTAAAAAAAGTTTCTAGCACATCTTTTTTCATCAATGTATTATAAAAATACATTGAAATGACTTTTACGTTATTTTTGAGGGGAAGATTTCACCCCGAATATTGTTAGAATATTCTTACCTGCTTCGAATGTTTTGAGTGAGGCAGTGAAATCTGTAAATTATTACGATATTGCTTTGGAGACGTCAATTTCCAGTTGAATTGATAGTACTATGATACCATTACATATGTCACCCGTTCCACGTCCTTGCGGACTCCCACGTCTAAAGGATCGATAGAACAATTTAAAAAATAAATAACTTCCCGGACACGTATGGTTCAATGAACTTGAAACTGTTTGTATAAGAATAATGGTCAGTGCAGACAGCCTATTCGATTTCGTTGATCCGCAAAATTACTCGAGTTTTTCGTAATGTGTGCAACATCTTAAGCCCCCATTTAAAGCAGAGAGAGGATTTCAATTACTATATATTATCAAGTTTGAGACACAGATGGCCCTCGCCTGGGAGACGCGGTCCATCTGTGACTCATGCTTAATAAAATGAAGTAGGTGTATGGGAAAGTTGTAATCTAGGCCGACTGTTGTGGGTGTACGTGTTTGATGGGTTCAAACCACTTTGCGGTAATATTTTGAGTACTACAGATTAAACTCTCATTTTTCAAACACTTTAAATTTGACCATGTTGCAAATTTTTTTGCCGTACCTATACCATATAATTTTCTGTGTCGTGATTTTTTTTGTATCCATGTTATTAATCTCTGCAAATAAAGAGATACATCAATGAAACCCGGACGGGAAATTAAAAAAAGGCAGAATACTTATCAGCATTGCTACATTGCAGCGTATGACAACTGTACACTACTGCACGAATTTCACGGAATAATACACAGTACACGGCACTAACCATAGCAATGCTGTTTTTAAAGAGTGATGTGTCAAAGCATAGCAATTCGCTAAGCGGGTCTACATAATATATAAAACTTTGTTCATTTGTTTTTACTTTTTCATTTATCAGTGAGGCGACTTTCTAAATTGTTAGCGTAATAAATCGACAAGCCTAGAATTTGAAACTATATCTAGCCTACGCCTACAGTTGCAAGGATCATGAATCAATTTCGTTATATTATACCCAGTCTTTTATTTGGCTGTCAATATTAAATAAACTGAAAAATAATATCGATATGGCTTAGTGAAATCTAGTGTATTAATTAGTGTCTTTTTATTATATTCAAACATTTTTTATTCTGAGTTGAACAACCAGATCCCAAATTTGTGTAAGCAGCTTTAATATGATTTTATGAATGATTTTATTTTAGGATGATAAAATATTTATGCAATACTCACCCGATTTTTTTTATCGTTTTATACCAATAATTGCATTGTATTGTCTGTCCCCGGACTTATGGGAGTGTTATAGGTTGGCGATTCTAGGTAAAAGTACCGGTATCCAGTTTACTATTTTTGGGTATTTTTTGTCCAGTTTCCAGGATATATGATAATCTTAGCTCGACTTTTCCCCGAGTATTAACCTGGTTACTTTGCTAGGTAAAATAGAGGTAAATTAATCTAATTTTTTATCTGTAGATACCAAGAAAATTTCACTAGGTGCTTGGTACCCAAAACCAAGTTAGATAAAATAAATATACATAATAAAATATAAATTGTAGGCTATTCAGTAGCAAATAGGTTTTGCACAGTACAATCGGGAATTTCAATCTTCAAATCGATCAAAAACTTCTAAATGCAAAGTATAAATATAATAATACTTTATATTCGAGGTATGCATTACTGGACTGTTGTCTATCAAACGGCTATATGCATAGATTTGCCAATCAAAAAATATATTCATTTATCAGGAATGTTCCACCTATTGACCGCGCCCACGCTCCACTATTCATCAGTGACAACACGGATTTTATTAATTATCTTGTTTTAGTAAGTTGCAAAGTGAATGCCAAATGAAAAAAGCTTTATCTATCAACGCTGTGGAAAGAACAAAATGAACCCAACCGCAAAACGATCCAGATTCCATTTTTTCAAAATAGCAAAAAAAGGATAATTAATGTTTTAAAATAACTCATTTCTACTCTCAGTATCGGGCTACATACCCCAATTTCTATTTTTAGACTGACCTTTCAATTTTAGCTAAAATTCCTAACATTTTTTGGGGGGAAACTCACCCAAACTATTAGTTGCTAAGTCTCAAGTGTCGCGTTAACCCAAACAACTTTTACCCATCAGTTAACCATGTAAAAGTTTTGTAAATCCTTATGCTAAATTATAATAAAGAAAAAGAAGTACTTGTAGAAGTCAATCAAGTAAATGGCATATAACTCGAAACTTAGAAAGTATCAGTGCTAACGCAACATTTGGCGGCATCGAAAGAGAACACTTTTGTTGCAAAAAGCGCGTTTCGCCAAGCATAATACCGAATCATTTGAAAGTCTAATCAGATCAAACTAAACATTTATTCAATTTCTACTACTGGTGATCGAGTTATATTAAACAAAATATAAGTAAAAATGCCATAATCATAAGGCATCATGATCATAAGCAATAATCTCCAAAAATTCATCAGGACGGTCGGACAAACTAATCCCATAGCGACCAGTTAGTGGAATATACCTGAAAACTAGAATAATGTGAAAGTGGGCGTGGTAGAGACCATAACCCCACTTAAGAAAAATGCTAATGTTTGCTTAAAAACACGACGTAGACAAATTGAGGGCTTAAATAAGATGACCCCTTCACTCAAACTGGAATGTCATTCTGATATAATGAACTTAATGGGGTTCTGAGGGCGAAAAATCAAACTTCTTCTTTACTGTTCGAAAGATACACTAAAATCGCTGATCTTTGACAGTAAGTTCACGCGGTGATATTGCAATAAAAACATAAAATTCTTATTTGAATTAATTGCTAGTTAACCAATCGGGAAAAAATGCCAGAATAGTTGTAGTCAATCGGGGCATGCCGAAAAGGCATAGATAATTTTGTTGGATATATCTTTTTGTCAAGTTTGTGTATTTGATCATCAGCTTAGCTACGCGTTTACATTATGATACTCAGATTCTGCACCGATTAGCTTGGCTGTCACGTAAAGCTATGGAATTGCGCATGGCTGAGGAGGAGGAATACTGTTTAAAAAAAACTGTTTCCAAAAACTTGTTTTCTACGAGTACAACTACAAGCCACATACGATCGTGTCGGCGAGGCGCGACCATGATTGATAAAAAAAATACTCAAAGTTTAGATATAAACCAAGAATATGGGAGGAATGTCTGCATTTTTCGGACTGTCCCACATAGACGGGAAATTCGTTTATTTTCACATTTACCCAAAACTCACTCATCATCGTTATAATGTTTATCTTGGTTTACCAGGGATATGTAGTTAACGTACGGTGTTATATTTTGTAATCAAACTCATTAACTCGTGTTGGCGGTGTGAGAAAATTCATGATGCATTCTTTAATAGAAGGAAAGGCAACTTATTGAGACTGGCAGGCTGAGTTTATCATATAGTATGACAAACATTCTAAACGTTACCAACAATTTATCTTTGTCACAAAACGAGAAAATGCTACACCCACCAGTAGGGCTGGGCAAAACCGAATCATTTGGAGTACTTTTTTCGAATCGGATCGAATCATTAATACCATAAAAATAACATATATCCAATTTTTACCTTCACGATTATTGTCTCTATTATGATAATCAAGAAAGTTATAGTTACGAATAGCAAATATTAGCATAAACAGGCTTGAAAGTAATATATTTCAATACCACTCCACGTCCAAGAGCGAAAATTTTCAATTTTTAACGAAAAAATGCAATTGATTTTAGTTAAATTCTACCAAAATCGAGGGTATTTGTCGTTAAAGATGAAAAATTCACTTCATTTAGCAAGTTTTTGTTCCCATGACCGATTCACGACAGATTCGAAAAATCTATGCTTCAAACCGATTCGAATCACAAAATCGAATTGCCGAACTTTGCCCACCAGCCAAGGTCAACAACCACAAAGATGTATCCAGTTTTTGATAACATTTAGAGGGATGATTGCACAGGGCAGTTGTTCTATCGCACTTACTTATTTGTGTGAGATAAAATTCACTCTTTTTGATTTTTAGCAAGAAGGCCTTCGACCTATAGTTATAACCAATAAAGTATGTTTAGTTGTGAGGGCCCATTGTATCACCCCATTCGCCTGAGCATCAAAATTAATGGCCCTCTAAAAGTTTAAATGCATAGAAAATCTCAAAATAAATGATTTGATGTGAAAACATGCAATGCAGCCAAAATAGTTTTCTTGCCTTGTTCAGAGTAACTTTTCACCCGGAAATTTATTTTTCAATTTTAGATTTCTAATTTACACGTTTTTGAATATATCGCAATAGTCGTAAACAAAGTTCTCTTAAATTCTCGTAATTGATTCGTTTAAATAATCTGAAATTAAAAGCAGATATCATTCCGGTAATTTTACACAATTTTTTAAAAGTATCCAAAGAGTTCAAGACCGCTAAAATTCCGAAAATACTTTATCCATTTTTTGGAAAAGTATATTTTAACTTTGTGTACACATAAAACATATTGAAAAAATGGGCGTAACTACCCCTGACAACTGTTTGCCTACATTAGATACACATAACAATGTCGTATAGCTACACCGGCTTCAAATCAGAAATTTGATTTTGTCAAGCATGCGTCACAGATGGTCCGCGCCTTGACGGCGCGATCCATCAGTGACACACGCTTGACAAAATATGTCTGGTCAGTATTTTTCTGACTGACTTTGGCGCCGTATTTTTATGTTACTAAAACAAATTAGGTTGTTTTGGGATGTTCATTTCAGTCAACCACCAACACTTAGTCTGAGATATTAGGTGTCGTTACCATTTATGGAAGGGATGTGTGCAGCACCTTGCTGTATTATCTGCAATTTAGATTCCAAATAATATATTTGCATTGGCTCACTTTTCATTGAATATGCATTCCAAGAAAGAAGGCAAATTGACTAACATTTTTGTGTATTGATGTAGGGTAATATGGACAAAAAGGTATCCTATGGAATTTGGATATGATTCGGATAAAAAATTTTCAACATAATTTAAAAATTTCAAATCCATGATTTTATATAAATAACATAAAACCATATCACCTGGAATTTGTCCACATTTGCAAAAAATCGATATCTGCTAAGTCACTAGACAAGCTGTCAAAAGCATTGTATCTTCAATTTCAACTCCAGGTGAAAAATAATTTCGAGTGGAATAAAATATATTGCTATTCTATTTTGTCGTAAAGTAAGAAAAAGTATAAAACAGTTTTTGTTTGATAGGTTGTTTGACGTATAGTTCGAATAGTTTTGTGTTTAGAATCCATTAAAATCGCCATATTCATTTGCCTATAGCCCTATAATGAGGGTTACAGCCCTGACAGAAATTTCCTTTTGTAAATTAGGGGTCGCAGATACATGGATGGATGGATCAATTGGAAATAGGCAGAGGGGTCTTATATATATAAACAAAACAAAATTCATTATTTTTCTTGGCAGTAAAACATTCCGAGGATTTTTTTCACATTTTCCGAATTTGATTATTATTTTTCATAAAAGTTGAATATTCGATGTGATATCAAATGTATTTGGAAATGCCCCGCCTTTTTCTACCAGAAAGATTTTTCTCAATTTATAATTCGTGCATGTATATTCATTTACATCAGTTGATATTCCAAGCTAATCATATTTTTTTATTCATGCCAAGTCCGCGTTAGCTCTAGTACGAATTTTCACCAAATTTTTCGTTCCTTGCTTTTCCACTAAACAGATGATAATATTAAGCACTTTTTGGCATTTTATTTTTTATGTAATTTGCTCTCAAATATGGTATTTTCAGCTCATGTATAGAGTTTCGTAAAAAAAAGTTGCGCAGAGCTAAAAGCGTCGCGTATAATGCCAAAGTCACATTTTTCTATTGAGAATTGCTTACTTGAAATGCATTGACGACATGTGTACAAAAATATAGCAATTCGTTGCAAGTTGCGATTTTGAGTGACAATTCACATTTGACATCCGGAAATCCTCATGACGAACTCATCACGAGGTATCCCTTTCTCAATTCAGGTGTGTCTCAAATACCAAGCAAGAAAAATCTCATTTTTGTATGTTCTGTAAAGTATGAGTTACTGATGTGATTGTGATTCAATTGTGATTCATACTTGACAAAACGAGATTTTCGATATGGGTATGGCGCGTGAAAGTTTTCTACAAATTAGGTAAACGAATTCTCGCCCTTATTGCGTCATTTGGATCTTCACAGGAAATATAGAAAACTGATTAAGCCCCATTGTCAATTGCTCATTTTCTTGGGAAAATGTAATTATTGTACAGCTCTTGTTTCTCATGTCCAATTCTCATCGAATTCGAATAATTTGCATTCAAATATTTTGTGACGCAGGATAATTAACATCGTCAAAGCCTAAATTTAACAACGATTTATTTTTGTTTCAAATTTTCACATCATATAGAATCTGGGAAAGAAAGTAAAAATCTGACGCTTTTCATCAGTGATTCATACATTTGGTAAAATATTCTCAGGCAAATTTTTTTAGAATATCTTACCCAGTTTAGGCAAAAATAGATTTGTCATCGCTCATTTTTTATCGAAATTTGCTCAGTGCAAGGTTTTAGAAGACTTTCAATGAATCTCACAAAACCCCTACTGTGCGAAGAGTTACATAGGTGCAGGAATGAAGGCTAAAAAATTTTTTTACCCCAAATGTACCTATTGATCCGAGTTTTAGTTTTTTCAAATCACAAAAGTTCGCAAAAAAAATCTTGCATAAAATTGCCTGTGGCACTATGGAGCTTCCATCATCTGCTGGGAAATGTTTCCAAACCTTTCCTTTATTGAAATAGGACATAAGACTATTTTCTGTGACTTTTATTTCCCTCATAAAAACAACAGTAAAACCCTATAATAAGTTCCTTTTTTTCTTTAAAAATACCACAGCACGTTAATCTTATTTTTCTATGATAAATTGAACGCAATACCACTAATGTTTTTGAGCATAAACTACAGATGGATCATAGGTGCTCCTGATGGGTAAGACCGAGGGAATTGGGTTGCAATATTATTATACACGATCGTATCTCTAAATATGAATGAATCACAATTTTTTATTTCCGCCAATTTTGTCCCCCAAGAACCTATACCATTATGAGAAAGTTTATCACCAACAATGCACTAAAGAAGACGATTATGCATACGGCATTCAAAACAATTGCTCGGCATTTTGCACTGCGCATCCCAATTCCTTGATAAATATGATAGAAATTAAAACTGGTCAAAATATATCTGACTATGAAAATTCACCTATTTTTATATTTCATTTGGTCAGCATTTTATTTTTTCACCTTGTTATCTTGATTTTCACCCATTAAAATTGTACTTCATTATCATCTAGTGATGAAAATAAACTTTTTTACTTATAAATCACCATTACCCATAGTTGGAGCTCGGCAATTCCATTCGCATTGATTCGATGCACAGATTATTGCCATAGGAACAAAAACTCGCCAAATGAAGTAGAATTTTTCATTTTTCCCGACAAAAGGCAATCGATTTAGGTCAAATTTGACCAAAATCGACCGTAATTTGTCGTTAAAATGAGAAATTTCGCTCTTGCACCGGAGTGTAATCGAAGATACATCGCTTGTAAGTCTGATTAAGTGATATTGATATTTCTCATGAAGAAGACAATAATGGTGATAGTAAAAATGGTATATTTGTTAATTTTTATGGAATCAGCGATTTGAAAAAATTATCCAAATCAGATTCGAATTCCAAATGATTCGATTTTGCCCAGCCCTACTCATAGTATAGTCTACTCCAACGGATTCGCACATTGGCTCCAGATGGAATCAGTCTCAAATCAATTTGCCCCGCGTGGGATTGTATCTGAGCGCGATTGCACTCGCACAGGATTGTCCCACTCAAAATTACACCGCATGGGATTGCCTGGTATTATCCCCAAGAGAGGTTTCTGCCACACGTAATTACCCCCACGCAGGATCACCCCCGCACTGGATTTTCTCCAGACGGAATCGCCCCCAGACAAAGTGTTCAACCCACAAGGGATTGCCCCCAGGCGCTATAATGAAGTACAGTAGATGGTGTCTGATCTGGGCGGTGGTGAAATCATCTATCATCTAGATATAGCTACAGTATTATAGACGGTTGATGAATATGGGTTTAATTTGCGTCTGTACTGTATCCCAATCAAAAATTTTACACATCACCTCCACCGGCCTCAATCGAAGGTTTTGCTAATTGCATGGCCCACCCTGCCTGTATGGCCCAAAGCTTTTATTTGCAGTAACACAAATCATATCATATTTCTTTCATGTATTTTTTAGAATTCATTTTGCGAGATATTTTTTTATCAAAAGAAAATATATATAAAGAACAGAATAAATATTAAATATAAAAAATCAGACGGAAAACGTATAAAAGAAGAGGAAAATTCATAGAAATAGGAAGAATAAAAAACACTACTTTTTGTGAGGAAATAAATAAAGCACCTTTTGCGAAAAAAGCACTCGTATGCTGATGAACAACGACAATTTTTTATATTAAATCATGCCATTTAAACTAATAATAATAACAAAAATTGTATTTTCAAAATTTCGAATTGTTTTACACAAGTGGTTGGTCACCTTAAAGGTAAATTTAATAATCGAATCAGTAATAAGGTCATTTTGGTATTAGATTTGGGTGTGGTTCATAAATATTTCCGAATTTTCGTTTTCAAACCAAATTTGTGCTAATGTGGAAACCATATATCATATCCATGTTTAGCATGGGTGGTTTGCAAGTGTTTTGAAATATAATATATAGAGAAACTCAAACTTCAACTTGATGAAAAAAACAATATTCTCAAGTTAAAATTTCAATATATCACATAAATTTTGTCAAAAAAATCATTATTATTTGATATAAAAAGAGAAAAAATAATAAAAAATTATCACAGTGGTTTATTGTTATTGGTCATCAATTCGATTTTAAAATCGATATATATTGACCAGGCCGATGTGCAGATAAAGTGGGTTTCAACTTTCATCCTACATGAGCTGTAGATGGGCCGCGACTAACAGCGCGACCCATCTAAAACCCATGCATGATTCAATACAACACTCGTTTATACGTGCGCAATAGAGCAGAATTGAGGTAGTCTACCATGTTTCATCAGACAACAAATTTGTCATTTTTTCTAGTTGTGCAATACTCTCTTATCGTTGTTGTCTTTTTTTTAAGTCCCCAATGCAATATTTGACTGCACGGCAAAATAATTTGCCTGTCGAACACGTGAATGCAGAGAATTTTATGTTGGAACTTATGGATTCCTTTTGCAGTGGCCTAAGCACTGCTAAATTTGCGAAAATGTTTTTCTCTATTTTTCGTTCAGTTTTTAGATACGACGACAGTACCTGCCTGCCCTGCAATTCACCGAGTGTCTTTTCTTCACTCCTCGCGATCATTTTTTTTACCTTTTGACCGTTTATCACTGGTCATTTGATTTATTCACAGCAAAATACTGGTTGCGTGTCTTCAATGACATACTGACAGCATACATCCATGCATTGTTGGTGGTTTCTTGCCTTTACATTGACTATCACCAAGAAGTCTACCTTGCTGACTTCGGCAAATTACGTTTCTGGATTTAGTTGCCTTTACCGCATGATTTTGAGCAGAGTCCCCATCGTCCTTCGACCCAAACTGGTTGACCTACTCCCCTATCTCCATATCGACGATTGATTAACAATGGGTTGGATGGTGAACGTCCTCTCGTTCTTGTGATACCTCCTCCACCACCAGATGGCGTATTTATACGAGGAACAGTTCGGCGAGGTGCTGTTGTTGTCGAAGAACATGTTGCTACGCACGGCAGACGATCGTATGGTTTGACTCTTGATTCACATCTGCAAGAAGGAAAAAAAACAACATAAATATTTTGCTTTTTCGTGAAAAAAATGAAATCAGCTTTAAGAGGGTTTCCTTATATCGTGGTCCGCACGATAAAATTTTCGACGTATAATCGCAAAATTATATCGACAATAACACTCTATGGTACACGTCAAGCGTTGAATGTTAAACTCAATGTGATGCACAAGTCACTTTCCATATATGGCGCTAACGCACAACATATTTTGCCTTTCACGTCACTCATTTGAAAAGCATGAAAATACAAACTATCGTCCGTGACCGCAGGAACGCTGCTTTGATAACTTGTTGCTTACAGCCTACGAAGAATTTATTTCAGAACAAAACAGCGATTTGTTTACGGTGATCGAAAGCTATTGAATTAGCATTGACTCTGAATTGTGTTTATGCTAACATTTGTGGTATTGATTTATTCTAAAATAACTTAAATGCATTTGCGAATATAAACTATTGGAAGTTCAAACGTTTTGGGGGTTTTCGTGTAGTCGACTTTCCACTTATAAGTGAAAACAAAGTCGTAACCAAAACAAATATGTTTTTATTAAATTTGTGACTCACTTTTTGATGACAAACGTTTCGTTTATTAAACGATCATGCTCATTGACGATCGAGCATGATCACAGAAAAATTATGTATGGTTCGTCAATGACAACCGTTAAAGGAAATCTGATCGGATCTGATCGGATCTGATACACACTCTGAATGTTGATGTTTAGAAGTGTCCTCTACAAATTTTATTTTGTCAAGCATGATTCGCAGATGGACCGCGCTTCGGCGGCGCAGCACATCAAAGAATCATGCCTGATTAAACTTGTTTCAACGATATTCCAGACTGGGGTGGTTTGTTTTGCTTTTGTTGACCCAATCCTGTTCGTCAGAAAATATTTTCGTCATTATTCATGTGAAAAATATTTAATATTATTACCCCTATGTTTTGACATATCTTTTTTGAGATTTGAAAACATGAAATTTAATCAACATGTGCGGATGTATGTTGTATAGTAAGAGAACCAAACTCGATCCAGTTACATGTTTTCGAGCAGACAAAGTATGTCACAGCTGAACGCCTTTTGTACATGGGTTGTGCATCATTTCTTACATAATATATAACACAATGAATTTGTAACTCAAGACGTAGATAAATGATAAAAAAATTGTTGAGTATCTGATTCTGTAAAAGTTTGTGTGGATTACAATATTTTGGGTTGTCTGAATATCGTGTAATGAATTATTACGCCCTGACGTCGCTTGGTGTCGGGAAATAAATTAAATTTCTTTTTGTTGAAATTTTTTGAGGCAATGTAAAAACTAGAAATCGAATGCGCCACCTCAGAAAAAAAAATGTTTTATTGTTTAGTAAATGAAGGGTTTTAAATTTCGAATTATTTCATTTCTTTGTTGTGAGTTTCCTAAAGGATATTGGATACTTTAGGACAATTGAAAATGATATGTTATTAAAATAATTGTTTTTTGGTCGGAGAAAATGGCATTTTAAACGATGTCTTTCGATCAATTGGCTACACCGTATATTAGGCTTATAAATTTGGAAAGGTCTGGAATTTAAACTCTCGCTCGTTTGTTACACTTAGTCATTTAGGTTTTGGGATTACGCGGAATACTGTCACTATAACGAAAAATGCAGTAAAATCGTTGCTCTTAGACAGTAATTTTACTTGCCAATTTCAAAATCATACCATAAAATCCCCTTTTTCGGCTACTTTGGTTTGATGATGGAACGCATCCCATTTTGGCATAACGCTAAAATGCAAGCGATTTTGAATATTGGAAATATACAATTACTCCAAAACAAGGAGGGTAAATTTACTGTACTTTTGTCACGGTTTATAACGCACGGGAAGTGTGCACCTATATCTGATCTTAACCTACACTGTTAAGAGAAATTCGCACTTCAGGTAATTACCGGCTATGTGGCCATGGATTTCCGCTGCTATTGTAGGTTGTAATACCACGGAAAGTAATCCTATTCAACGCATACGATATTTTGTGTGTGTCTATATACAATCAAACGGAAAGCAGTGAAAAGTTTTTTCCTTTTAGGAAACTAGCTTTTAAAGCTTAAACAATAGCTGAGACGAAAGAATCCTATTGCGACTGAAGAATTAACTGACTGACGTAATCGAGGTCTGAAAAGTAGTAATAATAAGCGCCTTCGCCAAACTAATTTCTTTTCCTTGCTAACGTTTTGCGAAGATTTAAACAGATAAAATACTTCAATGTTGTTCTATATGAGAATACATAGCCCAAGGCTAACAACTTTAGGTCAAAGTGATAAGATAGTGAAGTAATACGACAAAATGGTGTGTTTTTCGACAAATATATTATATTGCGGCTTTGAGATATTATGAATTTGTGCTGTTGTTTGGTGGAAAGTTGGTGTAAAATTAACACGAGTCGGATTTTTTATACAACACAAAACTATGATTTCCCGTGATTAAGTCTAACGAAAAGATTTTACCGAAAAAACGTTTTTTGTAGTACATTACTTGAAAGCAGGATATTACTCCTAAATTGCCTCTAATTATACACTATCCCTTGCGCTTAGGCGATGACTTAGACTCTAGCATTCTTAAACCGATCAGAAGATTTTAAAAAAAGGCTTTTGAACGACCGTCGAGCACAATGGACTCGTTGTGGCGCTTAAATTAACCCTTGTTGCGCATTTGAAAGATCGCTCACTCGTTTGTATCTTGCTTTCAAAATATTTTTCTTATTATAGGTTTTCATTTCACAAAAATGATATAATATTTAGAAGGGCATCATCCATTTGGTATTGAAAAATTTAATTTGAACTCAACTCTAAAGCGGTTGAAAAATCGAAAAGATATGTTTGGTATTGTTTAGTATAATCTTCCGGATGACCATGCGGGGCACAAAAAGAGGTATTGTTAAAATTTATAACAATCATACACAAATTTTTGACAATAAAAATAAACTTCGAAGGCAACATGTTTATATACAATATCCGAGAGTACGATTACGTATGCGGACTTTGGATGAAGTAGTAAGCATGTCGTGTGATCGATATATGCAACTCAAATTTAGCTCTCAAATGCTTGATTCTAGCTTTTATTACGGATAGAAACTATCATCCAACTAACATTTTATGATCATGATTGTAAAATTTCAATAAAATAAAACTGGACCTACCCAGTGGCGGAATATCTTTTGTTGTTTCTACAGGTTACACGTCTTGTTTTCCATCCAGAACCACAAGTTCCAGTTTTCGGACGACATTTTGACCATCTTCCTGTCACCCACGCTACTTTTTCTGGTCCTGAATTTTTGTCGCTCGTTCCTTTGTTGACACCATTGGTTGGCTGTTAAAAGCAAAAGGAAAATTAGAATACATAACTAACAGGCACGACATTGAAGTATCTAATCGAGTTTGCATTAGAAATTAAACTTACTGTGCTTGGTTTGCTTGGTCCTTTCCTTCCATTTGTCTTTGGTTTTGATTTGTAGTAACTGTACTTTATTCTTGGAGGTAGAATTTTTCCTTTTGTACCAACGCCCAAGGAAAGAACTTGAATTTGAAGATCGCCGCTAGTTTTTCCGGTAATGAGTATTTTTTCCATTACGGTTCCAACTCCGCTGTATCTGATGGTAGTACCTACAATACAAGAATAATATTTTTAAATATGTTATTGATTGAAACTAAACTAAAGAATCGCCCTTTTTCGCCAAATATGGGCCGTTGATGGAACGCACCGTCGAGGTGCGGTCCATCAACAGCCCATCCTTGTCATAAATCACATAAACATGGTGGTTTTAACCTTTCGAAATATGCAATTACTGCAAATGATCAGTGATTTCCAAGTCAAATTTTGGCTTAAAATTTATCATATTATATTTACCGTTTACACTGATGTCTTTTTGGTATGTTGACAAGGTGAGGCCCCCGTTCAAAAGGTATCGACCGGTCCAATCTTTGATAGCGAGATAATTTCCGTCGTGAACCTTATTCCGATATCCCCTTTGAACAATTTCGACTGTAGCCGCTCCCGCAGGGATATTAATAACATCGTTGTATCCGTATTGTCGTTTCTTGTAAAAGCCTAAAACAAAACAGCAAAAAATTATTTAAGGTGAAGTAAAGGCTCTCAAAAATATAAATAATATTAGGGAGTTGAATATTACATAAAAAATGCCGGCCTATAATTTAAATATAAATTATCCAGGAAATATAATTGACTATGGGATAAATATCGTTAATAATGCTTCTAATTGCTCAAAATTAATTCAAATCAGAGGAATTTTTTGGTTTATATTTAGAATTATTATTAATCATTGAATATGTATTTGGCAAAATATTGAAATTGTTTTTAATTTCATTATTTGTATATTGATATTTAAAAGGTGATTTCTCGTTGTGCTTTTGCAAAAGGTGGGTATGGGACTTTTTCTCTAGCTACTCTGCAGTTTTCGCAAGGTTTAGTTACGCATGACGTCCTTTATGGCTTCCGCTCTCAAAAAATTTTCTTCAAAGGCACCGCGAGAAATTATTATCATAACAATTTACTGAAACCTTCCAACAAAAACAACCAAAGGTGCTTGTTGTTAACCCCGCCAATTACTGTGTTCCATAGCGCACCCAGAAAGTAAATACTTTTTGCTCTTAAATACTAAACTCAAGTGTAGGAATGCTGTACAGTTATACAAGTTTATTAAAAGTTGCAATGTTGATGTTAAGGTTCTTTTGTTTCCTTATTGGATTGAAGTAAAAACGTTAGGCTGCTGGTGCCCGGTACCTCAAGAGGTATTAGCAATTAAGAATTTGATGTAATGGGTAAAGAATTTTTTTTCGCAAAATTAATCTACGTGGTTGGTGGTACTTCATACCATATTAAATACTACTAAACGTGGCCAATCCTTGAATCTAGCTAAAACAAGATCTCCCAAAATTCCGATATGATCTTAGATTTGCAACCTTGTATGTTGCAGCTTAAAGTGCGCTATTTCAAACATTTATATATATTTTAAAACGCCACAGCGGGTGTTGCGTACACAGACCATTTGCATGTCAACACTTGTCGATGCGTCGATGACACGACCATCAAACTAAACGTTCTGGGTGACGCATTTGCACCCCGATCTTGGTTTCAAGCATTTTTGGGGGTTCAGGCACAAATATTACTTTCTAAAAAATTTGATGAATCCAAAATTTGTGATTTCGGGCACGGAGTTGTGGATAATATATATTTATAAAGCGCGTGAGATATAAAACAAAATTGTTCAGTTATATAACTATGACATCGATCTCTCGGCGCTTGCTATTGTGATTAAATGAAACACTATACTAAGTAAAGAGTACTATAACCATATTTTCTAAAAATAGATTTCTTTGCAAACATGCACACATCCCTGGAATTTGTCCCTGAATACTAAACTGCAGTATTATCCCTAGCGGATTTGCTACGTCGACCATAAAAGCCGCTATGGAGCCACACTAGTCCAAAAAAATTCTAATTTTTTGGGTGTGTTAGCTCGTTTTCATATACTTTAATATTATTACAGTTGGTTAACATGATGAAAAGAATTATAAATTCCCAAAATAAGTTCATTTGCAAATTTAGGTGTTTGGTAGCAGCAGTGAGCGTACAACAGTAAATAAACATTGTAACTGTTATAGCAACTCAACACAAAACTTGGTAGTTGCGGTTTGTTGGTGGTATAAAATTCTTATACCGCGATAATGTTTCCGCTGTAGATCGCATGATAGGAACTCTATCCAGTACACGCAAGTTAAGTGCAATGACTCAACTTACGATTGCGGGCGTTGATAGATTGATAATCTAATCTGCAGCATTGCGATGGAACCTATTTCATCAAGCATAAGCCATAAATGGATCACGCCTTGAAGGCGTGGTTCATGTGTGGCATATGTTTGAAAAAGTACTACAAGCTTGAATAATTATGTACTCAAATGTATCGTGTCGTGCTTCTAAGGTCGCGGCATTGGGATTTGGTCGCGCGTACGGTTGCCATATATGGAGCTGGGTCGCGACCCATAACGTTGAGGAACGATGTCGTTGCAATCAAAACTTTAGGTCTCATGGAAAAGTGATATCTTATAATTTGAATCGACCCGTTTGCGACTGATCTCATGGATCAGTGTAGGTCAAATTTTGTTAGTAATTTGGTACTTTAAGAGACAAAAGGAGCGAAGCCGAACTTCGTGAGAGTTTAAACTTTATATCTATGTACTTGTAATGGCAAAGCGAAGCGAACAACTTTAAACTAGTCTGGCGAAGCTTTGGGGTATTACTATTTGTAAAATGGTCATTTGACCCCGCACTGCAAACAGGTACTTAAATCTTTGTTGTATAAACATCGCACACGATCGTTTTACTGGGACAAGAGCGATGAGTGACCCCATCGTTAAACGAGTTGACTTGATCATTCTCTGACGCAAATCGCAGTATAGCCAACATGCTAACGGGTATATTTTCATGTAATCCCACCAAGGTGATCTCAATGCCCCCAACAAGCAGGTGGTTTTCTCACGGCCTTACCTTTCACTCTCTTGCAGTGCTTATTCCCACCGCCACAGATTCCACATCTGTCGAATTTGGTTTTCGATCCCAGGACACCATCACAGCCAGCTTTCATACACACGCCTTGTACACAGAGGTCGGTTGTGGTGGGTCCACACCTGCAAAGAAAGAAAAAATAAATGATTGAGTTAATAAATTAATATTAAATATAACATAAATATTATTTTATTCAACAATTTATATTATTCAGTAAGGGTATGAAAATTTAAGTCTTAATACTAACAGAATTCCGAAAATAATATTAAGACAATTCTTACCTAGTGCCGTCAACGACTTTGTTTCCCAGGACGACATATACTCCAGTTTGAACCGATTGGCAGTTGAGTTTACAGCGATCGTTTCCATTAACATCAGAATATTTTGGAATCCATTTTGTGGCTGTTTTGACTCCGAGATGAGGAAAGGTCTGACCGTTATAAGCAGCGCATTGCTCACTTCTGAAATCCGTTTGTCTTGATGCAGAACGTGATTGAGGGCATCCGTCAGTGTTGCAACTTCTGAAACGAAGTCGGGCTCCAATGCAATATTTTCCGCCATTTTCCGGAGCAGGGTTATTGCATTCACGACTGGACATCTGAACTCCGCCGCCACATGATCTGAAATAAAAAAAAACAACAACAACAATAATTTATAGTCTTTATTTCAAAGATCTTTGATAGCTGATATGTTTTGTTTTTAACAAGTAACACAACTTACCGTGAGCATGATCCGAATGATCCCCATTGTCCCCATTGACCATCTTTTGGCATTCTCAGTTGTTCGACTTTGACGCATTTGCCTTGAAAGCAATGAAGACCTCTTCCACATGATGTACCGTCAGCCCGGGGGAAATGGCGTGTGTGACATTGGTGTCTGTAAATATAGAAATTAAATATTAGTAAAAGCAACTCAGCGTTTTGGACAATATAATAAATGCATTTGTAAAAATGAAACCTACCTTCCACCTGGTGTATGGCACCAAAGACGACCACATTCTTGCATGAAAGGACACTCGACTGCTCCCGGACCAAACGACATAGCGCATTGAGCATTGACATCGTACATTTCACCTGGTAGCTTTCCAGGGTAGACCTGTCAACAGCAAAGCAAATAGGAAATATTGGGTTTGTAGTTGGTATTAAACACGCTTTCATTACAAGCTCCAATGCAAACTTTCAAGTATCTATCTTTATCGAGAATGATTCAAAGATAAAACTCCTCAGGGATATTTTCAATCTGTGGTCCATTTCAACCAAAACAAAACGTCTTTCGAAGAGCTGCTAGCTAGTGAAGCTTTGCTGAGGGCGTTGTAATATCTCTTTCGCAAACATCTTGAGGGCGTTGTGGTTACCACATTATTTGATAGTGTATTTAAGGGTTGCAGTACATTAAAATAGATATTCGGGTGAGTGACCTTAATGTTCTAATCGAAGTCTTTATTTTTGCACGTATATTGCGCACATGCTTGGGTGGTGTTAGTATGGCGGTTGGAATTTATCAAAAGTCCTTACAGAGCGGATGTGCGGTTAATATTAATACACATAATGCTAGCCGAGTTGTCAAACATCACCTCAAGGGCTAACAGCTGATTTACGGTAAAGACGGCTGCTAGTATATGAGACAAAGTTTGATATTGTTGTTCGTACAAGTTTATTAACAAACAATTGACTGTTGGAACGCGTTCACCTACAGTAATCATATTAATTTGAAAGAGTTGAAGCTAACTTGAACGATGTCATGTACTAGTGCATCCAAAATTCGACAAAAGGTAAACTTCATCGAGTTATGAAGTTCATATCCTTCTCACAAACTTGTGAGATTTTCTTACCAACAGTTGAACTGAGGTTTAAATAAAATCAAATTCGCACTCAATAAATTTATATTTGACGAGATAGGTCCGGTTCAGAGCCATACCGGTTTATTTGCTTATTAGTTAAGCAATAAAGATAACATTATTGAACCAAACATGCGGTTAGAAAACATTGCGAAATCCACATATGTCTTGTCAGTTCAGGGAGTCTGTCGCGAGGGACACGAGCAGACGATGTGTCTGATTAGAACTAAACCACACAATAGGTTTAACATTGGACATAATGAACCTTTGTTGGTTCCTTCAATAAGAGAATTATGTTAACCTTGAATTATATAGACGAGGGTTATGTAAATCTTGCCGCTGATATAATTTGTCCCAGGGTGGTATACTCCAGCATAACCTCATTTTGACAAAACGGAAATAATTTTTTTCGAATAGTTCAAAAAGGGAGAAGAATTCCAATAACCGAGATATAGTTGATTGATATCACATTTTCGCTGACTTGGCGGGAGAATAAAAAAACGTGCTCACTCATATTATGTCGAAAAAGGGACATTGTTAAATCGCGCCGAGGCGTGATTCATCAGTGTCCCATAATCAAATAAGTCATTTTTGGTAAAAAAAAACTCCATATAAAAAATCACTCAAAAGTACCTTGGCATCTCGTGGTCTGTCCAACAAGCATGATCCGCGTCCACTTTCAAGGAAATCTGTGATTGCCTCTTTCGAGCAAAGACTCCAAGGTTCATCGCTGTCCACACGATTCATCGTTGAGCTCATTATGTGGGTACTTGGGTTGATGTGACCAAAATTTGCGCGGCATAGTCTGTTGTCATCGTGCATCATATTTAAAACGTGTCCAATCTAAACAGAAAGTTTAGATTTTATACTTTTTATTTGACTTAGCCTTCGAAAATGTTGGAATTTTGACATTGTAATCTACTCTATTTCCTTTATTTTCCAAGTATGCAAAGGTTAGCCTACCTCGTGGGCGACTGTGTAGGCTGCAGACAATCCGTCGTCTTCAACTACTGCACAGCTGTGTTTGCTTGAACACATTGCTCCGACATCGGCCATACCTGTGAAAAAATTTTCTTTTTGAGTTTTCATTTCAATTTTCAGGCAAGAGGATTCTATTTATGAAAACGTGATGTAATGTGTCACTGGTATCGCGACAATACAATTTTTGTTAAAGCGCACTTGAAAATGCGTTGTCGTCGGATGTGTGGGATGCGTCATGCCCTTTCCTGTTTGTATTTGTTGTTATTATTTCTACGTTGAAGAAGTTTCCCTTTGTAGGTATTGTTTCCTTTAGTAGATAAAGTTACTAAATGCGCTGTTTCGTGGTAATGGTACTTCAAATCTAAAATTGAGCGAAATGAGGTAGAATGTTATAAAAAAATGCGAATTAGGCATTTCATAGTTCAAGATACAAATTTAGTTGTTTAAAAAGAATCGTGAAAAGATTTTCGATGTTTGTTACAATTCGTTTCTTGGTTACTATCGCAAGCATGCGTGCCTCGGGGTATCAGTTGGCTTAACATGTGAGTTTTTATCGCGCATGTATCCGTGACAGTTCGATGATAAAATTTGATATATTACACCAAGTTGGGTCCCCCACCAAAGGCTGATTTTCAAATTAATGTCGCCAGAGAAAAATTCTGATCGGTTTCAAATAATAAGATATGGTTCAAAATGCCAATGACAAAAGATTTGATGCGATATAGTTTTCAATGCTCTCGTCCATTTACAGGTGGTATTAGGAATAGGGTAAACGTTTGGAAATTTGGAAGTTTTTTGGAGTGTGTTACTGCACCTACGTACAAGCAGGGATTGTAGTTTGATAAGTACAAGCCATACGGGTGTACCGTATAACATTGGAACCATAGGAATAAAAGGCTTAGATCGATAGATGCGGCTCGCCCCAATAGTACCCACTCCATAAGGCAGCACACGCCGTAACGGGTCACTAACCTTCCATGGGTGGCCTGTTGTTTTTAACAAATGCAATTCCCATGAAGTACCGAATTGAAGAATTAGGCAACGGACACAAAAGGTACTTCAGCAGTATCGGGGTGGACTGAACCAACTCAATGATTTGTGACAGTTTTTTGCTTGTTGTTATGATTATGGTTTTTCATGGCGATATTTAGTTTGCATGTCACGGTTTTGGTAAATAGGCTTAACTATTGATAAACAATATGAAATAGAATAGTTAACATCTGGGAAGTATAGCGTTTGACCATTATCAATAGATGATTGTACCCGGATCAGACATTATATTTTGTCAAACACGAGTCGCTGATAGAACGCTCGCCGAGGCGCAAGCTGACGTTTGACAAAATAGTCTTCCAACATATTTTTCATGACTGTGAGTGAGTTCACTGCTCAGACAAAGTCACACATTGATTTAAATTTTTACTTCTCTTAGAATTGCGTGCGACAATTTGATATTATAAATGATACACCGAATGCGACTTGAACCACTCTGGAAAATACGGTAACCCGACCTGACAATTTTCTTCGATTGATATTATTTTTCAGCACGGGGTCAAGAAATCTAAAAATAACTTTTTTGGAACAAATAGCGAGATATTCAACAATTGCTAAAAATATAGCAAACGAGAGTGACAATTTGTCAAATCTATTTTCATATTTTGCACCGAGAAACTTTTTTTCATCAACACCATTACGTATTGTCTCAAAATAGTTATCGAATTTGACAATAGTGTTAATACTCAAGACGCGCATCGTTCTAAAAGACGTTAAGGTTTACAGTTTACAGAATAACAACCGGTGTTAATCTTGAGTGACCTTCAAATTTTGGGCAATTAACTCTACACTATTCTATTTAATGTTTTTATAATTGTTTTATGCTTTACACAAATTTATAAAATTTACCGGGAGCTGAAGGGTTAAAGATATTGTGATAGGGAGCGATATTAAAATATGAATCATACCTCTAGGTATAAGCTTTCGTGTATGATTGACTTAGAACGCTTAGAACGTTTCAAAATTTTTGCCAACGCAAATCTATGTTTGACGTTTACATTACTGTTGATATGTGCCAAGCTTGAGCCATGGATAGACGGTCACGATTGTTAGATGAAAATTTGCAAAAAATGCAAACAGATTGACAGTTTTTATGATTTGAGGTGCGATTTTTTTTATCGACCGGAAAAAGTCAGGAGATTAAAAAAAGTAATTTTGGTTACTGATCAAAATCACTCCATCAAATTGTCATTTTTACAATTCAAGTTTGAGATATTTGTAAATAGAAAAATTTAACATTTTTTTCATGTTTGGAAAATAGACATATTTATAGAATAAATCTAAATTGATAGCAATTTAAAAATCGAAAAAAAAATCATTGAGCCTATGTTTATCGCTGGGTTTGGAGTAATTCAATTCGATTGTATATGATACAGAATGTATAGTTCCATACAGAACATTGCTTATGTGACCATATCTCATTTAAACTCGTCTCCTGCGCACTCTTTCTGCATACCAGTATCCATTAATTCGAATGGGTATGGCTAAGCAAAATTAAAGCGTCTTCATCTAAGCCTATTATAGAATTTAATATTTACTCAAACTTCAAAACCAAAGTAAGATTGGATTTTATTCTATATTAGGCCGTTGGTTGCCTCGCGCTCGTTGAGGCGTGCATTTTGAAGAGGATATCAGCTAAACTGTTCGCCAGCTCGTTACCGAAAATAATAGTACAGAAACGTACATCATCAAAGAAAATAGTAGATTTCGCATTGTGACTCGGTATCATGAAGTATCCTGCATTTGATATTTTAAAATTAAATCCGATTAAAGTTCTGGGTTCACCATCAGTGGCACATGCTGAACATGTCGATCGATTTTGTAATTAGATCTCATGGAAATTCTCATTGATAACGCAAGCTCTGGATACAGCCTACGTTGGTGGCAACAGGTCGCGATATTGCATCAATAGACTTCAACAATATTGTATAACAAAACACTTAACCGCACAGAAAGTAAAATGGAAACAAGACCTTTTTTACAATTGTGGATTCTGAATTGACTCCTATCCTAGAAAACTTTACAGTAATTAGTTAGCTAAAAGTTGTGTTTGCCATACTCCTCTGAAATTTTGCTTCGTTCCGCTTTATTGAGCTGTGAATCATTTGCGGTTGGCATTTGCGCATATATTGTGACCTTGTGCGCCATTTTAAAAAACTAATTAGACTCCAGTGCAGAAAGCGAGACATTTATCTGAAAACAGCAAAACTTAGCGAAAGAAAGAGCCATTGTTTCGCGAAAAAGATTACAATTATGATAGGGAATCTGTTACTTTTTATCATAAGTTGGATAAACAATCAAATAGACACTTTTAACATGTTACTGTCAAAGGATACTACTAACATACTATCCGTGCCGACGTACACTGAGGTGTGTGCGTGAAGGGGTTCGGTTTGTTACCTTATGCTGGCTAAGCGTGCCCATAAGCGTTTATTATTACAGTAATATTGGACTGTAAGGTAGATTCATTCAGAAAATATGTGGATGATATCGATAAGCATGGAATATGTTGACATTACAGTGTTTTTACAACTGAACTTATCTTACACCTTGAGGCCATATGACAGGAAATTATATTCGTAATCGAATTTATCATCGAATATTATTTTCGTTTGTGGAAGGAAATTACTATAAATTATGGCGAATTAGAGCGATATTAGGGGGTTAAAATTCTAGGAAGACATGAACGATTTGGAATAGTCTTGTCGAAAAGTAGACGAACACATGTCAGAAATATAATGCGCGCAATTTTAACCTTCTTGATACTATACTAATCTGCTTTGGCGCCGGAACAAAAATAACAGATAAAATCTGGCAAGTATTGTTAAAAGTTATATAACTTCGCGCGCTTGATGGCGTTTGCAAGCAATTTTAACTTGACTTGCAACATGACGTAATGATTGGAGCTCATGCTGTTGGTTTATTATCTTACCTAGCGTATCACATGTGTCTCCGCAAAGATCTTTTCGTGTAAGCAAAACAGCTAGATCGAAATGATTTGGATCTTCATCATCTGGTGTGTTGTGTCGACTTTGCCAGTTGCAGAAATCTCGCAATGTCTTAGCTGCATTTGTAGATACTGGAAGATCGTCGCCTGCTTGCATGATCTGTCAAGGTAAGGATTTTTTCATGAATATAATGCAAAATAGTATCCAGAATGAGCGTATTTCAATGGCAGAAGAGTAAAATATAAACTTACACTTAAAGCTTTATTACAAATATTGTTAGCAGATTTTTTACAGCCTATGATATGTATGGTTATGATTGAAAGAGCTAGAACGACTGCAGAATAGGAATAGTCACTGACTAAGTGAATATTTACGGTGTTTTAATGTTAATATATACTATACCTTGACCACGCTGATGCTGACTGCATTTCCAAGGCTGGGGTGAGCAAAGACACGATTTGCTACCATCATAATAGTAAGAATATAATGTTCTAAATCGTCGCCGTGATGATCCGACATTGCTTTATCTGCAACAATCATAGTTTCAATGAAATGCTGCTTGGAACTGAATCCTCTCTTTTTTCTGGACAAGATTTCTTCCTTCTCCATTGCGGTAGGTTCAGCTTTGTTTACTTCAAGGATCGATCGCTTGGTGCGAATCTGTGTGAAGAAAAGTAGAGATAAGTTTGATGATTTTGAAAAAACATACCGAGTTTTAAAAGAAAGTGCTAAAACACTTACATGTCTGGCGAATTGGTCTAATGTGCTCATAAATGTTCTTGTGTATTTTTGATGATTTCGTTGATCATTAACGCTGCAAGCTTTTGCGTCTGCTGATCTTGTTTTCCTATTTCTTATGCTTCTTCTGTGGATGCTGTGTTCGACGACTTCGCCATTTTCTCTGTCCTTGATCGGTTTATTTGGCTCTATGAAGTAATCGAAATCTTCTGTGCGAATCGCGCCTGTCAATCCTTCGCAAATGCTAACGGTAACTTGAGAGCTGGGTTGATCCAAAACTTTTCCTTTGTAAAAGCATCCGTGAACACGTGACCCCTTTCTCGGTGCCTGACCTGAAGTTGAATTACGGAAAGAGTAGGTTGTAGTGTAGGCAGGAGAGATGAGGTCTTCGTCTTGGAGAAGTTCGATGATCATTTCGTTACCAAAAGCGGTGATTTTGTAATGAGGATTTTTGAATTCTACATCTTGATGTTCTTTGGATGTTTCATCGCTTTTTGTTCGGTAATGAATTTTTCCCATATGAATTTCCCTGTCGCCTCGTAACCGGACGGGCGTTGTGACGTCACTTTCTGTCATGGTATTTTCGGGATGTGCACGTACGTCAACTTTATCAAATTGTGCATGTGACGTAACCAGCGTCAAATTGAAGAAGAAAAATGTAATGCAAAAGAGTCCAACGGTTTCTCTGATTGAGCGTTGCATATTGCCTTTATGCTTTATTTATTTAAATAAGAAGTTCAATAAATATAGTAGAGTAAGAATCAACAAAAATTGATGATTTCTCGCGTATTATTCTTTAACAAAAGACTTTGTATCATTTCAGGAACTGGGCATTTGGCAGGAGTATATTCTATATTAGCAAAAATAACTGTAATAAATGAACAATGGAAGAGGTGAAGGTGGCTTTAAAAATATCTTTTCAGCGCTTTGAAGAGTTCTTATAAAAACAATGAGTCCCATTTAAAAATATTTGAGAAAAGCAACATCTTATCAAGTATGATCTGTGGATAGATCAAGCTATTCTGGCACGGTCCATCTACAGGCCATGATTGACTAAAAAATAAACACTCGACTCGATTCGGAAGAGTTCTTTCTAAGATAAACACCCACTGGCATCACGATGGTTTACAAAAAACCTTTCAACTAAAGAACACTCATCTCAAACGCGGTTCGACCTTGGCTTTTGAGGAAGCATCCTTCCGGTAATGAGTGCTCACATCAAAAGAAAGGAGTCTTTTCATTATTAGCTGTGTGTAGCAAAATTAGAACTACGAGAGGCACTGCGGTAACAATTTGTAGCGAAAGGCAGAAGACGTCAGTGTTATTTACTTTCAGGAGAAAGTAGAAGTTCGCATCCAAATTGTTCTCCCGTATGCTATTCTAAATATTTTTTTGGTATTGTAAAAAAACTGCTGTAGACAAAAATAAACAAAAATACGAATGTTTGTTGCTCAACTGTTCCGCCACAGTATCCAGTAGGCCAGCTGAATGTTTCGTAATTATTTTTATTACTATATAATTTAGGTGGATTTCTTTAGGAAGACCAGTTCATCCATTGCGCGAACCGGTCCGACGAACTGGTAAATTCATTTTATCGGCTCTACTGGTCATGAATAGAGACGGAAGTAAACCCCAGGTGTTAAGCTTACACTTCTGACCCTCGACCGCGAATCGACTGACCATTATAACCTATAGAATTCATTCCATTGTGAATGGTAATCACAAACAGTAACAATCGGACAGAGTAATGAATATTTCTCAACGAATTTTGTAGCATATTGTTCGACGTTTTGAGCGTCATTTCGGCGACTTCACAGATCTTTTTGAGACCCAACAATAAAAGAGTTCGACCAAACATGGCGGGAATCGAACAATGCTAAGAAAAAAGTGGAAACCGATTCTAGACAATCGATCAACGTCGCACAAGCGACATGTTGTATCCAGATCAGAGAAACCGTGCACATTTAATGCATTTTCTATGTATCGTTTCTTAAATGTAACCACGTGTCGCTTGCGCGCCTTTTCAGCCAGGGGTGAATCTTGGGACAATCAATATGTTGCGGTACATGACAGGTAAAATTTTTGCTGATTAAACGCCCTCTTACCTGAAACATATATATCTATAATTACCCTCAAATTTTGTTAACGTTTTCGTGTTTTTAGCTTACGATGACACCTGATATTCAAATCGGTGATGTGTTGCGACCCCACAGCCTCGGTATTTGTATATCGTTATGGTACGGAACATAATTTTATGCGAGCGGGGAGATTGCGAAAACATAGGAAATGTTTTTCTTCCTTCGACGTGGTGGACATTGACACAATATACGACGAATAAATCATTCTTGACAAAAGACTTCTGCACAATACTACATAAATAAACGTTTATTATAATAATAGTATCTATATGTATATTATTTAGGTTTCTTTCGTCTTGAAAAGATGGAAGAAAAGACGTAGACACGTACACCTATTTCAAGCTATCGTTTTGTAACGTGAAACTTCAAACAAAGCCACTTTAGGTCGAATAAACATACTGGGTCGCTGTAATACATGTCTCGTAAGCTGCGCGCCTGTTTTCCAAACTTCTAAACTACCGGTATCATATTTCAAAGGTATATTCCGACTTTTTTGGTTGTTTGTTCGGGACGGGGTCCCGAAACCCACCACCCAAGTCGAACTTCGGATGGGAAATGGATAATGCACGCTAAAAGCAAAATAAATTTTTAAATGCCATTTACAATTACTATTGATTTTTAAAAACAGCTTTAAGGTAAATATTTCGCAAAAAACGGCCCAGTGGGCCATACTTTACAAAACGTTACAAGACACGATAGGGGATAAATAAAACAGCTCAGTCATACTCATTTATTGCGGGTTCACTGTCATATAATTTATTCGTATTGTCGTGACAATAACTTGCCCGAAAGCATTCAATAAATTCAACCTATTATCCAATTTTGAAAGCAGTGGGATGTGTAATCCGTATGATTAAGTTCCATTGTGTATTGAGGGACAAAGACACCAAGCCTTTTAATGCCATAAATTCGACATACGGCCCACGAATTCAAATACGGTGATGCCACGATCGAGGCGTATATTGTTTGACAAATCTATCTCTTCTCCTAATTAAAGATGGCTAACCTATTCGACTCATTTAAAAAATGTTATTGTCTGTCTGGGAATGAAATTGCTCTATGACTCACTCAACAGCTCAAACCAACGTCTTATTTTATTAGCAAATTTAAAGTTAGATAATCTGAGTTAAGCTTTCCAAAATACGTAATCTCTACCTATAAACGTAATTGTTTTTTGATAAACAATGTCGCCTTCCGGACAAACGCCGATGTGCGAGGCCATTTTCACCGTGAAAAATTTCTAAAAATCCGGTCTGCAACGGGACACGCTTCACAGAAATTTGAGAAACAAAATATATAAGGATAGGCTTTATAATGTAAACATAAATGGTCAGCTCAAACCATCCTGCAACAACGAGCTATAATCGCAAATTACACCGATTTAGGGTACTTTACCGTTCCTTCGTGAAATGTTACACTCATTCCCCGGAAAAAAATGTGATATTGCTTAGAATCATTTTTCAACAATGCATTAGGATTGGGCAATTTTTCACGCTTTTGAGCTGTTTTCTTCACTTCGCCACATTCGGGTGAACATGATGTAATGGTTTCTATAAATTAAGCCTACGGGAGTTCTCGCTT
Organism: Styela plicata; assembly: GCA_963675895.2. Taxonomy (NCBI): domain Eukaryota; kingdom Metazoa; phylum Chordata; class Ascidiacea; order Stolidobranchia; family Styelidae; genus Styela; species Styela plicata. Next base: position 11,222,610 of record OZ023142.1, read on the forward strand.
GTTTCGCGGCAATGCCTTAACGCAAACTCAGCTAAAACCTCAGAGGTGATTACAAGCTCAACTAAAATTATATAACGGCAGGTATTTTTTCGGTACTATATTACACAATTGAAGCAAACTTTTTTCGTGGTCACGCTTTGCATATTTTTCTTGAGCCTTTGCGTAACGAGTAAATTAAGAAGCAAACAAGAACTTGAAAGGCACCGGCACCGCTGGGTCCAAAGGCGCGGAACCCAATAAAATATTAGTGTCGTTTTCAAAAATTAAAAACTGACCTTTTAAGAAAATTGGGGCAATTTGGAAACCCATGCCCACTCGACTTCACAGATCTTATTTAATCTACAGTTTACCTTCTTGGAATGAAAATATGTAAAATATTGTTCGGTTTCTATCTTTAGTCGTGCTTTTACATATACTTCAAATAAAAATTTTATGCCCTGTCATGGTTCAATTTGTAACAAAAAAGTTTATAAGTTTTATTGTTCAAAAAAGCGGGCTTGTTTCTTTGAAGGTACAGTTAATTAAAGTAAATCATTTAAATTTTGCGAAATATGAAAGCGACGCACCGCCGAGTGCAAAAAAGCGGCAATCGTAAATAAATTACAGTGTCAGGTATGGAATACTGATGGAATACGTCGCATAGTGTTCGATAAAGTCATATTATCCACCCAGAAAACGCAAGCCTAATTCAATCTTACCTGTCGCACAGCTTGCTGCCGTTTACCAGCGCAGGCGAGCATTGTTTGCCTTTCCCATAAAATCCAGATGTGCCGTTTGCGCAGTAATTAATGTAATCCATTGCAGCTTCTTTACGAGGTAAAATGCTTCAACGCAGGGCAGTATTTGCTCAAGCTAAACGAACACTTATGCGATAATTTGTCTCAGATGCGTATTTGATAGTAAGCGACAAATAGCAAGTTCCTATACATGTAATGGATCGTACGATACCTAAGTTTAAATATTTGTTTAATGAAATCCTCGACTAGGTGTGCCTAGAACACTTTTTTATAGGAATAGAAATTTCTAGTATAGACAAATTATATTCACAATAAAACAGTACAAGATTATGTTGCTCGTGAATTCTAGTTTTGACGCTAACCGAAGTCCTTTCGTGCCAAAAAGTATTCTTTCCGATAAGTCCGGTCTTACAGTTTTATAAGACCTATTAGATGATTTGTAATACATTATTCAATTCTACGCTGAAAGGATGAAAACTCTCGTATTCAAACACCAATGCAAAACGCAATTGCTACTGGTAGGGAGTGGAATGTCAATACCGTCTGCTATCTTTCAATGCGCGAAATAGTAAGAACAAAACTACATCGTACTACAATATTCCGCTGGTTGAATAAGATATGTAAGTCAAAATCGACAAACCAATTAATTGGATTTTTACAACGCCAAATAGTTTCCCAAATTGCTTATAAAATTTTCTGCGACACAAAACGAGCCAAGTTTATGAAATGCAGGAAATTATATTTGCTATATATTAAAATGCCACTTTGCTATCCTATCTGCCACATTGCGATTTCAGATAACTTTTATGTACATGTCTTAGATTTATATAAGTTGCCTAGCCTGCCTCTCACCAAAAGTCCATACTGAGGGTGTACTTCACTGTCGTCGCCTAAAATAGTCGTATCCGAGCGGTCTTGTCGAAGACGAAGACAACTACGCAGACACGGACGACTACGGGAATGTAAGTTTTCAGAACTGTACGCCTTCTTATATTTGTCGCTCTCGTTTCACTGAGCGCGCTCAGACGAGCGAAGACTTTTTCGTCGACTGAGCGTATTGTCAAGCCTTAGCGTAGTAAGAATGAGGCCGTACTTGATGGAATAAATGTATGATTGGCTTTGCTACTTTCTTCACGCCGAATCGCTTTTTACTATGAAAACGTTTATCTAGCAGACTGATCATTTTTATTAAATAAACTTCTGGAAAGTTAATTTACTCAAATTTCTTTGAGTTGTATCGTTTATCTGGTATGACGTGATTGCGGCCTTGAGGGTGGGAATGAACATTACGGTCATAGTTTGGTTGATTTCGCTTTTTATTTTCATTTTCAAATAAAACGATAAGTGGTTTGCCAAATAAATTTATAGACTTAAATTTAAATTTATGATAAAATTTCAAAAATAAAATAGTTTTCATAAATACTGACATGACCAAAAGATGCTCACCCATACAAGGGGAATATTTTATTAAATGCATTATTAAATGTACAAGCGATCCACACTTTCCATACGATTTAGAATGTGAAAGTATTCTTCAGCTCAGAGTGATGCACCGGCAGTCTGCTTAGTATGAACCACAGAATGATCGTGCTACATGACGCGGTCCACCTGTGGCTCATACTAAGCAGAATAATATTTCTGATATTAGACACACTTTTCGTAATTTCTAAAACGATGACAAAAATGTCGATTTTGAGTTTATTTGTCTTCAGTTATATCGCTCAGTGCAAATAGAAATTTAATATTATATTGTGTACAAGACATTCATAAACTTATCCATATTGAATTCAATAGCTATTATTTGCAATATAGAAATTTAGCTCTAAGGCGTGATCCATCTGTGGCTCATACTTTTTGATTTTAATAACGCCGATTTTGAGATCGCGATATTTCCGTTTTCTATATTGGGCGTATTTGTTGAGAAACGACACTAAGAGTCTCTAGAGAGTCGGCAAAGATTACTCTCTAAAAAACCAACGAAAAATAGGACTAGACAGACAAAGGTGGTCTGTTCTGTGTAAATTGAAAGTTTGAGACATTGGTTGAACGGCAAAACGTGGCTGCGGTATAAAAGTCGGGCTGCATAGGCTATAACATATCACACAACCTGTGATTATTGAAATGACTTGACTTCTTATTGGGTTGAATATATCCTAGAAAACAACCTTGGTTAGATGATGAGTCCCTTTCAAGCGATTTTTAGCGTTTTTAGGTTTGCTAATCACGCGAACCATTTTCAAGCATCTTTAAAAAATTATTGCAATTTGGGAATTGGCTAAGTTTCGGTTTATTTGCAACTAATATAGATATTCATTTAATATGTAAGCTTAAATAATTTGTAATGTTATGAGTGTTTTCCGCCAATAATTGCGAATAAAATTCGAAATAGACCGCTCAAGTAGAGAGAAATACTATTATTATGATCAAATAAATTAGCTTATTTACCATTCTTATCAAATCATACAATTAAGCATCTCTTCTAGAATCGATTGTACCGTTATACCAATAGTCATCACATTTGGAAGAATAAATAAACGATTTTCCAAGTCTTATGAATATAAATACTCAAACCCGTTAGCGATACCGTCATTATAACAAGAACAAAAATTAAATTTAATTCAAATAGCGAATACGAGTTTTGATAAGTTTGGGTCGCTGATGGATTGCAGCAATCAGGCACAGTCCATCTGTGACCCATGCTTAACAAAATAAAATTTCGAATTAGATAAACTAAATTAAGAAATTAGCTAATTTCGTTCCTTACATACGCGCACACCCGAAATACAAGTTCATCAGATCTGGCCGGCAGACTTAATTTGATTCTTGGAAAGACAGATTAACCTAACCTTCAAATCAAATTTAAGTAGACAATTTAATTACTGAGATGGGACAATAATTACTAGGCTTTTGACGCCGTTTATCTTGTCAATTTTCGATCAGAAAAAGTGTTAGATATTAACAATAATGATTTCCGACCTCTACTTACAAGGCCAATAACAAGTAGCTTCAACTTCACTTGTGTTATAATACGACAACACAAGCCTATATAAAACTATAAAGGCTAGATCCATCAGAGGTATTATTCACAGTATTCGAGTGCATACTATGTATTGCAGTTTTTTTTTCCCAAAAACCTCTAAATTTTGGAATTTCTTTGCCTTACTACTGCTTTCCTGGTCGTGATGATCTGCATAGCTTCAAAAAATCGCTGCAATAAACATATGTTCGAGATAAGGATTCCTTAGTTCTCAATCCTGCATTTCATATAGCTCTTTGCACACCAGTGGTTTTAGTGGACTTTTCAAGTATGACATCTTACAGCCTTGCTCTGAGCGAATTTTAATTTAAAAATAGGTAACTAAAATGACAAGTTATCAAGTCAATTAGGAATACGCTTAATATTTCCTTTCTAGACTCGCACGTAAGTATATGTATCAAATTATTTATTTTTTTCCCTTTTTTACGTTCTGCGTTTTTCAACACTTTGACAAAAGAAATCTGCGGCTTAAATAGAATGTTATAATTTTATGACTACCTTACCGCCGATGATATATGCCCGATTTTTATCCCAATCAGTGATTGTATTTTGTCAAAAATGTGCCACAGATGGATAACGCTTGAGGGGCGCGTTCCATCAGTGGCGCATTCTTAACAAAACATGATTGGGAGGAAATTTTCTTACAAGGTTAATATTGAAAATATTTCACACAAAAATTCAAGAGGGAAATAAAAACTACCATTAGAGGTCTACAGTCAAAAGTCAAAAATTTTTCGTCCGTACATGATTTGTCAAGTACTAGTATAAAATCTCCGACTCGAAAGTTGTTCCGTATCTACTGCAGTTCCTAAATAAGCATATTCGTTTGTTCGTGTATATGAAGTCTATGTTATTGATAATTTAATCCGTATTTTATACAAAGATGACATCATGTGAATGCATCATAACTGGCTCTTCAGACCATTTAATCCAATTCTAAAATATGACTAAGCATTATTTTCTTGCTTTTCAATCTCCATGTACGTGTTTTTTAGATTTTCCCGTTTAATGATTCATTTGAATATGATTTAATATATACATCATGGAAATCTTCAAAGGTATTTACTTGTTATTGAATACGTTTATTCAACAGAAAGGCGTGAATAAATGATCACGTTAAACAGTCGATTCATTTCCGACCGGAATTAGTTCCGCTAGTTAGAATCCATTATCATAAGTGATGATGTGTGCAAGTGTGGCAAACCATAACCACCGGAACAGATCGGTTATTACTGGTTGATTCTTTACCAATTCACGGAATATTGTTCCAAATATTTGTATATAGTATTGTATATAGTATATATATAGTATATTTATTCCGAAATCAGCGTTTGTGAGATATAAGCCGACGGTGGAACACACTGCCCATACAAGGATTATTTCTGCGGTCCAAACTCGTCAAAAAGACTTTTGCGATGAGTAATATATAGGAAATTGAGGATAAGGATAATTGAAGATAGTAGATTTTTCATATGTTCCTGTTTAACTATAGGGTGCGGCGATAAAATATCAAAATCTTGATAACACAAAATATTTGTATGTTTGTATATTCTATTTGGACCTTTTTCTTGAAAAAATACTCTATTTTGGAAAAGATCAATTGCGTGATAACGGGCGTCAACATCATTTGAAAACATATTTTTTATTGTATATCACTATGAAACATACAAAAAACCGCGCTGAAGACCAATTTTTTTTTCAAAATGGGATTTGAGGGCCCAAATTATGTTAAATACCTGTATAGTGCTGGATTTTGAGATTTTCTACGTTGTGGAGCACTTTAAAGGGTCATTTCGGGATATTTTTCAATCGGCGAGGGGGAAATTGCACCACGCTAATTTTATCAAAACAGCGTTTTGTCAGGTATGAATAACAGATGGATCACGCCGCATAGGCGCGGTCCGTGTGTGGATTATGTTCGACGAAATTGATTTTTGAACTGGGCACTGAATATTAGACATTCATTTGAAAATTCTAAATACGCTGCATTGATATATTATGCAAAGGCGATTAAGCATATCAAAGTGTAGTGAACACGGGTTTATGTTGTAAAGTAGCGTATTTCAACCTTATATTTTATATCTAATTATACATTTGATTAGACATCACTTGATTTGGTTGTGTTTATTGTAATTATTTTAAAACAATGGGGTACAAACTGAATTTCTCCAACTTTGTAACAAGCATACGGGTTTTCTATTCCGGCCGAGGGTTGTATTTACGCACAATTACCCCATTTGCAATTATGCTCTTCGGAAATACGTAAAGTGTTTAATTTTGAGTTGCAAAATAACAATAAAATCATTGGCGTTTAATTGCTATATTTTCGCACAAACACAAGTGTCCACTAACACTTCGGCTTGTAATTAACGGCTGAAATTATAATTTATAAACACTTATGCTCAATTTAAGAAAGAGCTATGTAGTTGGTGAAAATAGAACTTTCGTAATCCTTTTTAACAGTAGTTTGACTTTATTTTTTCACGCCCACACTACATTATTAATCTAAAAAAGTATCAATGCTGAGCAAATTTCATACAACTCAATTTTTTGTAAGTATATGTCAAATTTATAATAAGACAATAAAATATTTTAGAACGCTTCGATTCTTGAAATGTTTGGTGCGTTAATGCAAAAAGCAGAAACCTGAATTCGAAGTAGGAAATGTCATTTGCATATTACACTCGCTGGTTACAAATATTATATTTATATGTAGTTGCAAAAATTGTATTTCTAGTCTTTGTGCTGTTGCTGTATTACTCAGCTGGTGCAAAACGAAATCACATCTGTTAAAGATGTTTCCAACACTGTAACAAAAGTACAGTTCATTTACTCGTCATTTGCAGTAATGGCATATTTCCAAAGTTAAAAAAACGTCATGTTGATGAGATTTATGCCAATTATGGGCTGTTGACAGACCGCACCTTCCCGGTGCGTTCCATCAACACCCCATATTTGGCCAAAAAAGTCACTTTTGATTTTCTTTAATACTGTTTTTTTTCTGTTAAAGACACTGTCACTGTCGAAGACCAGTGATTTTGTTGCATTTTTTTGTTACGGTGAATAACAACTATGTTTGCTGCATTGGACAAAGTAAAAAATATACATAACCAAAGATTTGTCTTTCTCTACAAAACAGTTGAAAAAACAAAAATTATTGCAACCTGAAGAAACAAATCATTCTGTTGATATACTGAGTCATATATTTAATAATATAGATATTTCGAAACAACAACAAGAGAATGCGATTTTGTTACAAAATGTTTATTGTCATGCCTGGACCATAGATACTGGATCGTACATGATATACTAAATGATTTCTGACAGTCTATAAAAGTAAGTTTCTCATAGGTCAATTAGCGTAGTTTAACAACATAAAATCAGTAAACTTCATATATTGAATCGTTTTGCACCTGCTTGCCATTTGATCTGGTTTTGTACAAATTGTTTTGAGAAGTCGCCATCATTGTTTACAAACTATAGATCCTAAGTAACTGAGGTCAAATGCATAGTGAAACCAAGTCATGTGCGATATCCTTCGCTTCTCACGTTGGCATCACAGGTTAGCGGATATCGTGTTCGAGTCCAGGTAAAGGTAACTCGAGAATCAATGCTGTTAGCAAATCGGCTCGCTGCGGGTGATTTCTCGAACGAATGATTGTGAACAAGCAAATAATGGAATTGTATTGATAGTATTTAAAATGAGTGATTTGATAAGTAGTGATAGCATTTAAAAAAATGCAAAAATGTCCTTTTGTTTTGCCCGAGACTTGAGTGTATTAAAATATTGCTCCAACCCATGCACACAAAAAATAAAAGAAATGATAAATAATTAGCAATAAGTATCATTGGTATTTGGGTAGAATTTATAGTTGCGTCGATGGATTTTATTTTATACTTATTATACTACATTGGTGGGCTTGAGGCAAAGCTTGTTTTTTTCGGAGTCATTTTTAAATTTGTAGGATGCGATTTGCCAAGCGTTTCAGAAAGCACATTCCTTTCGTTGGAAATAGAGGTAAATAACCCGCAACAACTGAACAACTATAGTATATTCAGACATTCGAATGTCGACAAAATTTGTTAAAAAATGTATAACTCATGCGAACGCACAGAAGAAAATAATATTGCCATCATAAAAGAGTGACTTCGTCAAAATGTTAATACCAAATAGGGATATAACTAATCTGATTGGATACATTGACCCAAATTAAGACCAACAATAAGCAAATCTCAACCTTTGTACGCAAAAACATGATATCGTGATTGCACAATTCTCAAGATATACATGGTGAGAGTGCACTAAAGGGGTCAAATTAGTCAATGTGAATGTTACTGTTTAAATTTTGTGGCAACATGATTCAACACTTTGCACTTTTGTTTTTGCACAAATCAATCTGCACTTTCACTCAAGCATTACGTCACACGTGCGTAAGTCAGAGTATGTTCATTTTCTATCTGTTTTTTGTCGAGCATGTCCCACGGATGGACCGAGCCGCGACGGCGCGATCCATCAGTGACCCATACCTAACAAAACTTGCTTGAATGATATTCTTCCGAAGGATACCGAGTTGTGAATTTGTCACCACCTTAGCTTTATATATAGAAATTAGACGCTATTTTGCACAGATGCCAATTCTAGCAAGATAAGTTTAATCGTCTGGCATTTACAAATAGTCATAATAGAAACTTATTGAAAATCATTTAAATTCGAATATATTGCCGGTCCGAATCGGACAGAAGACCGAATCGTAATCATGTTTGTCAACAAAATATGAGCGCATATGCTTCATATGCTGTAATTTGCGTATACTTTGACAATTTCCACGTACAAAATGAAAAATGGTCATTCAATAAACCTTTCCATTTCTTTTGGAATGGAATTAGATTTAGAAAATTTGATTCAAATTGATGCATTTGACTCAAAAATAAAGGTAAAAGAAAGTGGAATACATGAAATGACTCTACATAACCAAAAAGGATGCCCGATGGTTGATACTTGTTGCTCACCAAGGCGGGGATGTTTAATAACATGCAAATCATCCGTGAGAAGCGAGATTTATTTCTCTTGATAACCTGCCAGATTTGAAAATTCAGTCAGCAATTTGACCCTCCATTATGTAACTTGGCAAAGTGTTCTATTAACACACCTGCTGGAACTTGACCATGATAAACTCTGGCAAACTTGAGATCAAATTCTGATATTTTGATTTTCGATGCTGCAATCTAGGATTACCGTACCACGTGCATAATAAGGAAATTTCACTATGTTACAAATTAATGCTATTTCTGAGAAATAAAACAAATACAACAGCTAAAAGCAACAGAAAAAAACGATAAAAAAAGGGCATTCAGTAATCAATGTATTTCATCAAAAAGGGAAAAGACTGTACTTAGTCATTGTGACCTAACGAAAATAAAAAAAGCTTCAAGATAAAAAGTGCCACCGTTACATTGAATATTAACCTCCTTTCAAAAGGTACATCAGAATATACCTTATTATTTATACACGCGAGTCCGCACTCTTTCGACATTTTATGAATTATGTTGTTTCAAGTATGGGCCACAAACCAACTTAAAATCTTCGTGTGCCGAGCATCATCCGCAGATGCACCTCGACAAAACGAGCCATTAGCGACTCATACCAAAATCGATCTCAGGACGCCCCTTCTTAAATATGGAATAACGAAAATACCACCCGTCAAACTCAATGCAAAACAATGCGAGCAATCTGGGGAAAACGCCGCCCATGACGTACAGGCGCCTGCTTATTAGACACTAATTAACTGACGTAATACAAGGTATGGTGTTGTTTATTTTGCTCTGTATTACAAGAGGACGTGACATGTTTAGACGTTTTAGTGTTATTTGGAAAGTCATCGATGTTTTCGCTTTGTTCTTGTTTTGATTAAAAAACACAGACGCGTCCTGAATGCCCTATATCAGTTCGGTCGAACTCGAAAGTATATGTGACGACGCAGAGACGCACGAACACAACCGGTAAGTCCGTCAAATTCCTTCAAAATGCTCTGCAATGCCGCAACTAGGCTTGTATCGTTACATGACGATATCAAACCCGACACGAGAGACGTTTTCTGATAGTTGCTTCCCCGGTATATTGGGCATGAGTTTGGAGGCGCTAGTTCGCCCGAAACAAGGTTTCATAGAAATGTTAAAAAAACCCCGAAACACTGAGCTACTGTGCTGCTATCATATTAAATTATTGATTGGTTTAGCGGAACCTTTAACGAAACATTTTTATAAAGGTATCATCACTTGTGTTGAAGTTTCTTACGCAAGGTTCGATATTTGTTGTGGTTTTCTCATCATTTAAAACCAATATTGTTACATTCTGAATGTAGACTGCGCAGTTATTAAGTTTAAAACAGTACCAGTTGACTGTAATATTTGCTATTGGAGAGGTCATTTAGGTTCGCGTCTCGGGTCGATACTTTCAGATATCTTTATATTGGAATCGAATAAGATACATGAAACCGAATTTCTGAATCTGATTGTATTTCAAAAATTAATTGGAACATCGAATAAATAGCGTATAGTAGATATATCAATACGCATAGGATTAATTTTTTTGTTAAATCCAAACAGAAATGACCATTGGAATGGGCCAACGAGGCGCGATCCTTTTATGCTTCATGCCTGAGAAAATAAATTTGAATCGATTCTAATTATAAGGTTGACTTCCCAAGAATATTGTTTTCAGAATAGCAATATAGGAGCTTAAGTTTCTTTAAATTGCATTTTTAAATAAACAATTTGGAATATTAGGTAATTTGGCCTTTCTGTATTGCTGCTGTAAAGTCAAATTATGTCATTGTTGTTTTTTCACAGTAGACAGCAAAGGAGTTCTCATGCGAAATTGTGCAATTCTAGCGAACCCATAGTAAATCTTTCAATATCTTCACCGTGACTGTAAATGAGAATTAAACAATACAGTATGATGAATTTTTATGAGATGGCTCAGAATTATTGAAAATTGTTAGGAGAATTTGTTTTTAGCAAGTTGGAAAGTAACATGAGATGATTCTGACTAAAATCGGGTTTCGCAGAAAAGCTGCATGTAAATATAATAAATTCTGAAGACATAAACACGTGCGCAAGATGATTATTCTTATGCCTTTTCTATCATTCTAGTGAAATTCAACTAACTTAATATTCTTTTGCTGGAACGAAAATAGCTGTCTTGCTCTGTTTCTGTTCCTGTCAAAAATTTTATTTTGTCGAGCATGAGACGCAGACGGCTATACGTTCAGTGGCGTTGAAAGTGATGTTAAATAAAGATTTTAATTCAACTAGAAAATAACTTTGATATATTATTACGGTATTTTTGTTTAAGCCAGTGGTTCCCATTTGTTCCCCCAAGGTATTTCTATATTATTCTTGTGAATCTCGATTATTTAAGCTTCATTACTACGTATATACAAGAAAATATAAAGGATGTACGACATTATCGAGGCTGGGCATAGAAAATTTGTAAGGCATCATTTCACCTCCGGAAAACGGTTTTGATTTGATAATTCAGAACTAATTTAATACTGTGTATGGAGGGATATCATTTGTTGTGCCTGCAAGTAAACTTCGTACTCCTTCTTATCTAATCGATTACCCCTATGGAGAACGAATAACCCCAGTTAGAAACCCATGCCCCAGACTCAACTTGTTCGTATTGGCGATCATATGGACCAAGTATCTCAGTTGAAAATTTTATTTCGTCGAGTACGCGTCTCAGATGGACCGCGTCTCATCGACACGATCCAACAGTGACTCATGCTCAACAAAAGTTGTTTTGACAATTTTTTTTTTCGATTGGGTCAGATTGTTCCGCCGATCGTGTACTATTAAATAGCAGATGTTCAACAAATACACAATGTTCTATTCTTGAAACCTTACATGAACTTGTATCGTATACGAGTTCTACTCCCTTCCGGTGTAACATTCGAAAGCAGGAAACAATTCAATGTGTCTATTGTATAGCGATTGTTAACAAAGGTACAATAAAACGAAATAAATGACCTCAAACTACTGGCTTGATGATTGTAATTGTATATAACCTTAAATTTAATGATATCGTTTTCTTCCGAATGTCAACCACATCAAAGAAAGTTATTGTATTCTGACAGAAATTGATTGTTTGTGCGTTTTCTCTTTTTTAATTTATTTTGTATCTCGTGTAACTGATTTTTGTGTAGATTTTAACACATGTTTATCAGCGCAAACAAGTCTTGACAAGCGTATTATTATTATTATTATTATTAATATTTTTATATACAGTTAGTTGATGACGGGAGATCTCCCAGATTGAGTTGGTCCGATTTATGGACCATAATGAACAGATTCATACGCGAAATTACACACTGGATGCACGAAGTATAGCAAATTCCCGCTGAAAAACACGTGTGACGTTTTATTCTTAAAACGTCGATAAAATAAATAAACATATGATGTTTTTTGCAAATTTCGGAAGGTATCAGCCTCCTAATATGATTTCGGAAATGGCAAACAAACGCTTGCGCTTTCAATGCTACGGACAAAAACCTACCAGTTTAATGGCGGTGATAGCGATTTCAGTGAGAAGTAAATTCTCATGAAGATTACACATCCCTTTCTAAACATCACACAAAGAAAATATCACCTTTCAAATGACTATTACCAACGTACCAAGGAAATGATTTTATGACTTGCACACAATGATAGGAAAATACAGTCCCAAGCAATATGTCCAACGCAGTATGTAAAATGAACTACAATACATTCCAAACGTTGAGTTGGGTCTTTCTCAACCTTTGTAAACATTTATCAATAATTACCGAACACATTCAAGGCGTTCTTTCCCACATGGTCGGAAGTAAGCTAAATCTTGCGTATTTTTGGGTAGTAAAACCATACTTACTCACGTAATATTATAACTGATGACGTTATAGTGAATAAATATTTTGGTGCCATCGAATATCTTTAGCAAACAAGTCATAAATATCAAATTTATTGTTGAATTTTTTAGCTTAGTTACTATCTGTTATGAGAATTTTATAACTAAAAGTACACAATCAAACTTGGGCCACAGATGGATCGTGCCCAAAGGCACGCTCCACCTGTAGCCAAAGATTGATTATTGATTATATGATGGGAGTTGAACACATTGTATGTTAGCCAACAAGATGTCTTCAGACTTGTGTGGGTTCGTTGCTACAACATGTGCATTAGAAAATAATAAACAAAATGTTGATTTGATTGTTGGTGTCATTCACATTCAATATATTAAGTTATTATAGCCACCGTTCACGATATGTGCAATATTCTATTCAATCTGAAATGGTGATGTATTAATACCTTTTTAACCGATACTTCAAAAGATCCTGATACTGTTTGTTACAAATTCGTCAAAAGGCCATAACTCGCCAATGCCAATACCGATCCGAAAATAATTTTCCAAATGTGGAATCTTGTCACATACTTAAAATTGGTAGCTCGTGCGAACACGTTTTGTCTTCATAAAAAAGAGATATCAATCATGCCACAAAAACTACCCAAGGTAGAAAGTGTTATTTTTAGTCGATAACCATGTTTTTAAAACAGTCCCCCGATAATATATCCGTGCATCACAAGTCTAGGTAGATCTGAAGCGAATTGCACATATATTGTATGCAGTTGTCACTGCAGCAAGCTTGACTGAAAACATTTGCCCAATATACAAAAAATACATATTATGCAACAATAAAACGCGAGTTGGTGAGTCTCTTTTTCTTATTGTACAACTACCAAATTGGCGTTTGCCAAGTACAACAGGACAATGTCCTTGATGACGAAGTGTGTAATAATAATAAAAACACGCCAGTCTTTAGGAGTTTGATGCACTTATATTCCTTGGATACAGTTGCTAATACCAATACTGATGAACAATATATATATATTTTCAGTTCAGCTTTATCATAAAATTATTCAAATTATGAAATATTTGTCCAGGCATGTTTTGAAGGGCATGGCCGCTGATACATCGCGCCGCCAAGGCGCGGTGTATCAGCGGTCATGCTCAACAACGGATATCCTTTCTACTGTAAAGCGATCCTATCTTCCCACAAAACCATAACGTACATTTTATTATGAATGTAATTGGTGTATTTGGTTATAAATCCTGATAAATCTAACCAAAAGAATGTAACAGGCCTATGCTCTGATTCCGTAAACATTTGGCGATATAACACACGTAACGAATGCTTTCCTGGAAATATGTTTAATTGGAATTTCATGTAGTAATGGATCCAATCGCAAACTGGGATAGAATTTGATACGTCGGAATATTTGATACGTCGGAATCGATTTGACCGATGATCGTTGCCGATCAGTGGGTGGACAAGGTATTAAATTCTTAGCATGCCTGAATGTATCTGATATAAACGACAGCGTATCACGCACTTCGTTATCTCCGCACTCAGGCCATTTCACTGTGCAAAAAATATTTTTATTTCCTCAACTGGAGAATCCTGGATACATTTGTTCTTCCATGTTCGCCTGAAATTGTACAATACTTAGTAGATATGAATTGCGATTGAAGAAGTAAGCGTCTGTGATTGATATGATCAAAATTTATTCATAAATTTGATAAATTGATTAGCCGATTTGTTAACAGGTACGGCGCCCAACAAGTGCGATACAAATCATGATTAATGTATTGGCATTCGCAGTGCAATACGGTAAAACTTGATCTCTTATAAAAATTATGCTGCCATGTGTTTTAAGCCGGGTGGATACAGGAGCAATTGCTGTGCGATTAGCGTGGGTGGTTGCCATGGATGTACTTTATATGCCTATCTAAGTTACAATTCGAACACACGCTAAAGCTTACGTCTACCTTGAATACAAAATTAAATTGGTGTAATATATCTTGTAAATTCTTGTAATTTGTAGATGTGTATCCGAGTGTAATCAAATCAATCCTCGTAATTCTTGCTAAGTTGCTAGTAAAACCTAAATTTTAAAATTTTATAGGATATATAAAAAAGATTGGGAAATAATTTTATCGGATTGTTCAGTTACATAAACTCGGGAATTGATATGTTGACTGAAATGAAAAATTATTTGAATATTTTGATGAAACGCATATGCAGTAATGAAGCTTACTTAAACAAAATTAGCAATATCTCCTGATTAATGTTTTACTTCACCATTTTGTACTATATTTTTCATCAAATGTTCTGCTGAAATTTTAAATTTCGTGACGATACATCGTTTTTTGACAAATTCCCAGCCATAGTGTTTGCTTCAAGTCTACTTTTAACACACTTGAGCATTGTATATAAAGTTAATAACATCTCGTGTTTAATTAGGGAGTGTCAGAGGAATTTATGTCTTTGAACATGCTTGCCTACTCATTTAAGATGATTTCATATGAGACGTTCTTATGTCAAACAAATTCATTTCAAGTTTTGCAGGTTGCAAAACTTGAAATGAATTGGATTCGCAAATATGTTCAGGTGTGAAATTAACTTATAATAGTATGGTTAGGATTGTCAGTTTCAAATAAGCGTATTTTCAAATCGAATCTTTCCGAATCTGTTTCTATTTAGGAATTTTATGTATAGGGTGTCAAAATGGTCTTTATATTGACCCAATATTTTGGCGGAAACGAGAATTTCGAAATATCGTATGAATTTTTTGCTCAAATTCCACGTAGAATCATACTGAATTACGAAATTAAGTTTTCCAATTGATCGATTCGAACATGTATCCAAATCTGGATTATAAAAATGACACCCCAGTATATGTTAATGAACAAAAACAATCAAAATTTCTTGTTTAAATAGGGTTAATGTAAAGTGATTTTACCAGATTGCAAGCTATGAATTGGGCTTAACTGCCATAATGTTCTTAGGTGTGAATAGTGATGTCACCTAGCAACCTAGTACTTACTATTAAAAGTATAACCATATTTCAACAAAATTAGGTAAACTATGATTATGGGTAACCGCCCAGGGTAAATATCTCTCACTACACTTTATTTAGGTGATGTTTCTGGTCTTGAATAGAGCGAGTTTAAACAACATAAAATAAAGCAATGCGCTTTGCGAGAAAATGAATGAAGTAATATAATACCTCAAGATTCAAATAAAGTAAAATTATACATGCATTTCATTCCTAGTAAAAAATATTCAAGTTACGTATATTTATATACTTCTCACTAATATGGCGTTTTTAATCAACATAAAACTAACAATGAACAAGAAACGATCATTTTCGTAATGTATATTTTCATGCAATCACTTCTCGTGTAATGCGATGTTTATATCTTTGCTTCTGATTTTTCCTCACAATATAATTTTTCTTATATAGTATAGTATGAATAAATCATTTTCAAGCCTTATTACATTTCAAACCTATCGAAACCAATGATAAATATATCACAGATATATTGTTGAAATTACATACATTGTGTATGCCAATCTCGTGTTTTTGTCAAAAATATAAATTTTCATTTTCACAGCATTTTTACTATATTCTTTTATCTAAGTTAAACATGAATTTGGTTTCAATAAATTCCGAGTTTTAATTAATTTTTAAATTCCGACAATTTTAACGAATTACTTTTTTCGCCTTTTCAATACGCCCATTCCGATATGCCTGAATTTGCTCCATGGGGAGGATCTCCTTTGCCCAATGACCAGGCGGAACCGGGATGTGGATGGAGGACAGGCCCATCCCTCGCGGGGTCGTTTCAAGATTTTAGATATTATTGCTTTATTTGTACGTTTTTGATTCTTTTCCCTCTCAAAATGACGATTCTCGAAAAATGCCAAGATAGTTTCGCCCGTCTTTGGGGGCACTTATCTTGGACACAAGAACAAAAATTTCGACCTTGATTTTATTAATGCCCTCACCCAAGATTTGTTGCCTTCCGCCGCTCCAATAACTATGTATTGATGTATTCCGATTAGTAGTAATTTTGTTTTTTATTTATTTTGCACTAAATTTTGATATATGCCCAATTTTACAAGGTAATAATGAGTTCGTAGGCATAAAAACGCAATTTCCAACAATGTACATACAGTCGCACAATTATGGAAGAAAATATGTTGACGAAGAAGATTTCAACTATAACATATTTTCGAGAAAATATCATGTTTATTACAAATATGATATCCTTGATAATATTACTGCACTTTCTCATTGTCAATTATTATTCAATATCGTTAGATTTGCATGCTTTGTGAATGAAATTTATAAATATTATTGTGTTCAAATAATTTTTATTTCCTTTTTACAAAATTATTGAGTGTTTGATTACAGAAAGATAGCAAACAATTTTGGACATTTACTTTTTTAAGATACTATATTATTTGCGGAATGTGTAAGATAAGATAAGATAAGATAAGATACGAGATTTTCAAAGCAATCCGTTAGTACGCGTCTCAGGTTTATTTTGTTGTATATATAGGATACCTCAAAATAGGGTAGATATACAGTACCACTGAAGCGCTTTGAGTGTTTGAAATAACTTTAACGATATGTTATCGATTGCCACTTTTTATTTCAAGATTCGATACATATCCGATTCGATTACCGATTCCCGTGATTCGGCATTATTCGATAAATTTTGAGGGATAAAATTTCGTCGTATATATCGAAATTTTAGGTATGCTAGTAAACTTTTTGCCAGTATATTGAAAATTTTTGATAATTATTTATTTATTGAATTTTTTGCATAGATTTGTGAAAATAGAATCGAATTTGAGGAGATTTGATTCGAAAACAAATGTATCTGAAAGTGGCAACCAAATAATCCCAATATTCTTGACTTTGGGTTTTTTGTCGTAGTTAAGTTAAATATAAAGGATTCGATCAAAAAGTAAAGTGAATTTAAACAGAGCATATTCATCACAAAACAATTGAGTATATCGAGTAAATGTTATATTTTTATCTATTTTAATCTATACAAGAATTGCTTAGACGAATTTTCTAAAAAAAAAGGTTCCATGTAAAAACAGCATTTTATACGAGTAATTCCGTCGTGAAGGCTACACAATTTTTCCCACGAAAAACATGGCACCATACCGGAAGATCATATCAGCATATTGACACACTCCAGATTTAGGCGTGGTACATAAAACGTCCGGTTATGACGTCATATATATGGGTTTATGACCTGATCGATGAATAATACCAATAATTCCCATGCTTTTAAGTTAGTTAATTATACGTCCCATCAATTTATTACACACATCAAACCAAATAGAGTATAGAGGATAGTACTGGAATGGGAAGTATACCAACAAATTTGTCCGTTTTTGCATGTGCCTTCGGTATGCTATACCTGGGCCTCTGGAAACATCGCCGTTCTATAATATATACACAACATAGTTTCGTAAAAGTTTTTAGGCTGATTCCTATTTTAGATACTCAAAACGCACCATAGCTGACGCGCCTTTTTTTGGCGTTTTCTCGCCTCGTGTCAATCAGTAAGAAATTCCTATAGCGCCAATGTAAGCACGATGTCTTTTGATGTGCCAATGTTATGATAAGGCGTGACCCTTGTACCATAGGGTTACGGATTGATGGTCGAGTATATACTTTCTAATACGCTAAGTTGGCATTTGGGCTATATCGATATATCCGACTTTTATTTTGCCTAGCATGACTTGCTAATGACGCGAGCATCCACGGCGCGATCCATCAGTGACCCATACTTAACAAATTATGTTTCAAGAATTTCTTTTTAATTGAGGTTATTTTAATATTCTCCCTTGGGTGAAATTATATTTATATTTTAGGGCAATGCTATATGTCATCTTCTGGGAATGTTTTACCTGAAAATTTGCAATATATATGGAATGGGATATGAGGGGAATTTTATACCATTCTTAATAACCCAATTGGCTGAATATCGGCTTTAGGAAATTGGGTTCTTGTGTATGTTAATATGGCGTTAGAATCCCTTATGATGAAACTAGCTGTGCAACTCTATTAGACTCCAAATATTTCGTAAAGCATAAACGATGATAAATATTATTATGTTTTGACTCCTGAGAGACCTTGGAAAATTTGAAAACAAGAATATATAAGTTATCCAGGGAAATTGTGGTGAATACTTCCGTTACTTCTTGTTTGTGTTGTTGCTGTCGATCGAGCGATGAAGGAAAAGGTGAAATGAAATGTGGTGGATTGTGTAACCATGCTTTCCATTTATAGCAAGCGACCTGCAGATTCTCCCAACGGACTTCGTTATATTAAAACCGAGTTTGAAATAGGAATTACGCGGATTATGAGCATGGGTCTGGCGCATGGATAGGAGATTTTATCCCAGTAATTGGAAACTTAATTTTGTCGAGCATTTGTCACAGATGGGCCGCGTCTCTTTGACGATATCCATCAGGGACCCATGCACGACAAAAGATGCTTCAAAAAAAAATGTTAGGTCCTAAAAACGTATTGCTGAACAAACTTTGAACCACAGAAGAGATCAAGGGAAGTCTCTATAGTTGGTTTTACTTTGCCAAGCATGCGCCACAGATGGACCGCGTCTCATCGACTCGATCCATCAGTGACCCATACTTAACAAAATGCTTCGACAATTTTTTCCGATTAGATATTGCCCCGTTCAGCTGCAGTTTGTTTCCCTGTGACACATACACTGAAGGTAAAATTCTGATTTGCAAAGA
The DNA here is from genome assembly GCA_963675895.2 of Styela plicata. Lineage (NCBI taxonomy): Eukaryota > Metazoa > Chordata > Ascidiacea > Stolidobranchia > Styelidae > Styela > Styela plicata. Next base: position 11,242,049 of record OZ023142.1, read on the forward strand.
ATCGTTTCTGGTACGAAAGTTTAAGTTTGTCAAAAGCATAAGCTACTGATGATTGGTGTTACCGCTATTCACAGTGCCAATACGATGATATAGCAAAATATCTTTACTGTGATTCATTAAACCATTTATATACTCGTGGTTTAATTGTAATATTATATGAAAGAAAATTATACAATCTGGACTTGGTAACACACATAATTTGAAGAAGAAAGAACATAATAATAAGCTAGATGTAAAAAACATGCATGTATATAGGATGGCTAGGACATTTTTGCTTTATTTTAAAGAGGAGAACTTTAACATGAGATTCTGGAATTATACAGCAAAACTATGTAGGTCTTTAGAGCGTATTCGTATATGTCATGTTATTGCTCCCAAAATTCTTGCGAATATTTTTAATAAAAACGGCAACATTTTTGGAACGTGTTCGACTGGTAGGTTTGGGTTTGGAAATTGTATCTCATTTTTGTGTCCCCCAACAAGATTTGCACCTCACGCCGTCAATGCTTATATACCAATAGCGAAGAGCATAAAAACATCTGTTATTGTAACGGGTAATGCTAAACCAATGTCGTAATATTTTCCTTTCCTATTGAACTCTACTACAGGGTGTGAGACGTTATATCCCACAGATGACCTGAATTCCTAACGTGTGGCTCACCGTGATTAGCTATTAATACGGATAAACTTGCGTCGTTTGCTCAAAGACGCACTTAGTGATCGGGGAAACATTGTAACCTCTGATCACAAAGGTTAAAGTTCAAATACTCGCAACTTTAAATATAGCTATGAAAAGTTAATGGATTTATGCTCCAATTGTGACTTACACTGCGCTGATGACAAACATCACTTTGTTTTGTTAAGCATGTGCATTCGATAAATGTGTTAGTTAAATCATTCAATCATGATTCGACATCCCAAGCAGAAAACGTTTGCTCAATAATGTTTTATTGAATGTGAGTCAGTGAGGGATTGCGCCGCTAAGACGCGATTCATCTGTGGCGTATGCTTAAAAAAATTGCTTTTTGTTTGTTGCCTTATAGAAAAAATAGAAAAATCCTGATAAATAAATCGTTGGTCAAATCTTGGAAGTAAGTGGCACTTTTGGATTGAAGATTGTCAAGTCGATTTGGATACATGTCCGATATAAATGACTATAATATTAATCACGGTGATTATTCGACAACCGCAAAGAAAGAATAGACTGTTCGTTACGCAACACCCAGTGTATCTCCGATATTTTTGATTTCCTTATGCTCAACAATTTTTAAGATTTGCTTCAGCATTTACTGAACTTTTTATCCAAGTTGGCGGGTAAAAAAATCAACATGCTATCGGTGATCCAAAGGCGTGCAATTTATGATAGAGACTTAATAAACTTCAGTGGATGTGGGATATTCGTTCGGGTTCGGCACCTGTATAATGAAGCCTTACTTTGAGCGCACTTATACACAACTCAAATGTCGTCAAAAACTTCCGCTACTGTTCCATCCGCAATGATGTTAATCAAAATAACAAGACCCTCACCGTGGATTATGTGATTTGTACCCCAACCCCGTCACAAAACGTCTGTCCAAAAGGTTTTTTAAGTATGAAAAACTGAAGGAACGCGCTGTCGAGGCGCGGGCCATCTGTGGCTTATGCTTAGCAAAACAAAATTTCTATTTGGAAAGCTAAGATTTACTTGAAATATTAAAATAATAAATTTTTGATTTGTGCAATGGCATCCGTTCCCCACGTCACAACACACCAGGATCCGTACTAGTTCCACGTCAGAAGCATTTTATATACTTCCGCGTTTCGGAGGAGAATTGTCTATGACAGACGTTTAACATAGCGTCACTGAATTCCAGCCTTCCGATCTCCATAAATCGTTCATTGAAGGTACCTTTGCTTTCAAATAGACAGAATAAACACAAAGGAAACGACGGCGGGCACAATCGTCATGCTCGTGAATGAAGTGCGTAATCGAGGTAGTTGTTTACTTTCCGTGATTATTTCAATAAACTTTCGTGTTAGTTAGGAATATTATTCTTTTACAAACCAGTCAGAAAAGGGTTTTCGGTGCTAGGATAATTAAGGATGGGACAATGGGGGCAACTGAATCGTACCAGTAGCCCATCTGAAAGAGGCGAGGGAAATGACGTATTGCCGCTAAGGTTTGCGGTAACTTTCGAACGCATTTACTTTTGAACCGAAAGTCGAATGGTATGCTTTTAAATTTTGAATCGAATATGAATCTGTTTAAGAAAGGGCATACTTCCTTGAAATATTTGTGAACAACTTGGGAAAATATGTAAAAGTTCCATATACCAGTGGAACGTTTGCTTCACCGAAGCTTAATCGAATCACAGAAATGAGAGATAGAATCATTCAAATCGGACATGTTATGCTTGGTTATGTATATGAGGTTTAAGGTGTAGAAGCATCTATAGTGTTGATGCAGAAATTTCGATACAAATCCAACGTCTGTCTGTCGTAATGTAGGACTATTGATCAATTCACCAAATCCCTAATTTCCAAATGCAATCAATATGAATATGGATAGTCTACTTCGACCATAAACTTTATTTGACATAATATTGAGAATGCCGCAACATCTGCGCGTAAAAAACGTTTACGACACGTTATAAATTTTTATCATAAAGTTATGAGTTGTATACACAGTAGCATGTAACCGCTCGTCGAGCTTTGTTGTTTCGTCGGGAATATGAATAACGTAATCAAATTATAAGAAATAAAATAAAATTGACTCAAAAATTCCGAAAATTGTTTTCTTCAAAATCCGATTTTGTACCAAAATTTTTACGAGTAAACGTTAACAATTAAGTTACAACTAACAATAAAATACAGATGCGTCATGGCTTATTGTAAATCTGCATCAAGTAAATAGTAATCATCATAAATTCTTACAAATATTTATTAGATTACATGAGTTTATTTGTAATCCATAAGTACTCACTTAACCTTTTACACCACAAAATCTATTTATTAAATTCATTGCTGGATGGAGACAACTCCTGTAATGAACCAACAAGCAACGAATGACATTGAAAGAAATACACAAAAGAAAAATTCAACAATCTATACGTAATAGCAAATCAATTTTGTGATACGTATACCTTGGCCCCAATCGGAAAATTTTGTCCGAATTTTTTTGTTAAGCCTGTTGCACTAATGGATCGTGTCAACGCGCATGCTTGACAGAAATTAATTTTTGTTAGGGCCGCACGATCCATTACTTACGCATAGTAAGCAAAACACATTTGGATACCTCTACTAACTGGGTACTATTTAAGTAATGTTTGCAAAGAATGGAGACGGTTTGTAAAAAAAAATGAATGAAACCTTAACGCAATTACCTTAATTAATTAACCTTAACGTGAGGCGCGATGGCCTAGTGGTTAAACATGTTGGTATCGCAGCTTGAAGATCTCGGGTTCGAGCCCCGACGAGTCCGGCTCGCTTATCCATGCCCACCACTCAACCCAGGGTGTAGTAACTTGGGTAGGCTAAGCCGAACATGAAGGAAGGATATCTTTCCAGTAATTGTAACCCTGTCCGTCTATAAGTGGCGGCTGGTACAGGGCCTTGGACATGGTGATCCACTCTAAGAAGTGGCTATAAAAAAAATATATTTGTGCATAATTAACTTTAGTTAAGCATGAACCACTGATCCAACTATTTGCTTCTATCAACTGTCTAACTGTGCCTTATGCGTGACGACAATAAATTCCATATAAAAGTTGTCATCTAAGAAATAACATCGTATGACTAACAAGGGTGGTTTTCACGCAGAGGTAAATAACCATGACATTACCTTGTTTACTTCAAATAAGCAGCAATACTTTGAACATGACCACGAATAATACGATGTTTGTATATCGTCTGCCATATGTTACAAAGATATGTTTTCGAAAATATTTATGAAATGTGTCATTTTGGCATGACTTCGTTCAGGTCCGATCGTCATATCAATATTTTCTTAACATTCTTGCTTTGAGATAAACATGGGTATATTGAAACCGAAGGGTTTGTTTATCTTATTAGTTGCATTGTGCGTGAAACTTAAAATTTCTTAGGATGAAAAAGTGCTATTAAGTACGAGAACTTCTTATTTATCTTGGGACACTACTACGAGAGTCTTATTTTTAATTAAAGCATATCTATTTTTAATGTAAGTTCGGGCGGGCAAGATATCTAACAGTAAAACAGCCAAGCGCAATAGCTTATATGGGGGTTATCCTGTTAATAAAATTGGAATGATTGGAAGCAGTGTTTAGACGACAAAGAGAAACTCCTAAAATATACTTTCCGTCAATTGCACTCTAAAGGGGGAAAGATCCCGAGCGGTACTGAACCTCTGTAATAAAGTGTATGATAATAAAGTAATAATAATAAAGTGCGTGGTATCCGACCTGGGTGATGGTAAAATGATCTACCACTTCCTAATATCCATTCAGTCGCCTCTTAGAACACGCAAGAACTACATAAGGACGATTGATAGGGTTACATGGCGGGGGCTCGAACATGAGATACAACAAACGAACAAGTTGAATTCCAACTTTCAATGCATCACCAAAATTATATATATTTATATATGCGAGGTGTAGCGATGGCGGCGGAGTTTTTTTTTGGGCTTTTTTGTTAAAATACACCATTGGGGACAATAACACGATTATAAATGAGAAGTGAATTGTGCTTATCCTGGTAGTATTTTTGTCAAAATTCCTAAAATTCCATTGCCCGAACCTTTCTATATCGCAAATATCGCAAAAACATAAAACCAAAAAACATTGTGAATATGAGTATAATATTGTTATTCACTGTCAAATTTATGTTTCCAAACTCTACATCCTTGACAAGCATGCCGCCAAGACATGAGATCGCGGGTGTGAATTTCAACTTAATTTGGAACTTGGCACCAACCAATCAAAAGCAAATCGAGTCATTCCACGTGGGGAACTGTTACACGACAATTATCTTGAAGTGCATGATAATTTCGTTCAAGGCCACTTCAATTAATTTGTCATTTTCATGCGAAATCATGATGAACCTAGAAAGTTTTATAATAAGCATGTTTCGGTGGTCTTCAAAGTACTTCATGCTTTCAAAAAGACTTGTTAAATTTGCTTGAATTGTAAAACGAGACAAACTGACAGCCGAATACATTCCAATATTTTTAAGAACGGTGATTTAATTGACATGCATTTTATTCGTCGTGGCAATACGGGTACAATACCGCACGGCAAGCGAAACATTTTTTTTTCTAAAAAAACGAGTTTTATTGATGAATGTCACCACAAAACAACCAAAAAACCATGGCGGAAGTGCGTTGTTTGAAAAATGGAATTTCAAGGCCTATAATGGCCAATTTGGAGTAATTATTGCTGTGCGCCGAAATTTTTGTTATTTCCTACGTTTCCAGGCACCTAAGAACCATACAAAAATATCATGTTCTTATTCCACAGAAATATAAGTTTATTGTAAGCTTTCGTTAGAACATAGTCTAACTTCTTCAGACAAGATTAAAGACAGGTTCACTTTAATCTTGTCTGAAGAAGTTAGACTATGTTCTTATATTTCTGTGGAATGAGAACATGATATTTTGTATATTTGCTTGATATTATCTCATTCGTATATCCTTGTGAATTCTCTCACACACGGATCCAGAATTTTAAGGAAACGAGGAGGACGGATAGGTAGTTCATTGCAACGAATCACATCTAAGAACCATTATACATTTTTTTTTAATTTCTGCGAGAAGGGGGCATCGCACCATGCTCCCCTATGAAAAAGGGTACTGCAGCCTAGTCTGTTTAAAATACGACAATGAGGATGAAAAGTCTGACTTTTGTAACAGCGAAAACAATTTTTGCTGTGTTGGTCGTTTTAACTTTGCTAATTTTAAGACAACAGTGTATGGATTGTACCGTTGCGGTAGAAATACAAATTTGCGCTTATGATAAGGGTTGTCGTTATCAATTAGTTTGAACGGTATTCGAAATTCACTACATGGATGGAATAATGCATCAGAATTTCTTCATTTGAATAAAACTGTTAAAATTTGACCTCAATTTGCCCATTTTGCAGCAAGAACATGATTTATGTCAAATTTTACAACGTAAAATTTGGCATATATCATGATTTTACTGCAAAATAAATTGATTTAAGCAAAATCGGAAACGAAATTACTTAATCTAAATTCCAGAATTTAGAGTAAGTTGCGATACGAATAAGTACTTACGAGGTCCAAACTTTCAGCCATGTTCTTCTTGGTTTTAATTTTTTTGATATCATTTTATTTCCACATATATTTTGTTTGTAATTAAAGTACGTATATATACACCATTTGTTTTTAGTTAAACAACCGTGTTTTTTTAACAATGTCGTTTGAGTTTTTATTTCATTTTACGAAAGGAAAGAACAACAACATCCACTATAATTTGTGATTAAACGTTCTTGATCTCAAGAGCTGATTTCTATACTTTGCATTAATGATTCACTGTGTATCAATTTTGCTCTTGATACGAAAAACGATGAGTTGCATCAGAAATTATTTGTCACTTAAATAAGAATTATTTTAAATAGACGTTTTTTGTTGTGTGTTTTTGAAGAACTTTTTAAATAAATTTTATGTTCTGATTTTAAGCTTTTGGAAACGATGACGATTTGACATTTTTACAGAAGTGCATTCGAATCATTCTATAGTTGGTCATGTGTAGAGCTGAGCAATTCGATTCGGTGGTTCGAATCGATTCGGAGAACAATTTATTCGTATCAATCGTGAATCGTTCACAGCAACAAAAACTTGCTAAATAAACTAGAATTTTCGTTTTTAACGACAAAATGCTGTCGGTTTTGGTCAAATTTGACCAAAATCTATTACGTTTTGTCGTTAAAATATAAAAATTGTTGCTCTTAGACAATGTAGTGTGATCCTATGAACCATCAGTTCTTGATTACCATGATGGATACAAATTGTAGTAGTAAAAAAAGGATATTTGTTATTTAGGGGAATTAGTGATTCGACCCGATTTGAAAAAAATATTTGAATCATATTCGATTTTTAAATTATTCGGTTTTGCCCATCCCTGTTATGTGACCATTTTGCCCTGTATATAACATAACAACAAAAAAACTCCAACCCAACATCAACATATTCGATTCTGAATTCGCCTATTTATATATTATTTTATTTTTTGAGCGATTCAACAGAAAATCAGCAGAATCGAAAATATATAAATTTTCAGAATAAAATGTTGATTTGGACAACTTGGACAACTTTCTGAATAGACTTCCTTGTTTTTTTTTATTTTAATACGATTATTCGGATATTTGTTCTGATTCGCAAAAAATTTGTTTTGATTCTGGAATCAACAGTTATTCAATTTTAGTCACCCGTATTAAAAGAAAATTTTTTTCATCGTCAAAATTTTGCTCAAACATATTTTATCAAGTTATACGTCCAGACGCCAATCATGTGGCACATGTTGCCGATTGTAAAAAAAAATATATATATATATATATATATACCCTTCTTTAAAACGTTAAAAGTCTTCTTCTTTTGTGAATATATGTAACTGATTTTTATTATCATGAATAAAATAAGCTTCTCGAAACTTTCAAAACGACGTCGCAAACAGTTTAGGGAAGCGGTCATTAAAAATGTTGTATATGTTTGCTTACGTCCATGATAGATGACACACACTGGATATCGTTCTAGCGATGCTGTTCTTCATGAAATGGATTCTCCTATAGTTTATTAATGTTCGTTTGTTACATCCTTTCAGGATTGTCGTCGAGTGCTTATCAATTGAAAATATATATATTATCAAGGTATACTTATTTTAAGAAGAACCCTATTGTTAAAAAATGTGTAGAAACTAACTATCTTAAGCGTGAATCATTGGACCATATGTGGGCAATAACAGAAAATTGAATTTATTATTGGGAAAGTAATATTCAACAAAAATATTATTTCATAAGTTCTAATTGAAAATATTATTCTTTCATACCTTGAACGTCAAAATCAACCTTTTGAATTTACGTCACTTATGTACTCTGTTTGTCCCAACAAAAACGGGATTAAGTCTTTTCTCTATTATTATGAAAGTACTTATTAGCGATGTTACCCAAAGTAGACTATTTGTCTGATTTGACCAAAATCATTGGCGAGACATCATAAGTGTCCGAAGGCGGCGTAAAACCCAATTATGTAGCGGTGTATGTACAGAATTTGTATGGTTTGTGATTTTTTTCGAGTTAAGCTTGAAAGAAAAAGGTCGTTTTCAATAGAATAAGTCAGTATCTTATTACCCTTAAGTGTACCCGCACCTACCATATAGGTTGAAGTTTTATTGTACCAAGTATAAATCATCCATGACCATATACTCAACCAAGTTTGGGTCAATGATCAAATAAAATTTTCATCAATTAGTAATTGGCCAACTGTTACTTTAATTAAATGCGGAATATTATTTTGTCAAGCATGTGCCACAGATGGGCCGCGCCTTGTCGGCGCGATCCATCAGTGACACACATTGGACAAAAATGTTTGGCAAATCTTTTCTCGCCATATTATGTACTTTTCTCGCTGTACAGCATCTACCCTTTACTTTTAAAACTTGGGTTGGTATTTTCCGCTTTATTTTAACAGTACTCGCCTTCTTTGCACATTACACATATTCAACAATGAATATCCCTACTATATCAATCACTACAAACATACGCTTTGGCTTCAGTATAATAATATGCGATGAATATATTTCGAATGACGGATAAACTACTACAATATTGTTCAAAAGAATAATCTGAGATTATACTTCGTACTTTCAAAATATAGCATCAATTGAAACGCCCCGATATACGTCTCTTCAAAAGAGTGGATGATATGCTATGTTTTCACTACGTTTTGAATTGTGTGATTTCAAATATTGACCTCAAGATGTTGTAAAGTTGAGGTCACGCGTTTTGATGTTTCAGGATTAGAATTTTTGTTGTTTTTGTCCGTAGTTGGCTTTGTATTGTACAAATGATATTAATATAAAGATTTCTTGGGGCGATATTTGGATATGATCTTTGAATGGGCATATGCTGATGAAGCCGTCGAGGAATTACGAAATCTCGTTTATAGCATGGTGTGATCCATCAGTGACCCACACTTGGGTAAAATTAGTGTGAGACATAATAAGCTATCAATTTTTCGCACGTATTCACCTCTACGAAAAAAAGGATATCTGGAAATATTTTATTCCGTTGTTTTATTAGTTTAGTGCAAAGTTGCCCCCACTTTAAAACTCCTTAAAAATATTCGTGGCGACAAGCGTGCCTTCAGCAGTCCGCATCAAGTTTAGCTGAAAGTACAATGTAAGCAACAAGGAATTAAATAGGAACTCAAGTGAAAAATGTTGAGTTGTATTATCTAGCCATAACTCCAAACAAGGAAAGGTGTTTGAAGAAGTAACAGTTTCATTTTTAATTTTTTTTTTTACTAAAAGATACAAATCAATTTTCACATGTTCATAAGAAATCACACGAATTTGACTTTCTCGTGATTCATTTTAGAGCTAACATATGCAAAACTTCCTTCTGGCAATTTATAAAAAGGTGTATTGAGAAATGTATGCAATGTTATTTTTCTCTGCAGAATAACGCAGGTGAAAAACTACCCTGCATTTTCTTGTTTTTTTTTATGAATCAACCGCGTGAAATGTGGTTATTTCTTAAAAAGTGAGTTTTTAATTTTACGTTTTTCGTTATTGATGTAAAATTCCCACTTCCCGGCACGTATTATGATGAATTGAAAAATGGATCTTTTCCGGAGTATGTGAAAGTATGAAACATGGCATTTTCGAATCAGTCATTTTTAACTATAAATATTGTGGTAGGCCGGTAGCTTTACATTGGGAATTATTAGATTGTTTTTGTGGTGATGATGTAACGGAATACATGTTGTTAAATAATATGTTATCGTGCGCGCCTCTAAGGCGCGGTCCATATGTGGCTTACGTATGATTAAGTTCATTTCTAACAATGTTAAAATTTTAAGAAAAAGGTATGGTTATATGTGATTCGCATAATCTAATGTTCCGGGTCAATGTCTTCAAAAACTACACATATTTTGCAAAAATATATATATTATGCGTCACTGAAGACTTCACACTAAACCAAACCACTTCCATTGTCGACTACTTTATGATGTCATAAAGGGTACGCCTGAAACAATGATTTGTCGTCAAATGATTATTGAGAAAAATACTGTCTGCCAGTACAACAAGATTAACAAAACCAGCATCCGTCTATTACTTGAAATGATGTCGCACTGAATGAGTCTAAAACAAAAATTGCTTGGTCAATAGAAAATCATTAAAACCATATTTCTAATTAGGCGAAACTAGGTTTTGAAAGAGAAGAAGCCTAATTTTTGAAACTGTATGTATACCTCATTTCATGGGAACTTCTGTCCAGTATTTCCAAATAGCTTTGCATGCAGGCGGCGAATAGAATCAGTCTTTTTGTGAAAGATATAACAGCCGTGATATATTTACATTATTCGTGATTATGGGTTTATCGTGTATCTAATAGCTATTACGTTCGTTAGTGTCATCTACAGTACTCGCGTTCGACAACCAGCAGAGCCGCGGTAGTCCGATTTATACCCGCTCTACCCGCAGTCAGTGTCGTATTTAAAATCTTGAAAACTGTGGGGATGGCAAAATTTGAAATTTTTTTGAATGCAATTATGATATCATAACCGGCGCAGCAGGATTTTTTTTGGCGAGTGTTTTTATCAATCACCATAAAATACCCGAATAAATTGTGAAAAAGAGGATTTCTAAGGGCAATTTCTATGCTAATTATGTTAAATTACTACTGTATGCCAGAAGCGCACAAAAAGGTCCCAGGTATTCTATGTTTTGAAGTCACCGGAAGGTCCATTCTACGTTTAGGTCGGCTATGGGTCACGGCCACCCAAATACTCTAGCAACAACAGCGCTATAACTTTTTCATCACAAATCATTGTTACGATGCGTTAACCCAGTGTTGTTTAGTAGAATTCTATGCATGCATATCATACCATGTCGGCATTCCGACAAAATCTCAAGACATATCTCGACTTCCGGAAACTATTTTTCTAAAATTAGATCAAAGTTACCGCTGAATATTTTCTCTCTTCAATAATCAAATCAAAGAATCTGACATCTTGGCTCACGTTTGGTCTGGGCTGTGGCTAAATCGAGCTTTCTGGCCAAACGTATGCCAGTGGAAGACCAAATTTTAGTAATTTCTTTTTGTGAAAAACACGTTGTTTACCTGACTAGATTACAAGTAGATTACCACTGGACCACGACAGCTCCAGATCATAACATGCCGATAATTGGTCATCCTTTCTCCCACTCTTTGGGTCAGAAATTACTCAAATAACTTAATCGCTTAGTGTAATCTTTTTGCTTAAAAATGCTGTTGCTACTGTTTTGATCGTGTTATTGTTTGACAAGTCTATGATACCATCTTGCTCAAATTTCAGTCAGTCTTGAATTAAAATGCTTGGGAAATAGTTTTCGCCAATTGTTTTTTATAAAGCAATTTTTGTTTATTTTTCAGAAATTTTCTTATTAAACATGAGACATGGTTAAAGATGAACATTTTGACTTTTTATCCATGGTTTATTTACCGTTTGAAGGTTAGACACGTGACACAGTTCCCATACTTTAAAATAGATTAAATATTGATTAAAATAACGACGATTATATGCCTTTCTTGAAAAAATCTTGAAAATCATTCTTCAGTTCTCAAAATTGTAAATAGTTTTATTTATCAAGATTCGCCTTGAGCAATACTGCAGGGGACTTATCGCACTTGATTAGTTTCCTGAAATCCCTGAAGTGCGAAGAGCTCCATGAAATGCAGGAATATGCACTTAGGAACCCCATCCCAGATGAATGTTTATTGACGCGAGTTTTAAAGCCATACAGATCAACACGATCAGGAAAGCAGTGAGAAGGCAAAGAATTAAAGATTTTTGGAAAGAGCCTTTTTGCATAAAACTGTTTGTGCCATTGTGATACCCCCACAGTGAATAGATGTTTATTGGAACCCAATCGAGTGGACAGGTTGAAAATTTTCCCCGAAGGAACGAGAGCAGAAACCCCCTATGAACAAAGACGGTTATAAATAAAATAAACAAAGTGAGGCAACAATGCGACGATGTGACAAGCTTTTCAGATCAGAAGAAAGATTAGGGCCATCATATTGATCACACACCGTTGAAAACGGTCGAGCATGCTGAAAACAAAGATAGCGACACTGTCTAAAATGTGACAACAATACTCTATGCAAGGTCGAATCAGTGATAAACTTTTTTATAGTTGGGTATTGTAGATGCGGGATTTCTGTCTGCACCAAAACCGACAAGAGAGAGAAAAGAAATAATGCTCAACTATTGCCAAAGGCCGATAACTCTTAGTGATTTGTTCCTGTTTCGGATAGTTTTGCTAGTTGCCACGTGCTAAACGTCACGTATCTTTTTGGCCATGTAAGTGATCGTTCGCCAGGCACTACTTTTAAATGAAAAATAGTTCATAGTAATTCCTTGCGACTCATTTTATTTCCTTGCCGCAATGATATCGTGAAATGTCATATAACAACAAAAAAATTTCAAATGATCTCAAGCTTTTCTCCAGAATGTTTGTAGACATGGTTTTGCAAAACTATATAATTAATGCAATCCGGTAGCCGGTAGAAAGAGCTTAGACTGATTGGAAGTGGTTTACCGTAGCTAATTCTGGGAAATTTTCTCCTTTTACTACCATATAGTAATAATATGTTGGGTATTTGTTTGTTGCATTTTCTTTTATTCTTTCTTTTTATTTTTCAAATTTCCTATCTGAGAAATATATATTAATTCTACTGTACAGCTATGGCATATTTTTCATAAGGCATCATCGTTGCAAGGAATTTTTAGAAATATCACCATAGCCGCAAAAGCGATTTGACTCATAAAGTGTTGCGGTAGAATAAGAGAATACTATTTACTATGAACGAAGTTATTTTTATATTATAAATTATAACTATTTTATTTATCATGTTTCATTTTGGCAAGCCACAGACATAGCAAAGATTGATAGCATGGCACTACCCACCATACTTATGCCCTGTGGGTACTGATTTTAGTATAGTGCTGACGTTTTCCTTGCGTGTCGAATGAGATAACTAGAAGAAAACAAAAGAAGGGGTAGATGTTTTTACCAAAGCCCTGGGCAGGTACAATTTGCTGCGCTTTATTATAGCGGTTTAATCTTATAAAGCTAATCGGTTACCTAATAAGTTAGTTAGAGTCTGGTTTGTCAAGTGTGTGCCACAAATGGACCGCATCCGATCGACATGATACACTAGTGCCAAAATTTACTCATCAAAACACGTACAGACAAATGTTTTTCGATTGATGCGACGCCAAATCACTTGCTATGCTTAAGCCAATCAGAAAACATTCGTAAAAAATGATTTGTCGGGCATAGGTCTGTAGTCCACTCACGAAGTGGTTCAGTCAATCAGTGTAGCCTTTGCGACGCTAGTAAAAAATAAAAGTCAGAAATTGACGCGGCCCATCAGCGGACCATCATGCTCAACAATGAATGCGTGAATAGGCAAATAATATGACAAACTAGCAAATGGCTTCATGAGCTATGTTAATCGTTTTGGAAGGCATTTACGGATTACCGTCAAAGTCTTGTTTGTGCATCCAGCGGTAAATCACGTTGAAGATTACCCAAACCTTGGGGGTATGGGATTAAGGATCTATTTTTGTCCCATCGAGGATTGATCCAGCATATTATATACAAATAATTTAACCTCCGTGTGTCCCGTTACATAACAATTTTGTTGCAAATATAAATCGTCATTTACCTGCAATTCGTCATAATTTTGTATCGTAAGTAGATGGAACTAAACCATAAATTTTATTTTTGCATTTGTGGGTCATGGAACCTCGTAGAATACTGTAACAAAAGTACAGAAAATTTACCGTTCATTTCAAGTAATTTCAAAAAAGTCTAAACCGCGTTGCTCATTATACTTGCTGTGCCAAATATAGTATATCGCATCTGTTACGTCAACAGCTCGTGTTTGACCGAAGAATTCGACTTAATTTTATTTTTTAATATCATTAAAAATTGCTGTCAAAGAGCAGCAATTTTACTGCATTTTTTTTACGGTGTATGATTTTCGCGGGGGCAAAGGTAAGTTCATGAATAGGTTACTATTGTCTGTAAAGCAGTTTGGCTGCATTCAAAAACATTTCTTTATTTTGCATGAACCACTTCGCGCTTCGAATGCGCGATGCAATAGTGGACCAATTGACAAAAAGGTTAATAATTCAATTGCAAAAATTTACTTTTCTAGCATTAGGCAGACACGGAATGCACACAGCTAGCGCGGTCAACCAGCAAACTTGACGATACGTTTGTGCACACAAATTTTTTTAAATAACAATGTAAAATAAATCAGTGATATCCATATTTTGTACTTTCTGAACCTGTACCTTACACAGGGATAGTGATGCATGACTTACCACGATAAAAGGCAAATATTTTTTTGCAAAGTATATGGTATTGAAATGACGTCGAATAGAGTTGCTTGTAAATTTAAGACCACATAACTCTTTGAGCTGCAGATGGTGCTACTGTGCGAATGGTATGTGTGGTAGTATGCAGTAAGTATGATATGACTGTTTGTGGGAGCTAGAAGATTTTTACACATGACATCATTACAATTCCTACTCAGTAAAATTAAGATAACTTCCTTTTCCCCTTATTTTGTCATTGTTTGTCCTGTCTATGCATTCACAGCAATCCAACGAAAACAAAACACCAGCTAAACTGACCGTCTCGTCGGTCAGTTTAGCTTCTGTTTTGTTTTTGTTGATCTGTTGTCCATCTCGCTTCACGGTGACTTGCAATATCGCATTGTGGCCCTTGTCCATAATTTACAACAAATCAACCCCTCCCTATCAAAACAATCTATTGTTAGAGCACAAAATTTGTCAAACCACGATTTGCTTTCGCCAAAATTGTAGGTAAACTACAGCAAAGTTTCAAACGTTTACCGTTCTACAAAACTCGCGAGTCATTCCTGCTATGTAAACTATGCTTTTGACTTCCTAAATGTTTGTTTATTTAATTGTGTTGTTTATTTATTTTCTCTATACGACTCATTTATTTCCAACGTTACGTAATCGTACAGATAGGAACACACATATACGCAGGAGCAGGGCTGGGCAGTTAAATTCCGTGATTCGAATCGATCCGAACCACCATAAATTATTCAGATCATCCGTGAATCGTTCATAGGAACAAATGCTTACTATGTAAAGGGAAATTTGCATTTAAGGACAAAATCGATTGAATTTCTGTTTAGAAATGAAAATTTCTGCGGTATGATATAATTGTAAAATGAAAATTTTATAATAAATACAAATTAGTATACTAAAAATCCGTATCTTTTATTCCTATGTGATTAGTGATTCGGTCCGATTCGAAAACATTATCCGAATCAAATTAGAATAATTAGAAATGATCTGGTTTTGTCCAGCCCTACGTTGAAGAAAAAAAAGATTCTACCTTTTTATTTACTTACTTTTCATCCAGCATTCTGGCATCGGTATAAATTTTTTATAGCCACTTCTTAGAGTGGATCACCCTGATCAAAGGAACTCAGTGGTTAGGGTTAGGCAAACCCCTCTTCCCGATTGGGAATTGGTGTCTACGCGAGTGGTCGTGGTTTGCCATATGGTTTAGCCCTATTCTCAGCCCTATTCTCGGACCTCCTCTCCCGTAGGATAAAAATAATTCCTATCCTTAAATGTGAACGCCGTCGAGTGGCAGTCCACCTATAACTCAAGCTTGATAAACAGAAAATTGATTCGAAAGTTGGCAGCAGCAAATAAAGAAATTTTGGTTGCGTCATCAAACCAATCTCGACCTTATAATATTCATAATCTACAAAACAAACATTTACAGTTGCGCAACATCCTGACCAACATAAATATACCAATAAATATATAATAACAAAACGAAAGTTTGTATTCAACTTCAAAATTCATAATAATAAAGGCAAAAAAACCCGATATCAAAAACGCAAGATAGATAATTTAGACACTTTTCGATTAATGGCCGGATGGTTTACCTTGTTTACATAACATAAAGTTCGGTTATCATAGATTCCATACTTCATACGTTACCAAGCATGGTCCATATTAAATAAATACACCTCAATTGTCGAACACATATACTATGATGACGTAACCATATTGTTGTTAATATTAAACCGCTTATTACCGAGAAAAAACGATGTAATTTCGATGTAAAAATAAACAAAGAACATGTTCTTTCGCAGCTGTTCGCGTGCTCTAGACAATGATGTCTGTGTTAGACTTTTTAATTTTTTTTACAAATGTTATATTGCCAACTGAGGCTCAAGCACGATAAGTAAATAGCCGACAATATTATTTGAAGTATCTTTTGAAAATGTTTTATTTTGTTTAGCTTGAGCCACTCATGGACCGCGCCTCGTCGGAGCGATCCATCTGTGGCTCACACTTGACAAAATAGACAAAATTTTGTGACTGTTGAGAAAGGAAAAGTAGGTTCAATACAAGTTATGCTTCGTTGTACAGGATGTTACGAGATAATTCAATGGAGTTTTTGCCTCACTCGTATCTCTACTTACTTTTATACTCGTAAATATTGAATGGTATGATGATTAATTATCGTGCCATTATATGTGGTAGGTGGTTTTATCATCACCCAGGCAAGTCCCACCCACTCCACTCTCTCCCTCACAGAAGTTCACCCCTGTTTGGAATTTTTTGCACTTTTTGTTTTGATGGTACGTTTTATAGAGCTTCTACTAGTTACTTGAGCGCAAATCCAATTTCTTTTACCTGTAGTGAATCAGAATAAAAAAGATGTATCTCGAGCTATTGTGGAAACTCAAACTTCACAATATATATTTTGGCAAACATTTTCTGAATAAAATCGTAAAAATATTCGTAGATTAGAAACTTTCAAACTTTATGCGTTTCAGTGATACTCGCATAAGTACAAATATCAAATTTGAGCCAAGCCATACTTTAATACTCTTATCGAAATAATATTTTTTCAAACATGAAGTACAGATGGATCGCGACGCCAAGTCGCGGTCTACCTGTGTTGTATGATCAGTAAAATTGCTGCCCAGTAACTTCACATGTATTAAAAACCATGTCATTAATCAGCAACCACTCTCGTCACACTTTAACATATGTAATCCAATTTTGAACACCATTTTCTACAGTTTATTGGAAATAGGGTGGGGTAAGTAATTTTCTCCATGAAATTATTTTGATATCGAGGTTAATTAGTTGATGATATGTCAAGAAGACCATTGTTAGTTAACCGTGAACGTTAAAATTTTAAAAAAAAAACGTTAGATTAGAGTTTTGGAAATATGTCAAAACAAGCTTTTCAGTATTAAATAATATGCTTTATTCATTAATATGACAAAATGTTGAAAAAATAACAAAAATGTGTTTGACACAAATTAAAGGGTGTGCACTTGGGTTAACCGTTAATCTCATCTCCAACCACACAGGCCCTCTTCATTGTAAGGGGTTGCTGGCAATTTTTCTAGAGGAAGATATAGGGAAAAAATGAATGTTTTAACACAGTTTATGTATATGATGCTGCGAGGAGAAGTTGTAGTGGCACATATTACCAAAGAAAATTTGTATTCTATTAATGAAATCGATTCTTGTTCAAAAATGCTTCATCTAAGTCATTGCTTACCTGGCCTGTTTCACAGTTTTACACTGTGACAAAAATGCAGTAAATTTACTGTTCGTTTACAGTACTTGTCTATTTTCAAAATTTAAAACCGCCTTATTTTTATGATTTATGCCATCTATTGGCAGTTAATAGACAGTAATCCGACGGTGCTTTCATTCAACATTTGACATTTGGCTGAAAATCGATTTCACAGTTTTATGTCAAGATCACCAAAGCAAATTACTGTCAAACAGCGGCGATTTTACTACATTTTTGTTACAGTAGTTGAGAAGTGAAAGCTAATCTCGAAAAGAAAATGTTTTTTGCCAAGCATGAGCAAAAGATGGACCGTGCCTTAGCGGCACGATCCATCATTGACTCATACTTAACAAACCATGTTTGTATAAAATATTTCTGACTGAAATTATGGCGCTTAAATTGCTAGATGCGCAAATGTTTATTCGGGTAAAACGGAGGAAATGTTTAGAATAAATAATGGATTTATCGATATTTTAAATTTATCATCCGACATATATCTTCTGTCGACATTTACCAATAAACTTTTTGTTGAAGTTCTTTTATGCTTCATTTTCGATTTTCGACTTAAATCATCATAATTCGTATTTTGTCAAGACAAAAATTATATCGTCGTTGAATAGGGAAAAATGAAATTGCCCAAGAAACGGATTTTTTCTTTGTTCTTTAACGACAATTTTCTTCAATGTAAATTTGGTATAATTAGTGTAAAAATGAATATGATGGAATTGAATTATGAATGCTTCTAAAATACTTTATTTCTGATTTGTGAAATATTCAATATTTTTAAATATTTCAATGTTGAATATAAAACAACAATACAGAATAACTAAATTCCAAAATATAATCAGAAGCGAAATTTTTGGGTATCTTGTTGAGTTTCAACCTTAAAAAGCAAAATGTGTGAATTCATTTTCTGTTTCAGTTTTAGTTAATTTCCATATAAAAGAAAATCTAGTTATTATTTTACCCCATGTTTCCTCTCTGTTTTACCATTTCCAATTCTCATAACGCAAAAGCCACACCTACAATGAAGAACACTTAAAGATCTTCTCAAGATTAGAACAACTTCCCGAAAAGACTTTTTGAATAACCCTCGAGAAGACGAAAGCAAACAATTTGATCCTCAATAAGGGTTTTTGTAGGCGGGTTCCTATTGAACAATGACCAAAAACAAACACTTTACGTGTTGTCCTTAAACCAAAATCCCGGCGTACGTCCCCATATGACGTCATCAGCGAGCGTATCTTACCACTTAAAAGATGATCCATATTTCAGAAAACTTAATATTGATATATTTTGTTTTGTGAAACATGAGCCAAGGATGGACTGCGCCAACTGGGCGCAGTCCATCCGTGGCCCATGTTTAACATAACTAGATTCTCCGCCGCAATAATCTGCATTTAAGTAATCGGTATTATATAAAATTTACATTGTCAGTTCAAGCACTTTCCCGTATTTATACGTCATTTAATAAATACAAGTGGGTTTATAAATCCATTTATCAAATGTGGTAAAAAACTTTTATATATGTGTACATATATATGACTTTTATATATACTTTGGAGGATTTTTTTTTTGGTTCCCATTGCTTAAATATATTTTAAATTGTATTTCTTGTGCATAGAAAAGAAGAAAAAGTGTAATTTAATATGATTTATTCGTATTTTTCTAAGATTTGATAAGCAAATATTCGTTTTGTTGTTATTTCATGATACTGGGTTAATTTATTACTTTTTTTTAGTTATTTTTCATTTCCTGATTTTCCAACAAGTTTTGTCCGGTGTCGCATTTATATAAATCTATATGTATATGAGAGTGATCCATCAGTGACTCAGTCAGCAAAACGCTGCACGCTTCTCTACCAAAATTCCCTTATTCAGATCGAGATGGACACCCCCATACATCATTTACTTAGTTTAGCTCAAAAGTTACGAGAAACGCATCTGCATGGTCCATTTGCAATGAGCATAAACAGATCAAAGTGGGTGTGTAAACATTATATTATTTTAATAGTTTATAAAATTAATAGAAACAAATTGGAATCGGTTCAGAGACGAAGAATAATGCGACTAGACGTTACGAGCTATTTTTATCTTAAACACTTTGATTACGATCATGATAAAATGTGTTTCTCTAATAAATTATATACAGGAGAATTGTGGTATTGAAACAACTAACATAAAAAATTAACTTCGTATAACTTTGTAAAATTAGTCTAGCTTTATAATAAGAAAATTTGTATTAGACGTGGGAAGATCACGCCCCAAAACAAAGAGTCGGAGACTAAGTCGATTATACGATATATCGTGAGGTGTGTTTGATTTCGAATGACACTAAATAAAGTGATCTTAGTGTGTTCTTTACTTTTACACTTTTGATAATGGTCAAAGTTAAATCAAACGTGGAAAAAAATCGAATTCAATCTGAATCAGGCCTTCAATATTATCAAGCATGTGCCAACATGATAACCACTAAGCCATCGCGCCCACTCAAGTATTCTTGTCTCTCCAGTTTTTCTGGAGGTGGTAGTTACGAGGATTTTAACATTTCCCCTTTATGTTGTTCGCTTTTCTCACTTCTTTTATCACTACGTCTATCATTGCTTCCGGCGAAGATTTTATTATTTTTATTTTGGCAAAAATAGTACAACAATTGAAGATGGCGTGTTAGATAATTTTTTTCATTGTTGCTGCTCGTAATAACTTAATAACTGTATCCGCCCAAATATACTTTTACGAAAGTCTGATGTCACGAATAATGCCATATTGATTTTTTCAGCAATCTTTTGCATGGTGCAATTTCTGTTTATGCGTAATAAGTCGAATAGCTAATTTTTATATTGTTTGCTAAATCTGTGTGAATGAATCTAATTACCATTCAGGCGCTGCTTCCGGCTTTGCCGGAGCTAAAATTAATCAAAAATAATTGATTTTGCTTTTTAGAATATTTATACAGGAAAACGTTAAAACCAATGCATTTGCAAAAATAGGAGGAAACGGATGTGTTTATGTGTGGGACAGGTGTCTACAACCCCCTTCCCCTTTGCAGAGGTGTCACCGATGGCCAAACTCCAGGATTTGTGAATAAGAATAATATTATTGATAATAATTTACACCAACCTTTTCTTATTACACACCAAAAAAGCATATTTCTGAATAGATTTATAATCAGAAACTTAGGTACCTAGGGGCAAGTTCATTTCAAAGATTTAATCTTTATACGCGTGTGCGTTTTTTACGATAACGAATCTTTTACTTTCAACGTCAAACTATACATATTTCCATCGAGTCTAATTTCCAATTTTTTTTACATTTTCTATGATATGAAATTAGCACTTTTTCTCCAAAAATAGATGAAATTAGCCGAATTGCCCAATTTCGGTTGCTATTCTTAATTGTTCACCGTTGAACAAAACTATAAATAAATTTGCGGCGGAGTCGATTATAGATCATACAAACTTTTTGCAAAATGTACTGCAACGATGACTTAGGCAACGAAATATTTATTTATTTGTACAAAAAACAAAAAATAGGTGAAATATACTATTTTTAATTGCGATATCCCTATAATATCAATGTTGACAGTCTATTTTACTCAGTGGTTTTAAAATGAAACTATAGTTCAAGTTTTTTGGCGGATTGTGTGCTGTTGACGAAACGCTCCGCTACTTGACAAATTCATTACGTCATAATGATAAAAATTTTAGTGTGGTGGGCCTCAGCCCTCAAACCTCTAAAGAAGTTTACAATAGCTATCAATTTCAGTTTACTGTTAAACCGTACTGTAAACAATCATGTTTATATTTTCGCAAAACGTGGTCATTTAAGCGTTCGAATTGTCTGTCATCGATTGTGACAGATGCCAGAAATTAACGAGATTGTTATTTTTTCATCTAACCACAGAAACAGATATTGAATTTCCCTCATAGCTGACTCATAAATTTTATCAAGCTCTAACGACCATACCAAAACATAAAAGAATACGTGGAAATATTAAATAAAACGTAAGAAACAAGTCAAATACAAAAATATTTGTGCGCCTCCGACACGCTTTTTTAGAACAACTATTAATATTTTTACTCGCGGATTGAGTTAAAGATAGGAAGAAATCATCCACTTAATAATATGGCAAAACTTTCTTCTTTGGAATATCTGCTATCGATGACGTCATAAGTTACATTTTGGTAAATTATTCTGCTCAAACTCTGATATTTAGAAAATACACTTTACTTTACAAGGTCAAAACGAACATAGAAAAGTTTAATCGTAACTCGATGGAAGTTGGGATTCCCAATCGCATTCCCAATCAGAAATTCTATTTTGTCATGCATGAGATACAGATGGACGAGCGCCTCGAAGGCGAGATTCATCAGTAACTGAAGCTTGACATAAACGTGTATGCACGAAATATTTTTTACTGGGTGTGCTATCTTATAATATATTTTTTATCAGGTTGTCACTACAGGCAAAGTTAGATGCAGCATCGAAGAGAAACAATCTATCGATTAATATTATATCGAAGGTAGCAGCAAGATCAACTGTACCCTGATTGGAAAATATTCATACAGAACCGAATGGCTACAGTAGTGTAATGAGTATTATCTCCCCTGGGCAATAACCAAACCATCTGCCACATCATTCCACCCTTTTAGTCTCCTCTGCTGAATGGTACGAAATGCAAACATATCAATCGAATCAAGATTTACCGATATCATCGAGCAAAGGCGCGATTTGATCAACGTTCGAAGTGCAAAGCCACGAAATATCATCAAATCACCGTTTTTAATTAAAAGATTGTGGATGAGGGTGGATAACAGGTGCATTTTCATTTAATTTTCCCCAAATAAGCTTTATGCGTCATTTTGAAACGCACCAAACCAAACCACACTTTTGGTGTCAATTTTCTTGAGTTGGTGACTTTCGATGAAATGGAATTTGAACTCATAACCTAAACCCGAAAGAGTTATTTTTGGTTAAAAGTTTAACAAGTACTTATTTTTACAAAGACAAGTATTTTTATTCTGATCACTCTCTAATTTTTACTTATTTTGTATTTGTTTTTCGAAGCTCTCCACATGCAGCGACTTGAGCAGCACCTAAAAAGAGTCAACCAACTGCAGCTGATACATCAGAAAGCTAATGCTTCAACATATAGCACCGACATCTAATTGAAATCCAAAACAATACTGGATCGCTATGGTAAAATGCAGTGAGTGACAAGCGACAGTCAGAAATATGATTTCGGTACAGCCTTGTCTAACCAAGTTTTTACCTCTTGGGTTAAGTGGTGGACATAAACTTGGAAGTAGGGCTGGGAAAAACTGAATCATTTGGAATTCGAAACTGATTCGGATAATTTTTTTCGGATCGGATCGGATCGCTGATTTTATAAAAATAACAAATATCCCATTTTACGATTGCTATTATCATCTACTTTACGATAATTAAAAAATATTACAGTTACGAATTACAAATATTAGCTTAAACATACTTAAGAGCGATGTATTTTCAACAATACTCCAGTCCAAGATCGAAATTATTGTTTTAACAACAAAATACAATCAATTTCGATTAAGTTTGACCAAAATCGATTGCAATTTGTCGTTAAAAGAGAAAAAAATCAACTTCATTTTGCTAGTTTTTGTTCGTATGACGGATTCACCATTGATTCAAATAATCTGTACTTCGAATCACCGAATCGAATTGCCCAGCCCTATTTCGAAGCCAGACCCATTGAAACTTATGCGATGCCAACACCAGTCTAAATAGTTACACAGTGGACGATTTTACAAATGAATATGACATATCTTTCAACGAGACATGTACGCCACATCGTTTTGTAATAATGATAAAAAACAAAAAACTTTTTTCAATTAACTCTGACTGAATAATCTTCGCAGGTGCACATTTCCCCAAAACACTAACTACGTCAATTCATGTGTTGTCAGTTGTATATGACGACAGAGTTCTGGTAAATTTTAAACAGGGTTGCTTTGTGTATGTATAGCTTGGACAAGAAACGAATTTATTTTTTCTCGTTGAATTTTATGATTTCAATAAAAATGTATATTAAATAAATTTCAATAAAGATAATGGACATTAGGACGTAAATTAGAAGTCTTTCAAAAGAATTACATTAACATAATCATTATTTTTTTTTAAAAAAATTGTTTTTCACATGCAAATACTTAGTAAATGAAAAAGTAACAATATCAGACGTTCGCACACAATTTGCAAAAGCATTACAATTTAAAGCTCAAATTTCATTCATTTTTAAAGAATTAGCAAAAGAATGTTAAATATTATCCAATAATGAGAGAAAAAGAGTAATATTACCTCGTTTATACATTTCAACTGATAAACAGAATATCATATTTCATAAGCAATATACATTGTTTGAAAAAGAAATGAAATTCGGCAATAATTCGGTATGATAGATTTATCAATGGCCACTCGTGAGGCTTTGATTTAATAGCATGTAATGTAACATTTGTCATGCATGGACCACATATAAACCGCGCCTCGACGGCGCAATCTATCCATGACCCATGCATGACAAAACTTTGCCTGTTGCACTTTCTCTCTATGGAATGTTTTCTCAAAAATGTTCGCAGAATAATATGAAAATGTACATATATGGAGCTGGCAACCTATTAATGTTTTTGTTTCGGAATTGGCGCCCGGGATTTTTTGTCCCATTCAAAACACATCTATCACGATCGCAAAATTTGTTGCCATAAGTATTGGAAAATCATTTTCGAATCATTTTCTCCAATCGGATCGAATCGATAATTCTAAGGAAATAGCAAATAGGGTTTAATGATGACAAAACGTTGCTCGTTGCACTTTCACTCTAAAGAATGTTATCCCAAAAAGGTTCGCAGAAAAATATGAAAATTTACTTATATGTAGCTGGCCACACATTTTTCGTCAAAAAGCTTATGGAATCTTAGTGGGTAATTTTGTAGTGTTTGATATAAGATACTTTTTTGAAATATGCACAGGTTGAAATTCGATACCTATAATTTGTTGAAAGTGTATTTAATCAATTGGGAAAGAAAAGTGTAATATAATCCTCAAGACTTAGGCTTTTGGGCTTATGTTATAAATCGACTAAAACGCATTTTCGTTTCAAATTCAATGACTTGGGTAGAATAAGCCTAACAAGAAAGGATCGTATCTTTTCAGCAATTCTAACCCTGTTCGTCTATAAGTGGCTGCTAGACAGGGTGATACACTACAAGAAGTGGTTAAAACTAAATTAGCGAAGGTTTCTCTAAAAAAAAAATTTTTATTTCTTTTTTATAGTCTCACCTTTGGATTACCCTGAGCAAGTCTCGACCACGTTTATGCGAACAGGGTTAGACATATTTGAAAAATATTGACTTCCCAGTTCGGTGGAGCCTACCAGCCTATGTCACTCCTGGTAGGGTGCCGGACATGGATTACCGAGCCGGACTTGTCGGGACAAGAACTCGAGAACGTCAACTTGCCATGTCAAAATGAAAACCATCGCACCCACGATATTTGAATACGTATTTTTTTTGGCTTGTATCAGTTTTCCGGAAACCTGTTGTATATGGAACATGATTTTCATACTGAATTTATGTCAACAAAGTTGTTCAGGTGCGATAATGGAAGCAATTTTGAATGATGATTACCCAGCAATTGCTATTTCTTTGTGATTTGGCTTGAGATATGCAACTTGATATAGATTCAAATGACAAAAGAATCAGTTTTATCCATAATGCTATGCTTTTTGCTTTTTTCGAGATCAGGCAGAGAGATCAGAGTACAATTTATCTAGTAAAATTGGGTTCTGTAGACTCTCACAAAGCTTTTGAACTTCGTGCACATATCGTTTCGTGTTGTTTTGGAATATTTTTTTTTCTGAAATATTTAATTACGCTAAAATCCTAACAAAACTTTGCCGACTTTCCTCATTGTTCATAAATCCTAGATGATACCCAGGTAACTCTCTCGTATTTCAAAACTCATCACAGGTGTTATATAGTCAACCACTAAATCCTAATCTAATAACCTTAAGTCCTTTCCAATCAGAACTATGTTTTGTTAAGCATGGCCCACTGATGGATCGCGCCGTCGAGGCGCGGGCCATCATTGGTTCATGCTTGACGAAATAAAATTTCTGATCGGGTTGCAAACGATATTATTATATTCATCATGGAACGTGATAATATTCGGATTGTGTTTAAGAATAAGGTGTATATAAAACGGTGGAATTATACGCGTTTTTTTTTTAAATAGTAAAGTAAATAGAGAGGCTGGGGTTTTATTTACGATGATAAATATTATCGTTTTCGAAATTGGAAATGTTATGTGTTCAGTTTGGGGGTGGGCAAAACTGAATCATTCAGTATTCGAATCTGATTGGAATAACCCTTTTTTTCATGACAATTTACGCCCGTTGATAATTAAATAATACGGAAATCAGATATCCGAGGCGATAAAATCACTGATATTGATGTAAAAAAATATTTGAAGCAATATACCATCATCTTCGAAAAAAAAAATTTTGGCTCAACATTTTTATTGTGCAAATATGACATTTCACCTTTATTTCAACGTTTTGTGGAGATGGTGAATTTACATATTAATCGAATAACTCGAGCTTCGAATCTATTCATAGAGTCAAAAAGTAGATCTCTGGTGTTCATATACAAGAAAAAACAATAAAACATTCTTATTTGTAGGGTTTCCTATAAATTTGATGACTTTTAAAGATTTAATAATATATAATAATATTTTACAGTGCAGTGTAGTATATAACAGACGTATTTGTTGAGCGTTATATAGTACTTACCTTTCGTGCCTTTGTTATCGATGTTGTTGATTTTGGTAAACTATTTTAGAAATTTCTTAGCCGTTTTATTAATATTTTTGTTCCAAACTGGCGCAGGATATTTTTGTTGCATTCAAAACATAACTATAATGATCGCAAAATTCGAATCTATATGGAATGTAGAACTATGATGTTTTTTTCAAATTTGGTAAGTTTGCTTGTAAAGATTGACTGTTGCTGTCCGTTTGTTTGAATTCGAATCGGATCGAATCGCTGATTATAGGGAAATTACAAATATTATATTTTTCGTAACAATATGCTTATTTTACCAAAATTTATCAATTCCCAATCTACTAATATTAATATAAACCATTTGATAGAAGCAGTTCCAATTCACACCTCCTTTTTAGGGACAGAACAAATTTGCCCAAATGCGAGAACGTTTTTTTTAGCATTTCGCATTAAAATACAAAAATTCAACTTTATTTGGTAAGCTTTTGTTCCTATGACCGATGCACAACTGAAACGAATCAATTGAGCTTCGAAGTAAAGGGTAGTGTAGTTACAGATAAAAGACCTCGGAATTTAGGTTTCCTTCGTCCTTTTATATAAGTGATGTTGAAAGCCAGTACAATGAATACTATGATAATTTAACTCGCCTCGTTTTTTTAGACACCGGATAGAATTGAGAAATATATAATCTCTTATGTGGTGCAACGTAGTCTATACACTGTATTGAATCATCCGACAGTATTTTGGTATACGTGGTTTATGTGGGAACACAGTTCTATTATATCATGCTTTTTTCTCTTTACTGAGGTAAAAACTAGACTATATTAGCGCGTTTTTGGACATTTTACACTGTGATAAAATTGCAGTAAATTTACAGTTTATTCGCAGTAATTGCTAGTTTAAAAAGTTAAAAACGCATTAGATATGAGATTTGTGGCAATATGGGCTGTTGATGGACCACGCATCGGCGGCGCGTTCCATCAACGACCATACTTAGCCTAAAAAGTCGATTTTGTAGTTTGATTTCAACCTCAACAAATAAAATTATTGTGAAATACCAGTGACTTTACAGGGATTTTATTACAGTGTAGGCTACATATCCATGGTAAACGCCTGGATGAACTAATTAAGGATTAGACCCAGGGAGAAATTGATTTTCTAAAAATCCTTTGCTTAGTATGCGCCACCGATGGACCACATCGATAAGGTGCAGTTCATCTGTGACTTATTTATGAATGAAATCAAATTTCTAATTAGTGAACTCTCATATTTGTGGGTGAAAATAATACTCAAGTTACCCGCTATGCGTAAGAACGCAAACGTCCAAGTTAATGTTTTTACCAATTTGGTAGTAACCCTTTGGCAAAATTTTGAGAATATGGGTTCCGTTTAAAGTAAACTTATGATGTGGTCAGTTGCTCAACATTACAGAAGATTTGTCACATGTTTTAAAATCTTTAGTTTTCGATAACTAAGTTTCTTAAGCCTCTTTCCATCTCAAGTCAACGATGTTTCTTTTTATAGCCGTCTCATTTGAGTGGGAACTGTGAATAAGGCCTTGTATTAGCGACCACTTTGAGACGAACAGGTTCAATGTTGTTGGACAAAATATGATCTATCCGGTTTTATCTATCCTACACAAGTTATCACACCATGAGTGCTGGACGCGGGTGAACGATCGGGACACGTCTAGACTCCATCCCGAGATCTTGAAAACCGCGATGCCAACATGATTACCACTAGGCCATCGTGCCTTCAGCTACTCACACTTTCACACTTAACAAAAGAATGTGGAATAGATAGTTGGTGGTAATTCTAGGTAAAAAGCATACCTATTTCTTAGATTTTTTTTTCGAAATACTAACTTTTACCTAGTTTTTTACCTTTATTTTTACGGAATTTCTTGTTTGATGGTTTTCAACTTTAGGTAGGTAAAGTAGGTAAATGCACCTAATTTTCAAACTGGTAACTGGTTCAAAGATGTAAAAAAATAAGGCAACATTTTTCTTTTAAATTGACTATTTGGCGATTTAAATCTCCAAATCTAATAATAAACAATGATTGCCTGGTTTTCCCGCTTTTTAATCAAGATTTATAAAGTGAAACTAGGTAACCTATCAACACTTTACACCTAGTTTTTTTTAATTTGTAATGCGTTACCTAGTTCAATAAGAAACTAGGATTCCAACATAGTGGGTAGTGCTTTAAAAACTGATCGAAATCTTCCAAACAAATTATAGCAAACACGATCAAATTTTCCAATCGTCCTTAAGCTTGCCCATCAATGGATCGCGCCGGCGAAATTGACCTCAAACATTCAATAATCATATATCGATAGTTTGCTGGTTTACTGACGTAGAGGAAGCAAGTTGAATAAATGGACACGTTTCAGTGTTTTAACAAAAAGTTCCACACAGAAATATTTTGGACGTATACAGCTGAAAACCAAAATGGTATTTTGCCTTTGAAACCCACATTGACTAAAAAGGTCGATGCTAAAAATAGTAACATAACCGACCACGAGATTTCTGCAAAAATGTGGCATTGCAAATTAATATGAAGTCTCTGCTCACAGTGACCATCTTTAGCGTTCAAATATCTTTCTTTCCTGACAAATAACTTGGCAAATACAAGTAAGAATTTGTTGTGCTCGATTAACTAATGGACCGCACCTCAGCGGCGTGATTCATAAGGG
The DNA here is from genome assembly GCA_963675895.2 of Styela plicata. Classification (NCBI taxonomy): domain Eukaryota; kingdom Metazoa; phylum Chordata; class Ascidiacea; order Stolidobranchia; family Styelidae; genus Styela; species Styela plicata. The sequence continues at coordinate 11,271,401 of OZ023142.1, forward strand.
GATCATGCACAACCAGCAGTCTTGGAAAAAACTTGTTCTCACAGATTGTTGTGACGGTAAGTAAAAACATTTTTTGTTAAGCATGATTCACTGATGGATCGCGTCGAAAGACGAGGTCCATTTGTGGCTCATGCTTGATAAAATAAAATTTTTGATTGGGTTAGAAAACGATTGTTGACACAACATAACTGCATTTCTTGTCATCCCGCGTAAAGTTAATGAAATCCAGTTTGTTTACATGTCAACATTTTCATTGTTATGCTTGAATGATTCTGCAAAGAGACTCTTTTTCACAGCATCTGAATCGCGTCGAATAAAACCGAATAAATTTAATTTTCATCCACATGAATATAAGTTTATATTTAAAGAGCGGTTCATTTGATCCGCCTTAAGACCACATTACACGTTTGCGTAGGTTGCGTTTTTTCTGGGTTTGTTTTATTTTGCCCTTGCGTTTTACGCTAGCGCGATGCATGTATTTACTTACGTTCGCCAATGGAACAGAACGGTTTGCTATGCAACCTAACGAAGAATTCTCGTTTCGTTGTCTGCGTTTGCACACAATTAACGCAAAACAATGCATGCATGTATTGCCGTTTTTATTTCATTACCCGAAACGCAATGCAACTCACCGGTAAGACAACTTCACGAGTATTGTGTCCTGTATTCTCTCGAAAAAAATTCTTGTTTTTTTACAATACAATTAACCCAGTTCAGTCTATTTTACCAATTTTCTTTACCAATTTGTATTTGCAGTAAAATTTAATTTGATTTGTATGAGTATTTAAATCTATCCGATAGAACTTTGAGTTGATGACTTGGAAGGATTCATTTAATTTCTCAAAAAGCACATTCAATTACGTAATCTATTTTTGTACGTTTAACGGTTACGTAATTTCACACCTTGTAAGTAATGGATTACCATTGTGCGCTAACCTTTGCGTACTTCGGCTTCGAATAATTTCCTATTACGTTATTTGGAGATCCTGGTTGTCATTATGTGTTTGAGCGATCAGGAAAGATATGGTTTGAGTCAACAAATGATTGTCTTTACATAATATATTTTACATGAGATAGACATTTTGGTTTAGGCTTAGTTATGAACACGTCGTTTACATGTTTACTACCCCATCATAAATTTTATTTTGTCAAGTATGAATCACCGATGGATCGCACCTGACTCATGCTTAACAAAACATGTTCGGCAAATCTTTAAAATTATTCTCCTCACTTTTCTCGAAGTATCCAACAATCATATCTGGTTCATATAGCACCAATTAAGATTCACTATATGACGTCATATGGGGAACCCGTGATCCTCAATCACGTGAGGGTACTTGAGCAGCGTCGTGAGTCGATGAGCAACGTTTGCCTGACAAATGGCCTTTGTTCTTCAAGGGTTTTGCTCATATTTTTCTGTTTGATTTTGACTTCAAGTACACTTGAGGATGACCCAGGAAATCTGATCTTTATTGTATTTAATGTGGTTGAAGATTTTCAGTGTTTGATTTTCTTTTTTATTGGCTGGGTCTTTCAACTACACAATGCTATGATCTTGATCAAGCACCGCTGATGTATCTTTGCAAGTGACTGATCGTCACTGCTCATTTTAAAATCACTTATCTTGTGTACGCAACCACCTTAAACACTTCGGATTGAGAGTTGGGCATGCATTTCTGAGTCGGACTGACTGAGACTCAAACACAAGTTTTCCAAGTAAATAATTATTGACTGTATGGTTTGACGAATACAGGCCACTGACTGACGTAACACGCAACCCATCTGTACTACATCGGGGATTTTTTTTGTTAAGTACGTGCTATGCTTATCAAAATAAACTTCCTCGATGTTGTACTAGTAACTAGCCTATCAGAATGAGAAATCTAATTTTTGCCTTTTTGGACAGCAACACCTTGTGCAACCCTAATTTTTATTGGCAACGTTTCACGCATTTTATAATTGCCAAAAGAGAACAGCATTGCCTATAAAAAATTATAATTTCGTATAATTCTATGTTATATACGTTCAAAATCGTCTTTTTAATTTTAAAATTCCATCAACACGAGAATATAATATATACTCGTAAAAGGTTATTGTGTTATTGATTTTATTGTCTTTGAATTATTGATTTCATATAAAAGTGTCTGAAGCAATTTTGCGGTGAAGATCAGAGGAGCCTCGCAAACATTTATCTTGAACTTCCAACACATATTACACTGTGACAAAAGTACAGTAAATTTATTGTTTATTTTCGAAGTCCGAAATCGGTTTTCCCAATGAGGTTTATGCCAAATATGAGGTGTTGATGAATCAAGCTTTACTGATAGTGTCTACCACGCCTTTTTTTCCTTTTGTAGTCGCCTCTTAAATCAGTAACTCCAAAGTGTAAAAATATATTAAAGTTAATAGAATTATATTTTACGTAGGCAATTTTAGCCAAAATTCAGGCAATTTGACATCCATGGGCTAAAGTTATTTTGAGCATTTGTAATTTCAGTATTTATATTGATATAAAAAAATATACCTCAGAACTTGAAATAAGAGCAAACGCGCATTGGCGTAGTGGGTAAAACATATTGCCATCGCAGATTGGATTGAAGATATCAGGTTCGAGTCCCGATGAGTCCGACTCGTTAATTCATGCCCACCACTCAACCCAGGGCGTAAAAACTTGGGTAGACTAGGCCGAACAGGAAACGATCATATATTTCCAGCAATTCCAACCATGTTCGTCTATAAGTGGCCGCTAGCACAGGGGCTTGGTCAGGGTGACCCACTTCAAGAAGTGGGTATAAAAAACAAATAAGTTGTATCATATACCCGAAAACTACCGTTTACCATTTTCAAACTATAACAATACAAGCTGTTTTTAGACTTTTTATAAAATTGTCTAATTTTGATTGAAGCAAAGGCTAGAAATATTACAAGTGCATCATGCTCGTCTGTGGCATCTCTTATAGATAGAACTCAGTCACCGGACGCATCCTATGTCATAAATTATGGAAAGGTTATATTATGCTCTCAAAAACATCCCACTTTGTGTTTATTGAAATGAATCATTAGAAACAGGAAGCAATTAATTTTGGTTTCTCAAATGTATTTCAAAGTGTTTTTTATTCCACTTGTGGGAATGAGTTTTTCCGATAAGGAAATATATGTTTTCCAATGGTATTGGTTGTTAGATAACTTGAAAATGATGAAATGAAAGTGTTTATCAAGTCACATGGTTCATATCCATGTTTTCGACTGGTCATTTGGTCACTGGTCATTAGGTTTTGTTAAGCATGGGTCACTAATGGACCGTGCCTCATCGGCGAGATTCATGAGTGACCAATGCGTAACAAAATGAGTGTGATTAAGTTGCGTTCTTGGTTTAGATATGTATTGGTTTGTTTTTGTTTTCCCTTTTCAATAACCAAGAAAAACAACTGTGTAAATATATTACAACATCAGGAATGAATCATCTGAACATGATGTTTCCTTTCATGTACACAATCAGGAGCCTGAAGTCCATTTCTGAATTATTATTGAATAAACTTCCCTTTTTTGAGCGACAGGGTGAGAGGTCAAGTGTTTTTGAGTTTTCTTTCATAGGTTGAGTCAAGTACATAGCTTTGTCGAGTCACAGTGACTCGATTTCTCTAGGAAGTAACATTAGCTTGGGTTTTTTTATAAGGAAAATTCTCCTCTTTAAGGCAGATTTTTTTGTGAAGTTCCCTACAAGAAAAACGAAAAGCAGCTCCCAATAAGAACTAACTAATAACCACTTCATTAATGGCGAAAATCTACTAAAAAAGGTAGTGCAAATCGCACCTCTCTGTAGTGAAATGAATGGAGTGACATCTACCCTGGGCGTTAGTAAAATTATCTGGTACTACAGGTCCAATATCACCTTTGAAAGTACGAGGAAAATGGTACACTTTTGCAAAACGTGTTAACCATTCTAAGTAGTTTTTTGAAAATGAGTGTATTCACATTACTCCCTGACATGTTTGTCTCTAATAAAATCAGTTAACTAATTTCTGTCAGCACTTGAATTCAATGTACTACGAATGACAATTTGTTATTTCACTAGATTTTGATTCTCGATGAATGAATATACTTGAGTAAAAAAAATGCTAAAGCAATTTTGTGGTAAAGATTGTAGGAGCCTAGCGAAGGATTTTTCTTTGAACTGCAGGCGCTATAGGCAAAGGCATGAGATTCTGATTCATTGGGTTTCATCAGTTTATTGTCAGAAGTGTAGCCTTCACAAAACCTCGTTATTTTTTCACGTTGTGTATTTTTCCATCGTCATCTATTGGAGTAGACCACTGTTCCACCCTAATACCAGCGGCCACTTATAAGTCAACAAAGTTGCTGTTGTTAAAGAGGCATTAGTATTCCGGTTTGGATCACACCCTGGGTCGAGTAAGAGTTGCAGGTATGGGAACTGGACTTACCGGGACTCGAACCAGTGATCTTCAAACTGAAAGACAAACGTACCCACCACTAGGCCATACTGCAAGACAAAATAGTTTTGTGCTACATTCTGAAACCCGGGCGTTTACAATTTTTTTTTTAAAAAAAGCGGTATTTTGTCTTTTCAATGCAGGTTTGGGAAAAAATTCTTGACAGACGAAACTTTTTTTAAAGAAATAATGAAATATTGTTGCTATAGGACCACCCGTGTTATATCGCATTATAACAGTTCATTAGAAGTATAGAACATTTTACGTTAATTCTAATTATCTGAATCAACTACAAAAGCGGCGATTAAATTCACGATTCATTATAGAATGATATTGTAGCAACGGTGGCAATTTGTCAAAATTTACCAAATAAATTCAAATTATTTTTATAGCAATATTTTTGCCAACCATGGACCATTGATGGACGTCCCTTAAAGGCACGATTCATCCATGGTCCGTGTTGATGATTTGATGATTTAAGATTGCGTTACATGAAATTCATTATTTGCGGTAATATTCTGACAAGCTTAATCACCGGAAAAGGAAAGTAGAAACAAATGATAATGGATTTCTGTATAATTTATAGGAGAAAGTGCAAATTGCTGCAAAGTCTGTTTGTATATTTGCAGAATAATTTGCACTTTTCAATTGTGCAATATCTAATTCCATTCTTGCATTACATGTATATGTTGTAACAAAAATTACACTGTGATGGGTTTGAATAAATATCGCAAATTACACCTTGCAAAAATGTGATTTAAAATTAGTTGATACATGGTTTTTTGAGACTGAAAAAGCATATCAATATCTAAATCTTTTAGTTTGAAATAATAAGGAACAAAAGAATAAGCGACAAAAATATAAAAAAAAATGAGAAGGGGAAATAACAAAGATTTTCATTTAAAAAGAATGACAGAGCAACTGGAAACATGAGAAAAATATCAATAGCCCAGAGAATATTGAATTAAATGAGACAAAGCGAAAAAGTTTCTACGAAATTTCGTGCTATCACACTGGACATGATGCTTGTTGCAACAAAGAAAACGTTTTCGAACATATAAAGAAATGAAACAAATTATGAAAAGGTTTAAATGAATGAGGGTATAGTACAATTTTTCCAATTCATATGCATTGACTTAAAAATATATTTTCAAGTTTAAAACGTTAACACAACCGTAGTCGAAGTCCCACTCCGAACAGAAACGTTATTGTCTAAATTCGACGTAATGACGTCACAAAGAGAAATGCAAAACATTAGAATACAAATGGTGTTTTGTTTTCTATAAAAATCAAAATCCAATTTTATTGGATTAAAATCCATAAATGTGGTTAAAATACCAACAAATTCTGGCTGATAATTTGTTTGTTATAATTTTTGCGACATTCTCCTCCGCGGGTTCAACTTAACCTTGTGGCTAATACCCGATGTTTTACTGAAAAACCTTAATTATCTAACACATTTGGATCTAATTTTCAAAGCACGTTTACGATTTGGTTCATCCCAACCAACACTTTTTTGTGAAGAATGAGATACGGATAGACCGGCGCGATCCATCAGTGACTCATACTTAGCAAAAGATGCTGGATCAAATATTTTTCTGACTGGTATATATATTAAAATATATTTAAATAAAATCACGCCGAATTCTAAGTTGTTAAGTATTAGAGCGACAAGAGTTAATTTTTTGTGGAATTGTTTGTTGTTATACAGCACGACATTAGCAATGTAAATAGTATATTTGTTTATAAAATAGTTTTATTTTAAATGAAGCCAAGTTCGTGCTCTGATACGAGAATTGAAAACCCAAATACAAAGTCTGAAGAATGTAGTTAAGTAATTAAAATTTACTGTATTGCAATGCATGAGATATCGGAAATGGATAAGTATTGATACATAATAGTTCTTGTGTAGTAGTTATGTGTTGGATCGTGCTCTTTAGGTGGGTTCAGCCTGTGTCCCATGCTAAGTGGAAAAATATCGATTGGGAAAGATATTACATATTAAGTCCTTTAGATTATCCCGATTAAACACGGCGATTCAAAAATAAATTTGATAGTTCCCTTATACTTCGTCAAGAGCACAGTAAATTAACGTTTTTTTGCAGTAATTGTACAATACTTAAATTGGAAATGTTTTGTTGATGAGATTTTTGCCAAGTATAAACCTCGACACCTCGTTCCAATAACACTCAAAGGGACATATAATTGAACGAGAATGCGAATTTAAAATTTACGCCTTTTACGCCTTTTGACGCCTTTTTGAAAGCTATGAGTTTGAATATTTATGCTGAAGCTTGGCGATACGGACGTTTCTAATACCAAGTGCACAACATTTACAAACAACGAAGACATTACATAACAGTATTCATGTTAACCGTCAATAGATTAAATTAATGCTGGTGCAGGAATATTTTGGGTGTGCTTTGTAAAAAGGCATCGACATTTGCACTGTCTAATTCCAAATGAGAAAAGTTGTTGGTATCATCAATTATATTTTCCTCAACAAAAAGAAAAGACAGGGATGCACCATTATAGTATGTTATCAATATCAGCAATTAAAAAACAAATTTAATTTGAAATATTCAAACGATTTCCAAATAGCAAATAAAGGGGTGATGAGCTCATTTTACAGTTTGCTATTAGGTTTTGTTGTGTACTGTGACAAAGTACAGTTATTTACAGTTCACTTGTGGTAAATTTGCGTTTCGAAGATTTGAAACAGCGTTGTTGATGATACTTATGGCCAAATATGAGCTGTTGATGGATCGCACCTCGGCGGTGCGTTCCATCAAAAGTCCATGATTGACCAAACAATGGACTTTATAGTTTTATTTTATTGTCAACGAGTAAAATTACTGTCAAAAAGCGGAGATTCTACTGCATTTTTAATACAGTGTGTATACCTGCATTCATTCTAACTAAATCAACGTTTTTCCAATAAATAAGACAAATATGTTGTGACTTTTCTATTGAATTCAATCTATGCACAATTAGAAGCAGCAACCGAAAACTAATGACCAACTAGAAGCAGACTGATACAAAAACCTAAAAATTTCCAATATCACCCAGAACTGAAAACATTCCGTACATCTCCTCCGGTACCCGTCGTTTTCATTTCATTTCAATAACGGCATGCTGTTTAGCGTTCATGCGAGTTGATTTTGTCTTATTTGAATGTTCTTTAACGCCCTTGAGTATTGCATCAAATCGCGACACTGACAGCTACGAAGTAAAATGAATGTTTTAAATGAAAGTTAATGTATTTTTGTGTATGTGAGATCGCGCGATAAAAACATTTGTATCCTCCTCACATCTACTTAATTCGTTGCTGATGTTGCTGATGGTCCGTTAAGTTCCGCTCGCAAACAATTTGTAATTGTATTCTAGTTTTTCATTAAAATAACAAACACGGTCTCTCCCTTGATGTAATCATGGTAGTAACACGGAATTTTATAGGAAATGCCTAAAAACGAAGTTAGGCACTTTTGATTTGTAATATGAAAAATCGAGATAGATAATTATGTCTTATCAAAAATGCTGTTTCGCTCTAATTACCTGTTTGTTTATTTACATATCGGCCACCCACCCACAACATTGTCGCTAAACTATATATATACTGTTCATTTAACATTCCAAAGATTTTGATACGCGATAACATGATTTCCCAGTAATTACGTTATTAAGATTAGCTTTTGGTATCCTCCCAGTAACGTACCATGCTGCGAAGTGGCGTTATGGTTATAGCGGTTTGTTAATTGTGTTTTGAAAGTAGTTACATAGTTAAGACATATCCGGTTTGCAAGTTGATTAATACCAATCATTAACAAATTGAAGAACATATGTTCTCGGTTTTTGATTTTATTAGGTGATAATTTAACCAAAAAAAATAATGAGAAACGACAAACGTTGCACACGCGAGGAATTTAAGAAGGTAACGTAAATGAAAAAGTTATTCTCTGCAAATGGTTTTCTCCGAATAGATGACGCTTTTTGTAATATGCCAGAACATGCATACAGAAGTTCTTTGATGTGATAAATGAAATGAAATCCTGGCACAGGCCCTGGTTTCTTGGCAAGAGAGAGATGCTAAATACTAGTCTCAAGTCTTTAAAATGTGCATTTTTCATTGAAGATCGCACTATTATGCTAGACTGAAAACAGTGCCCAAAAGAGACCGACTTGCATAGGTGGCATGTTTTTTTTCTTCGTTTGCTTCTATTTATTCTGCTATTCAACGCAAGGATAAACTAAAAAAGTTATACCCAAGTGTGTTCTGACGCTTTCACATTTGAACTGCTAACGTGATCCGACAATTCCACTGATAGAGTCACCGTCTTGACTGATCGAGCTTAAAAAATCAATTGTGAATAATTTTATGGTGGAGGAAAGAAGGGGGTGACACATGCGCAATATGTGTCGCCGACATGTGACATGCACATACAAGAAAAATAAATTAGAAAATCCCTAATTTTGAATTTGTTACAGATGCTACCTTATTTGTAGGTTGCAAGCTTTCTCAAGATAACGTCATGTATTGCTTGTTTTGAGAAATTCTGTTGGTAGTCATTCAAATTCAAATTATTAGAGATGGGCCAATGTATCGGTATCGGCAAGTATCGGTGATTTTTGAAGTATCGGTACTGGTATCGGAAAATTATCATCACCGATACTGCCGATACCAAAACCGATACCGATACCGGATACGTCTTCACGACGGAGCGTACGAATACGCTTCATTTACTAATAGTAAATGGAAAGACCTCGTATTTCACTGCTCTGAAAAATAATTACAACGGGGCATGCTTCGCGTGAACAATTTCATTTACACTTTGGGTTTTATTAAACAAAATCCATTAACCCACTGACTTTTGATGCAAAGAAGGTGTTAAGGTCGCACTACACGTTTGCCTACGTTTTCTTTTTTCTAGGTTTGTTTTATTTTGCCCTTGCGTTTTACGTAAGCGCTAATGCTCTGCATGCACCTCCTTACGTTTTCCAATGAAACAGAACGATTGGCTATGAAAGCTACCGCAGAGTGCTTGTTTCTTTTTTGCATTTGTGCTTTGTACGCATGTGGACACGATTAACGCAAAGCAATTACTCGAAATGTAATGAAACGCACCGGTAAGACGTTTATTCACGTGTATTATGGCCTTTAGGTGTCACATTAGTTGTGTAACCACGAACGTTTGCACTCAATCTTTGGATCCATGTATGCTTGAACGCAGCAATAATTCAGTATGTTTTCATCCATAAAAGTTTGCACTCAAATGTATGCAAGGGTGCAAACGTACGTAGGCGCACACATACGTGGATACAACTATAACAAAGGCATAAGGATGTGGATACAAAATGACTTTAACATATTTAACAAACTACTCGGTATCGGTATCGGAATATAAATTACGAAGGTGGTATCGGTACTTGTATCGGTATCGGCGAAAATTTTGGTATCGCCCCATCTCTACAAATTATTGTAATTTTACAAGTAACAAACAATTTTCAATTTTGCACGAAATTCCTTATCTTCAATTACACAGTACGATTTCTATCAGCAACGGGATAATATTGTCCGGATATATGATATATCAAGCTTAAACGACGCAAGCTCCACCATATGTTAAATATGATTTGAAACAGAAAAAGTATTGATAGACACGAACATGTTTTTGGTTTATGTATCAACAAGGGAGAAAAGTTGTGGGTGTTTTAAATCAAATTAGCAAACATAAAATCTAATTCGTAAACGTTGTATTAACGTGTGAAAATTCAAGTTCACACATTAACGTATGTAAAGTTACCTAACTAATTTAGGGCTGGGCAAAACCCAACCACTTGGAATTCCTGTCTGATTTGAATATTTTTTTCGAAGAGAATCGAATCACTAAATTTCCCATTTTTACTATTACTGCTTGTCTATATTGCGAAATCAAGAAATTTACAGTTTGTAGTGTATTTTCAATTTATACCGAGAACAACAATTTTCACATATTTCCTTTTCTTTAAACATTTTCTTTTTGCCTTCCGATGATTTAACGTCATGTGTATTAATTGTAAAAATATCATTCCAGATCGTTCATTTTTATCAAAGCAACACTTATCGTTTGTGTCCACATTTGCATTATTTCATAGTCATATATATTAAGTACATTTACTATTTTCTCTTATTCTCCCCTTTTCCTCGACGACCATTAAAATGCAATAAGATTCCAATCCCCTCAAAATATTTTATCACAATTTTCCATCAACATCAGAACAAAGGAAACATCAAATTTTGAAAGGAGAATATTCCATCATAACAAGATATTTTGTTATTTTTTGACAAAGATAACTAATAATAATTTCCCAATCATGAACCGTGGATGATATGCACCTAAAGGTGCACGTCATCCACGTTTTATACTTGGTCAAGTATACCTAAATAAAAGCAAACATTAATGAAGAATAAACCAAAACAAGAAAAAACAATAGGTTGCAAGACTTGTAAATAAATAAACTTTGGGTGGTTTGAAGATAAAAATATTAAATACATGAAATTTTTCTTACGTAAAAATTTGATAATTCCAGGGTTACTCAAGTTTTATGTCTTTAAAGATTAGTTATGGTTGTCAGATATACCCAATTATTTAGAGAAGTTGCATAAAAGTATTTACGATGGTTGGAACGTTGGCCTTTTGTTGTAAATTTATTTTTAATAACAATTTAATGTTGTAGCCAAAATGGTGACGCCTAATTTTTACTAATTGTTTTTATTGGCACAATTTTGCACAAGATAAACAGTTGATCAAAGCAATTACCAGTTATGACAATTGCCATCTGTCTTCGTGTTATTTATAATCAAATAGAAACGTATGGGATATATGGTGAATGGAAATGCCGATTGGTTGTCTTGTTTGCATGACTGATATAAGATCTCGGGTTCAAGCCCCGGTAGCCCCGCACCGGATAAAGAAACAGTCCTTATTCAACCCAGGATGTAATAAATTGGTGAGCGCGGGCATAATCATACGCTCATTTCCCAATCTACGTTGTCGCTGGTACTGGAACTTGCAAAGACTTGATCTTACGAAAGTAAAGATACTTTTCGCAACGAGTTGAATTATTTTCTTTATTTCTGTTAATTGGTCCTAATTTCATGACCCCTTCATATATATCGATCGGTTTGAGTACTTTTATGCCATATTTAACAAAATTATTTATTTCGATGCTCAGCATTAATTTTAATCATAAAATTTCCACTTTTCATTCTTCTTTTATCTCGAAAATGAAATATCCAATTTCATCGCAAATGCCAAAAATTTAAATTTCGTATCAATAGACCTAGAACTGGACAATTGAAATGCGAGATTTGAATATTGAATTCGAATATCAAATGATTCAGTTTTTCCCCAGCCATAAAAGGTTCGACCATACCAACCCAACTTGAAGCAACAAAATTTAATCTTCCGATTCTAACTTTCTGTTCAATTTCAGTCCTATATATGTTTAACCAATCCAATACAAGAATGAATCGACCGATGTCAAAACTCTGTTTCTATTCTTTCATCCCCTGGTGTATGATTCACCTTGGCACCTGGTCTTTCACCAAACTTCAAATGAACAGAGTGGTAATCCACACATAAATATTATGAATATGGTGATCATCATTGTCCTTGACTTGTTTATCTCTTATCCTAATCCCTACTTGATCAACAAGAATCTAATAAACTTATTGACGACCCTCTGTGTGAACTTTATTAATATTATCCTCTAATCCCAATAGGAATAATTTATGCTCAATATATTTTTTTCAAGCTTGGGCCATTGATAGATTGCGCCTAGTAGCGCAATTCATCAATGGCTCATGCTTGAAAAATTATTGGACATTTCGAAACGCTCATGAGTTCATAGACGTTTGAACTTTTGAACTGTAAATTGATGGAAAACATACAAGTTTTGGGAAATGTTCCCGTGTTGGTAAACACATTTTTGATCTTGAATTGAGATTCTTTCAAGGCCAACTTTTGCATAACAACTGATAATGGTTGAATCTCGTTTTTTCGAAAGGGTTAAAAACACAGAGACGTGATCTTACAGTCGATGTTGACACCATTTTATAAGGCGTGATCGATTCATGTAAAGAATTCAATGCTTCCAGTTTAAAATATTCTAAACAGTTCATTTTTTACGATGTGGGAAATGGGAATCCTTACTTTTCTATCTTTTTCAATTGGGATTTTAAAAAATTGGTTCAATAATAAGTTCAACTTTTCGAATCGAAATTTTTGTGTGTCTTCGGAGCACTGCTGGTATTTTACAACCATGTAAAAAGTGGAAAAGTATCACACGTACCGCAAGCAAGATTTCGTTTTTTGGTTTCTTTGACGAATTGTGTGAATTACCACAAAATGCAACGTAGGTACAAAAGATTGCTGAAAGTTTTTATATTTTAGCAGAAAATGAAAGGAAATATTTAAATTCGAAATTTCATTTTTCAACTGAAATTTGAAAACACGGCAAGATTTGTGGATAAATTAACTATGATGAGAATATTCCTCTTTGGTAAACTTGGTAATTTTACGTTTTTGACGCAGTATATGTTTGATATATAATATAGTGCAATTACTAGACGCGCTTTAGCACTGGAATAAGTTTGAGACAGACAAAAATTACTAAGCATTTTTTGTCTTAATCCAAAATCTTATTTTGTTAAACATTGTTCGCGGACTTTGCGCGGTCCATCTGTGGCCCATGCTTAACAGAACTTGTTCAAAATTGTAATTGTAACACATGGATCTAAACTATTACGTTGCTTATCACATTGTTAAATATTATAAAGATTATGATTCCCTTTTTGGGCGATATTCCTTTGTTCTTAAATACAAAATTCTCTGTGAATTGGCACCTGTGGCACGCCTCTATTTTATTTTCGTGACGTCATAGCGTTTTTTTGTTGGTGAATATAAATGAAAGTAATCTGCTGCCGATTGTTCCACCCAGATAGAGAATTAAACCGTTTGTGTATAATGCCCAATGCAATTGATGGAAAACGTGAACTTTTTTATGCGTATATATTTTACCCAATTTTTTTTTGCTTCAAGTTTCTTGGTTGAAAAAATAACTAAACGTCGTAATTTATTATTCCGTGTCACAAATAAAGATACATCGTAGTTTTCGAATACCGTATTTTTTTTATAAAAACAAATAAAAAATATAGGGGAATCGAAAGGTTGAAGATTCCAAACACAACCATTTTTAAGAATAATGGTCACAATTCATATTTAGCTTCAACGGAACGTTTCGCTTCTGGACGACTGAAATTCAAGATATGTTCTTATTCGTCGTTTGTGTAAACTTTTGCACCGCAAAGAATTAAAGCCCTGCCCGACTCGGTGGCTTGGTCAGTAGGTGCGATCCTATCGCCCGGTAGGCCGAGGCAAATAATTAGCAAATACTTTGAAATTTCTAAAAAAAAAAAAATTAAAACCCTTCTGATAAACCTTTTTTTTCTAAATTTTGAATGAATTTTTAAAAAATTTTCTATTTTTTTCATTGAGGCTTGTCACGCATCTGACGCACTTTGCTCGAAGACTCCAATTCAGACGCAGGTGTCTCGACGCAATTATACAGTTATAAGACCACACATTGTCAACGCACGTGGGAGAATAAAAAAAATGGCAACGGATCACTTGGATAATTAATAGGCGGCGTTTGAATTGGGACTTTTGCGCGAATTTGGATTTTTGTAAAAAAAAAAAAAAAATTTTTTATTGAGCATGGGCCACTGATGGACCACGCCTAAACGGCGTGCTCCAACAGTGACCCATGCTCCATAAAAGGTGAAACGACTATATTTTTTCAGCGTAATAAAAATAAAAAATATATGTAATAACAAAAACAATATAATCATTTTGTGATAATTCACTGTAATTTAATTTCGCGAAATCCTATTATTTGGGGAAATTTCAATTAACACTATGCGTCATCACAAGCAATAATTTATCGTAAAGTCAATAATTTATGACTTAAATGTTCTGAAATAGGGTTATGTCCTCTTTTTTCTTTTGTTCAGAATGGAAATTTAATTTCATATGAAATTATCGCTAATTTCTTATTTTAACTTTTTCGATTTAAATCAATTTGTATTAATTTGTTATAAAACCCGTTATTTTGGTTTGAAACGTTATGAAAAAGCGTAACCGTTCCAATTATTTTAATATTTTTATTGAAAGATTATGTTTCAACGCGAAAAAAATTATATAGATATTACTAATATATTTAATTTTTATTAATTCACAGCATTTGGAAAAGGAAAAAAAGATTTTTAAAGAGCTACTTCTTTCCAAAATGTTATAGAAAAATCTTTTTGCTCATTTCGTCTTAACTTATAGGACTATTCTTAGCCCGTACCTACTTGCTGGATTTGTTCAAACGTTGGGAAAGTAAATTCTAATTAATACTCATTTCATCTTTCCCAAGCCAACGACATTCAATGTAAGGCGTTCTTACGATATAGCCAGTAGTTTCATTTAATAGTGTTCTATGAAAAACGTTCTTCTGAGGTATCAGTGAAGTTCATTTTCCCGACGATTCCATTGAAAATAAAGTTGTTCAAAAACTTGTAATCAAATGGTGCTTTTTATAATAAGCAGCATTCGAACTCGAGATGATGGAGTGAGAACAAACTTTTTCGAATATTTTTAAGATTCTCAAATTAAGATCCACCCCCGGACAGATCAAACAATGTCTAAAAAACTTCGAAGAAAACGAATTCAAATCTTCGAATATTCTGGTTTGCCCATCCTCGTGTACCAGGCAATGTCCCGTCGTTAAGAAATCCCTTGTCCAAAGATATTTTGTTAAGCATGGGTCACTGATGTAACGTGCCGCTGCGGAACGACGACTTAGACTTAGCAAAAAAAGGTTTCTGATGGAGTAATCAACACCTAGAAGCTATAAAATACGTGTTTAATTCAAATTAAAGGTACCGAATAAATCGTTCGATCTAATACTAAGTGAGGATTACGTACTATCATAAAGATTAGTCTTATAGTTTTTACCAATCGAAACCCATTTCCCACAATATAGTGTCACACTTTGTTATAAATTCCTAAATACACGAAATTACAAAGTCATTGCAGGTGGATAATTGAAATAGTTTATATTTAGGACAAAATTAAAGATTAAAAATTGATGATTTCTTAATTCTGCCTTAATTATTGGCCAATACTACAATTATGGAATTACGGAAAAACGTGGTTAACTTGTTATTTGGAAAATTGTTTATCGTTCACAAGATCAGGCATTCGTGGCCAACCATGAGTCACATATGGACCGCGCCTAGATGGCGGGATCCATCTGTGACTCATGCTTAACAAAAACGTTTGAATATCAAAGATATTGCTTTTTTGTATTTTCACGATTTCGCAAATTTGGAAGCGCTTAAAGGTAGACTTAAAGATAGTGAAGCTATCCACTCTTTTCTATTTTTTTTTTCTTGTTCGTCTCTTACGACACGCAGAAACTATGTTTGGGCAATTCTTCAGTCACGCACTTAAAGAACATTTATCTTTGTACATCTATCGTTGTACTTTGTATCCTATGCTCCTAGTAATGCATCACTCGAAGCATTTTTTGACTGGAATGTGAAGAAATTACGTTAAATTTTTTCATTGAATCTTTTGCGACCTAAAAACACACGTTATGCAAAACAAAGAATATATATTTATTTTTTAATTCTTGCCTACGACAATGTCGCGATTTTATCTGTTACCAAACCACGCCCATTTGGATAGGTTTTTGAAAGGTCAATTTTATTATGATGCTTGTATTGTCGCGTCAGAATCAATTATGTCATTTTAGCGCGAACGTGATTTTGTTCAGGATTTGATTTCACTTTTGATCTGTTATTAACATATTCAGAATATATCTTTTCTTAAGCATATGCCACAAATGTCCCATGCTTGACAAAAAATATTTCGATTTATCGATTTTTTTGACTGAGTTTAGAAATTATAAAAAACATGAAAAATGAATTGAATCCCTAGAACACAAAATTTTGATAATAGAGCATATATTTAAAGTAAAATAAAGTGCTTCTTTATTAGTGATTACATCCATTTCGAAAAAAATATTAAATTCTGATTCGAGTAATTAGGTTTTACCCATCACTACTTGTGTCGTTTACTATGGTCTGTTGGTTAACAATCAAAGTATTCGTTTTAACAAAAGTATCACAAGTTTCTTTAATATGCTTTGTTTTGTTGGATCATGATATCAGGTATTGTCTGCACTCATTGTTGATGGTATTTTCAGATAAAAGCACCAATAACGTGTTTATCGGATTATACTTCAATCAAATATCAGCAAAACACAATTTATTCACGTACACAATGTTAGCATTTATGTGTTTTTTTAATATAAAAACACGATTATTCTTTTCATTTTTTTATTTTTGAAATTCGCTTTGGTAAGCATCTAAACTACACCAAACTAACGGCAACTTATACGAACAGGGGTTACATCAAAATGTAGCACTACCAATCCAGCATCCTAATTGAAAAACGCCTTAAAAAGGACAGAAGCACTATCATAAAGTGTAGCGAGTGGTATTCACCCTAGACGATAGTCAAACCATCTATTACTTTCCCTCCTTTATAGTCGTCGTTAAGACACCACAAGAATAAAAAAGAGAAATACTATGTTCCACTATTATCAAACAATAAAGAATTGATTCAAGTCTGGTCTGCATAACCAGCAAAGGAAACCATATGATTTGTTGACGTTTTGAAATACCATACAGTAAATCTTCTTTGTGGAATGTTAAATCAAATATCATGGCGGCGTGTATCTTGACAGAAATTTGATTTTGTCAAGCATGCGCCACAGATGGACGGTGCCGTGACATCTTGTTGTCTATTTTCATTCTTCAAGGTGCATGACTGGCATTCTAACGATAACATCATCTTTCCCTCTGTTTTTTTTTTCCGAAATTCATCGTTGCCATTGCTCGATTTGAATAATTAGCATCCTGCGTAATAATATGTATGGGATATTCAATGCTAATTTTAGTGGAAATGTGTTAAATTTGAAACCCTCTACGTCACTTTTTGTATATTTCATTTGACGGATTTATGTTTCTAATGACTGCGTAATTCGTGCGTGTTAAAAATATATTTCATCAAAAAAGTCCAAAATTTCAAACTTTTCGCTCAAAGTTTATTTTTAACTTATAGCAAGTATCCTTGTGTCACACCCGTGTTTCGTACAACAGACCAATCTATGACCCGTTTTAAATTCGTTGAGTTTCTCCTTCGAATTCGTGGTTTCTCATGGCCCTTTGTTTTGGGTGATGTTTTTCACGGATTATTTTTGACTGACTAAATTAGACAGATCAGTTGAATCAACTCATTAATGTTTATTTAAGCAATAGATAATCATAAACTTTATTTTGTCAAGCATGAAGAACAGATGGACCGCGCCTCATCGGCGCGATCCATCGGTGAATCAAACTTAACAAAGAATTTGCACAAAATACTCTTGCCTGATAGGTAATAGGAAGGCGTCATGGCGAGTCAAGGGAAAATCCAATGATTGACCGAATGACGCGTGGAACTGCGGGAGACAATCCTTAAAAATCTGACTGACGGAGATTGATGGGTGATTTTGGAGTTTACGTATTTATCTGTTTTGGTTGGTGACATAGGATAATAGGGGTACTTTTAACCCAATTTTAATAATTTTATCAAAACTATTTTTGTTAAGTGTGAGTCACTGATGGATCGCGCCGCCGAGGCGCGGACCATCTGTGATTCATACTCAACAAAATTAATATTCTGATTTTAAACGCTGGTAAAAGACTACGAATGGCCTTTTAATTTGTATACTGTAATAAAATACAGCAAAATCGGAGGCCTTTGACAGTAATTCTACTAGGTGGTGTTAAAATATAACCACACAAAATGAATTTTCCGGTCAATTTTAGACTGTCAATACTCAACTGCGGTTCATCAACAAACGATATTTGGTAAAAATTTCTTCAACGTTGCGCGGTTTAAAATTTTGGAAATGTTCAATGACTGCAAATGCATGGTAAATTTACTTTACTTTTGCACTTTGCAGTATACAGAATTATGGTGCAGAAAAAAATTTGGCAATGGAACACGGAAAGGGATGAAGTTATGAAAAAAATTTATCAATAATTTTTAGACGCAGAAATCCTCTTCTTCGAATAAAGAGTTTTGAGAACTGTATTTTGTCGAATATTGTATACAGGATTCATTAGAAGTACATAGAATAACGGGGAGAAAAATTGACATGTAAAGGGATAAAGTTATGAAAACAATAGCCGTTTTAGTTTGCAGAAATCCTCTTCAATGATTATCCACTATCCGGTCCTGTTTATAATTTATTGATAATTGCATTTTTTCGAGTATAGTGGACAGAATTCACAGTATACAGCATCATTATTGTAAAAACAATGACAAGGAAAGGGATTAAATTATGAAGAAAAAACCCGTTGAGTATTTTAGTTTGTAGAAATCCTCTTCAAATGAATATTTACTACCTAGTCTCGTTTTAACTTATTGAGAATTGTTCCTTTTCAAGTATATTTTTAAAAAATTTATAGTATACGAATCATGTATAGAAAAAATCCACAAGGGAGGGCATAAAGTTAAAAAAAACAATACCTGTAAAATATTTTAGTTTTCAGAAATCCTCTTCAAATGGTTATCCACCATCCAGTCCTGTCAATAATTTTCTCTTTTCGAGTGTAGTATGCAGAATCCATAGTAAACAGAAGTACAAAGAATTATGGCATGGAAAAAAATTTTACACGAAAGGGATAAAAGTTATGAAAACAAAACCCGATGAGTATTTTAGTTTTCAGAAATCCTTATCAAACAATTATCCACTATCCAGTCCTGTTTATAAATTGTTTAGAATGGTCATTTTTTTCGAATATAGCATACAGAATTCTTAGTATACAGAATCATGGCGCAGAAAAAATGACATGGAAGGGGATAAGGTTATGGGAACCAAAACCCGTTGAGTATTTTAGTTTCCATAAATCTTTTCCAGAGATTATGTAGTTCAAACTTTTCGAAATTATCTTTTTTCCCACTTTTTTTCACTATACATGATTTATTTCCGCAAATTGTAACTGTAAATTTCACTTTTTTCAATTATTATGTATAAACTGCAGGAAATTTTGATTTTTTTAAGTTATAGTTGTTTCCTTGGACGGTCACTCTGAGCAAGGCCGTGTACAAACCACTACCTTCGATCAAAAACTCTGACGCTGGCAGTTCTGATCACTATTTATTCCTTTCATCTGCTACTTCCAAGCTTACGTGGAGTAGATTTTGAATAAAAAAGTGTTAGAAAGTGTTCATTTACTGTTTAATGTATCAATCAACGCCCAACGGGATTTGAGCACGAAATCTGTAACCGTCTATGCCAGCTTAATATGTACTGGATCACATTCAGCACAGCCAAATAAAGATAATCAATTATATAATCATTTTTTTATTTTGATGATTAATTTGAAACCATGCAGAAAGACAGAATAAAATTTCACGCGGTATGCTAAAATACCAGTTTTATTATTAAGATGATTAGCTAACCATGGTCAATCGCACGGATGCTGGCTACTATGCTTTTCAGACATCTGAAGAAATAGGTTCTATCAGCAAAACAAAATTGAGCCAATGTGCGCTATTTCATGATATCTGTGACAAAAAAAAGAATTTTTTTTTTGGAATGTCTAGAGTAATAATCTTTTTGAATGTCTATACAGTAACCAAACTGTATAAAAAAGGTCTAAAATCATCACAATATTACTATGAAATAGCAGTGTTGATGATTTTTAAGCTTTTTTGTTCCTCCGAAGAGAATTACATCAGAAGAAAGTCTATGTCCTGCCATCCTGGCACCTGTGTATAATATGTATGCATAATTTAAAATACTAAAATTTTCCTAATGTTCCCCACAATTTTATTACGTGTAAAACAATAATCGCCATGACGTTTTTGGGCCCCAATTTTCCTACGTGATTTTACACATTTACAAAATTTCGAAATCCGGCGAAAATATTCTATATTTAGTCATATGTTATCTAATCGGAAACGGAAAAGGCAAATATTAGGATAACCATCCGCACATGTGTCCTTGGACCTGATTTTCCTGTTCAAGCATGAAACATAGATCATGTGCGCCTGCAAGGCGCGCATCATCTATGTTTCATACTCGATAGTTATGTAATAACATATTCTTACAAAAACCAGAAATGTAATTAGTTAAACATTAGTGGTTCTATCATTAGTACAAACCGGTTCGTTTATCTCACGAAAGATAAGAATAGATGTGGTACGACCTCGTATGACGTCACTGACGACATTTGTTGACAGATTTTTGTTTGATCTGGTGACGTCATTTTTCGGGAGAGATAACCCTGGTTTCATGTCACGTGGTCATCTGGTTTTCACCCCGACGTGTAGTCATGTCATGTTGGCGTGTTCCAAACTGATAAGTTTGTGAGTCAAAAGTGTTTGATTACACGCATCTGTGTCTCGCCAGTGAATATTATTTTAAAGCGCTTATCTTGCCCAATGAATGACCCGATTCGGCTTTCAGTTTGCGGCAAACGAACGATTAGACCATACAGCGATATCCGTTCATGCTTCTCTCTGCGTCAGCATTGAGTAAACCTAGTGTCAGAGGCATTTGAATTGGCACTTTTGGTACAAACTGCAACTAAATTTTCACAAAACATTACGTTTATCTTAAATTCACACAGAAAAGTGTATTTTTATAAGCAACAATGGATCAATCTGCATTGGAATGAAAAATATAAATGCTTTCAAAGTTATATATGTTATACAGGTTTTGAGTTCTTATTTTATTCATTAAAGTCCTCTGTCTGGATTTAAACGATGTTTATATATATCATATGCGTGTATAATGGATCCCTTCTTATGCTCCAAGCAGTTAACATAAATCAAGTTTTTAAATCGAAATTCACTTAAAGCTAGGTTGCGTGGGTCTGAAAAATCTACCACCCTCCAATATTTAAAGATCAAGAAGTAGAAAATCGATAACTGCTAACCGTGCAACCTTCCGAACACAGAACACATGTTGTGGATTCTTCTATCGCATACAAGGGCTCTATATCTTTTTATCACTTGCTTTTAGTGGCTTCTTACGACACACAAGAACACTTTAGGGCAGCAATTTTAAAACACGGCTTTTTGAGGCAGAATAGGTCACTCAGGGAAGAACTAAAGCCATGAGACAGTAAATTCAATCCCATGTAAAATTAGAGCAGTTTTTCTTTGGAATATTATATACGCTTTTTTTTCAAACTTGGATTTTGCAATGGAAGTATTATTAAAAATTATGCGTCAAAAAAAAAAAATTAACAACATTAATGTAAAACAAAAAACAAACTTAAAAACATAATTTTCCCACAAAAATTAGTCTGCTTTGAATTTTGACAGATCACCGTGAATATGGCTTGATAATTGTAACAGATCGAATAAAAATGTACTGAACCGTGTACATAATTTTTACGACTTGTCTTTTATTGTCACGTGACCTTGTGCCTGACCAAGCGTGGGGCAACTATAAATTGCGCTTGAAAGCGTAATAAATAGTTGTTTCAAGCTTGGTTGAGTAGGATAATTGTTAACAAACTTGATGAAAGATGATTTTTTCATCGCCCACCCATATTTTGCTGCAATATTAATTCATATTTTTTCCAAAAATGTTATCATCGTTCTTTCATGGCCAATGAAATATTCTTGTAAATACGCCCCAAATTGAAGTTGGACATAATTATTTGAACCAGCACTTCTCCTACGATAATTATTTTGTCTAACTTGCAGCAAAATGTGTTAAAATGACGTCAAAGAGATTGTCTAGGAGCAATTCGATACCATTGAAGCAATTTTCCGTTATCTGAGTAAACCGACCAAAACTAGATTGATAGGGTAATTGCGTCTTGTCCTCTAACTATCGGGGTTACTATTGTGAACTCGGACATCGGTTTCAATTTGCAGGACATATGGACATTGGTCAATGATGTATGACAATGAAATGAACCTCTATGGATAATATTTTAAAAATTATTAAACGTTTTTTCATGGCCACCCTGTGTGGAAAAGGCTTAGATTTTTTGATTTCTATGTCTAGTACATTGATAATTGTTTCTATTAATCATCGTTTATGTGGAAATCTGTATCCAAATTACAAATTTACTGAAAGCCGGACATGCCTTCTATTACAAACACATGTTTCTGAATTCTATAGCAATTGGTTATGAAAGGTATATGAAAATAGAATATTAGACTAACGTTTTGAGAGCTTTTGTAACAATAGCAAACATATTGACAATAGGTGAATTATGAGAAATAATATTTAATAGAAAGGTATTTTTCAATTGAATTTTTCGTTAAGTAGTATTGTAAACAGCAGAAGAGCGTTTGAAAGGAGCCAATCAAAGACATATTGGCGTGTAATGAAATAGATACTAAATGATAGGTCGTATTTAACATGCATAGTTTTTTTGATCAAATACACTCTGCTAATGCACTCTTGTTGAGTGTGAGTCACTTATGGATCGCGCCGTTGAGGCGCGGTCCTTCGGTGACTCATATTAAATAAAATACTATTTAAGATTGGGTTAAATCATCATCTTTTCTGTAAATTTTAACCAAATTATTGAAATCCTTAGATATTCCCTTTCCGCACACCCTTTGCATTACATCACTATTAAAAAAAAATATTTCGGTAATGTGGCTTGCATGCTCCACCAAGCATATCCAACTCGTTATTTCCGATCTCGTTTTACTCAAAAGTATTTTGTAATCGGTATGTCCGGATATGAGTCAATATTTTGTTACCGGATACCCCCGGAATCGATACATCCGGTTATGGGTGTCAAATGTGGCTTTAATATAAAAATAATAACGCAACGTTAAAATTGTTTAACGCTGGACTTGTTGATTGGTCAAATACGAAGACTAATTGGAAAGTGTTTTATGCATGTCTGTGGGGCAAAATTGATGCATTTAAAATAAAAAAGACAGTTTTACTAAAATTATTCCTAGTTATTTCCCTGAACTTTTAAGTATAGTCTTAAATTGGAATTTGGAATAATGCAAAAATAATTTTTACGACAATTTGTTTATTTAAATGGCGTGTTTTAAATACATGATGATCCCAATCTCATATTGTGTTTTGAATGTGTCATGCACTTTGCTAATATATTTACCATCACCCAAGGCAGGTACTACTCACTGTACTTTACCATAGCAGTCCAGTTCCGCTTGGAATGTTTTCCGCTTAGAGTGCAATCGCTGGTACTATATCTTATAGTGGGTAAGTTGCTGTCATTTGGTTTCTTTAAGGCACTGGTTCCGACGTTGATCAGAGGGATTTTCAAAAAAAAAAAAAAAAAAACAAGCCCACCACTCAACCCAGGGTGTAATAACTTGGGTAGGCTAAGCCGAACAGGAAAAGATCATATCTTTCCAGTAATTGTAACCCTGTCCGTCTATAAGTGGCCGCTGTTACAGGACCTTGGACAGGGTGATCCACTCAAAGAAGTGGCTATAAAAAAATAAAAAAAAACTAACTCAATGAACACATGCAAGCATTTAATGTATCAAATAAGAAAATCATTAACTTGAAATAGGACAGAAATTATACCTCTTTCCAATCAGGGATTTTTAGAAAGTAATCACTCGAAGACTGGGAAATTCAAATGCATGTAATGCAATAATAAAAATTAAGCTACTAACTTTGGGCGGTTATATGTTCTCACACGCAGATATTGAGTACATTCAGTTTAAGCTATTTGCAAAATTTGAATCAAATATCCAATTTGAAAATTTTACTATTCAACAGCATATTAGGAGAAAAAGTAATTTTTCTTTTAGATTCAATAGTACTTTAGATTTGCACTTTCAAGTGAACTTCAATCATGGTATTCATCATTCAAGTGCTGTAAATATTTGAAAATACTCGCACTATTAGTAAATTTTACTGTAAATACCAACCCTCTCTTTTTGTGGTAGAAAAACACAATATAAGGTATGTATTTGTTTGTTCAGTGTGCTATTAGGGGCGGTTTTTCGTTTTTCATACCTTTCAGCATTTTTATTCAAGGCAATTGAAAAAATTTGAGTTGGAACTTATTTATTTGAAACGTTTTAGAGTCATGTAAATGTTAAAACATTCCTACCCTTTGAGTTAAAACGCATAAAATATGCACCATAGCGGAAAGATGAAACAATTTTTAAAGGTACTTTTAATATCATCTACAATCGGGCAAGACTATTTCACCACTGCCCAATTTTTTCTTTTGTTTAAATTCACTCCAAGCCTGAATCCCCGATCAACAGAAACCTATCAATTTAAATCAATATGAAAAAGAGCTACTACAAATCGTGATGCAGCGACTGCACTCTAAGCGAAAATCAACCCCCAAACAAGTCTAAACAACTATGAGAAAGTGCATTGCTATCTGCTCCGGGCGATTGTAAACCATCTATTGCCTCTTTCCCTTCCTTGAAGCCATGCAGGAAATACGATAGGGCAATTCCGTATGCCAAACCTCAGATAAACCATTAACAAATTGTGCGGTATTGGGCATTGAAATGTGTGACGTCATTTATAATCTATATAAACAGAAATATATGGGCGTGAATGTGCATTAGAATTCCAATGTTTGTTTAAAAATCTTTGAAAAGGTCAAAACATCAGTTTTGTAATCGTTCTACTAAAAATGTGCTCACGGGTACGTGATCATTTCTTTTCTTTTTCGCTATTTTATTCAAAAATATAATATTCAACCACGAGCCATAGATCCACCATTGGCCCATGTTAGTACATCAGAACATTTGCAAACTAAGATGTGATTTAGTCGAACTTATATATATATTGTATCGATGTTTGCGAAACATGATTTCATCAAGATCAACTTAACAGGGTTTAACGTATTTTCATTCACGGCGAATTTAACAGTGATGTAATCGCTTAGGAAAATCAAGGTGGAATTAATATGACTGTTAAAAACAACCGGTGAACTAAATAATATTTGTCTATCATTTCTAAATTTGATGTTATAGATTAAAAGTATATTCAATTCATGTGATTTTTTTATTTTTATAAGACTGCATAAACCATTTTTATATATTTATCACAAAAATCTCCTTTCTTGGAAATTTTGGTAACGTTATTATAGGCAGGATTATATATATAATACATTAACACGGGGCAGGAAGCTAAATGTGACTTTTAATTTTTTTTTTCACAAACTTTATCGCATCGAATCTTCCCAGGTTATAAGTCATTCCGACTATCCCTAAAGTACATTCTCGTATTAAATATTGCGATGACAACAATGGGAAACTGGGCACAGCAATGACGTCATCCCATGTGAATTATTATTAATTATGGCGCAATTGACGTCAAGTTTTGTCTTGATATTTGCCGTATCAACACTGAACACATGGAATAAATACCCAAGTTCGAATATATATAAATATTCTTTACCAACAGAAATTTTTAATTCTGATTTCCGATCCCAAATCCGATATTTTGTCAATTGAAACTCACCCTGTGTGCCTGTTTTTATGTACGCATACGCAAAAATATTTTCAGTGGTTGATTTTTCTATGCTCTTTCATTACATTTACATTATAAATGTAATAAAGCTAAACTGCCAAAGAATATAATTGTGTAAATAGAATAAAACGATAATTTGGCAATAAAAATTATTATTAGGATCGCTTGAAATAAATATTGAAAGTTATTAGTGTAAATTGCAAATGAAAAGTCGCCTTTGTGGGAGAACAAATTTAGGACTTTGCCTCTGTTTTGTATACCCGAGTCGGAATAATTTTGCTGAAGATGTTTTGTTAAGTATGAGTCACAGATGGACCACGCCGTTGAGGCGTGGTTCATCGGTGGCCCATGCTTAACTAAATAAAATTCCTGATTGAAAAACGTTTAATATATTTGATAACGAAAAATATTCGCGTTTGCATGACTTATACATAATCCACGTCTACGTAGACGCGTTTTTTCTATTGCCCATGCCAAGCGGAAAATAAGTAAAATAATTTAGTTTAAAATGTACGAAATGTTTTTTAACATGTTGAGACACTCCTTATTTGTGACGCAGACGTGTTGATATTTTCTAAAAATATAGAGGGGTTTGAAGGAATGAAAATTTGAAGATAAACCCAGTTGAACCATGTCTGTAAACACGTTTAGTAATAATCAATTCATTCCTTTACTAATGAGTTTAGGAATTGGTTGAAAAAATTAGCAAATTCAATGATAATATAATATGAGAGGGGAGGTTTTTATTCCGTCGGGCAAAGATTTTTGGTCATTTAACGGAATACAAGTGTCGTTTGAAGTCAAAATTACTTTAATCCCTGTCAATGCCAAAAAGTTTTAAAAATGAACAATTTTTGTTTTTCACATATTCCGTTGCAAAATACGATAGAATATTTTCCATTTTGATCAACCGCGGTAAAAACCATTGGAAAATCATTTTTCAGAAAACCCTAAACAGATTTACGCTTGGAAGTATATTAATCCAAAGGGTTTGTTTTGGTCAATCAACTGCGATTTCTATTTTTTGTATAACAATTTGTCGGACGCGATGGCCTAGTGGTTTTCATGCTAACAACGCTGGCTGATCATCTCGCACTCAAGTCCGTCTCAATTGCCAATGCCCGAAACTCAACATAGGATCTAATAACTTGGGCATAAGCCGACCGAACCGGAAAGATCATAACTTTTTTGTCAACACCATCTCTGTTTGTCTGATGGCTTCTGGTGTAGGTGATTTTTATTAGGTGATCTGCTCAAACGAACGGCTATAAGAAATAAAACAGGAAATTATTAGTTTTGAGGTATTAACTAAACTTACATAAAAAACATCTATGGTTGTAATATATGAAAAGTTTGCTTTATTACCCTCAACTAACGTTGACTTTGACTTATGACATTGACTTAATGAAAGCTAACATTCAATGTGGTTGTTGATCCTTCGGGAAAACATGTTGTGAATAGCTAAAGTGGTAAAATATAACACTATAATTGGCTACTCAATCATAATAAATAACTTCGAAAATCGAACTTTTGTCCATTTTGTTAACACCCTTCTTACTCTTGCATGAGCATTGAGTTTTAAATTTTGTCGTTTTTGATAGCTACCCCATGTAGTGGATCACCCTGGCCAAGGCCTTGTAACCGGCGTCCAACTAGACAGGGTTGGAGGGATTGGAAAGATATCTTTCCGATACCTTCCAGCTCCTGCGCAAGTCATTGGACTCCGCGTGAGTGGTGTTCATGAATTAATGAGCCGGATTCACCGCCACTCAAACTCGAGATCTTCAATTTGCGATTCCAACATAATTACTAGGCCATCGACTTTATTTACTTTTGTAATAACAAGAAAACAAAACATCACTCAAGTTTTGGAAACGTAATATTAATCGCCCACGTGAAGTGTGAAAACACGAGAATCTCGACGCCACAACTAAATGTCAAAAATCTTCAAACTGATCCAGGTACTCAGTTTTTGTTTGTTTTAACAAACCGTCTATGTTTCAAACCAAATCCCACCCGAACATACACCGGTCATGGATAAAACTTGCCGTCAAGGCGCGTTTTATCCATAACCCGTGTAAGATCAAGCATTTTGAAATAAGGAGATAAAAAGATTCAATTTGTTTCCGAGTGATATCCGATTTTTAATCTTTTAGATTGTAGGTGTGTATTGTTGCTCTGTCAGACAACAAAAGACCTGATGACAGATGTGGATTTTCTGGTCTGATCTAGTAAAATCTCGTATTTTGTGGTTTTTGACATGGGGTTAGGCAGGGCTCAATTTAACAATGTCGTTCTGATGGGCCCGAAGTTCTAGTCTTAATTTTATTGACATCACTGGTGAGAAGGCCTGAGTTCCAAAACCAGTTGGAATTGGTTATTAACAATGTCGCTACGCATAGAATGATTGTAAAAAGTTCATTAAAAGATAAAACATCTAATGCAATGAGAGCACAAAAAGAATGCTAATACCCAACTTTAGGATAGCATGGTAATACGTCGTACATGACCAAACGGGGACAGGTAACCGACCATGCGTTATAAGGACATGTCGAATTCTTCTAAAACATTTCTACAGTTCTACAATTTTGCGATCCCTTTTATCTGTTCCTGGTTCAAAAATAGTTGCAATAAAATATCAACAGGACACGATTACGTGTGAATATAACCCTTAGCAAATACTGACTATATTTATCTTCCAATATCTTTTATTACTATGATATAGTCATTTCCTTTGACAAAACAAACCACTTGATTCCTTATTTCACGCTGTTTCGATAAACCTCGCAACGAATTGTTTACCGTTTTGAAATCAACAACTGATATTGGTGATCTTTTCTCAATAAACGTTTATCTAGTTTTTATTTACCATGTATAATATTAATATTCAAGTGTTTGGAATATCATATAATGACCACATTTATCCAGATGTACGAATCTAAACTCAACTGAACTCCGGTTTCGATTAGAATTTTTATACCATATAATTAGGAGTGATGGCAACCTAGATTTAACTTAAACTAGGAAAAGTGAAACAAACTTACCAGGAAACTATTATCGCTGCTTTGCTGCATTTGAGACATTTTCCAATGGAACACCGTATTTGAACACCGTATAAGTATCAACAAGAAGCCCTGGTTCAAGTAATTGTTTATTTTGCTAAATCGCATGTTTGACAATTTCTTTTTTGATTGGCTTAAATTTAAACCAAAATCACTTTGCACTTTGTTTATTCTAAAGTATTTCCACCGTGGAGGTGAGTGCTTTAGAATTGTCCTGAAGTATTGTCTGCACTTTAGTCACTCACTCACTGACTAACTGAAGGGTCAATTATGCTAAAATGCTGGTCATTTGACGGTGGTTTTTGAGTAGCTTATTTCTATATGGATGGTTGTTGATTGGTTTACTTCAGACAATCCTTCGTCGTTGGTCTGTGTTGGATTCCGATTTCTGTTAAAAAAATGACGTTGGGGCATTTTTCTCTCGGCGGCATGTATTTATTCAGTAAGCCACAGATCATTTGAACTGGGACTGATGGTCAAAACAGAAATGGCAAACTCATTTATTGTTTTCACGTATATGTCAATTCTTTCTGAATTTTGAAAAAAAATTTTTTTTGTTTATTTTATTTATTTATCTGGAATTGTAATCTGTTTGTCTTGCGTAAATATGACGTCAAAATGACGAATTTCTCGCATTGTCGAACCTCAGCAATTTCTTGGTTAGTCAACTCTTAAATTGGGTTGATGAATTGATGATATTCGTTATTCATTTTCTTCGCCAATAAGTAATAGCAAAATAAAGTGTTTTTATGTTTTTTTGAAAAAGAATTAATCTGTTAAATATTGGCAAAAAATAATTTCATATAACGTTCAAAGAAAAATTTTATTGTACCATTTATCATATTTTCTAATTCAATTCTATTTGCAAACTATTCCCCTAAGCTCTATACGGTATTTTTACTGCGTGACATCAATCAATTTGAATATTTTTCCAATTAAATGTGATATTTTTAAATGTTTTTTTTCTAAACATAGATTTTATTGTTCACTTAACGCATCGTCAATAGTTTCAGAAGACCACACACCTTTCCCAAGCTACTTTATTCAAACAGAAATATCATCTACTCTTTACACACAAATATACGTTTATTGTGCGCTTTAGTTAAGTCGTGGTCTAACTTCTTCGGACACAGCGTCCACAGAAAACAAGAAGCGATTGTACTCAAATGTGGTACAGTTATTCCATAATGTAGCACCAGCAATTGCGTGCTCAGCTTAAAAATATTCCAAACCAAAATGGACCACATTGATTACATAAATTGAGTGACCATCAACAACTTCATTGTATTCTTTTATTCGCCTCTTATGGCACACAAACTATATGTCCGAACTTTTCTCAAACCAGCACCATGAAAGTATACTGGATATGTTTTTAACACAATCCGGTTAAGTCTAGTGGTTGTATGTTGGAAGATATAAAAATGTAGTAACAATCAGAGTTCCGAATGACATGAAGTGAATGTATTATATGAAGATTCCAATTCCTTTGAAGTTATCATTTCCCCATCAAAACACGAGGAAATGGACATTGGAAATATGTCAGACTCGATTGCCTAGTGGTTAACATGTTCGCATAGCAGGCTGAATATCTCGGCTTGAGTCGCAGCAAGTCGGCCCGTCGAATCATGTCACCAACTTAACCCAGAGTGTCATAACTTGGGTACGCTCGACTAGTCACACCCTCAAGTACCACACTCCCCTTTCGTCTCCAAGTGATAGCTGGTACAGGGCGTTGTTTGGGATATTCCTTTTTTACCACACTATCACAAAAGATTAATGAAGCATCAAGCTAGTCATATAGTGTCGAACCACGTGTATGTTTATCTGTTTGTAATTTTTCGCTATTTTATCTTTTCATATTTGAGAAAATATTACCGGTAATGACCTTGGGAGAAATAGAAAGTAGACAACAACAAAAATACTGCTTTTATTTTTAATATATGTTTTGTTATAAAGAAACCTAGTAAATAAAAAAAACATAATATTAAAAATAGATAAAGAGTGTCTGGACAAGAAAACACACAAAAGAAGTTTATTATTTCAACGATTGACAAGAGCGATAAATATGTGTCATGGTTTCGTGTTTTAACAAGTTCGACTCATGTATTGGCCATGTTTAAAATGTGCATTTTTTACATAAATATTATCTCTTGTACCAATATGCCAATAGATGAAATGTGTCTACAGACGCGTTTTATCTATTAACCTTACATGAGCAAGGAATATTATATGAGCGTGACTTTTGCCGTGACCCGATTATGTCATATATTTTTCCACTTTTCACATTAAGAAAGAAAAAATATGAAAAATATGAAGAAAACGAGTAGGGAGAATAAAGGACAGCAGAGGTCATGTTTCATATTTTATTTTATCAAATTTTAAATCACAAAAATCATGGTGGTCTTCATGGTTAGTAGTAAGTAGTGTCTCACCTTGATCTATAAAGAACGTCGAATAGTTTTAAAGACATTTGATATCCATCTTATAAAAAGTTATGTTTTCATAAGCAATGTTCATAGAAACATATGAATGTATTCGTTAAAAAATATCGCCCAAGCGTAACAGTGAAAGTAAAATGTATAGGTACGGGGTTTAGATTAGTCAGCCCTAACGCACTTCCTGTGTGTAGCAAAAAGCGAAAAATAGGGTAGATGAAAATACAACTCACTGCACTTTACAGTCAGTCGCATTTTGAATGTTTCCTGTTTTGAGCGCATTAACTGGTATTTCATTCCAATTTGAGTGATCATTATAGTGGGTTCATTTTGGGTGATATGTCCTGCTTCGCTTCAAGCGAACGTCAATGGTAGCTGAATTTTTTACTTCCACAAAATTACACAAAAATTAGGCTTCAAATTAGGTTTTCTCGAAGCTAAATATTCCTCCCCAGTCAAGTTGGATGTGGGTCGCGGTGGAGCGAATAGGCTACAAAGTGGAATACACGTAATGTACTTTCCAAATTTCTAATTGGTCGGGGTCATTGTTAAAAAAGTTTCATAATTTCTAATTTCCAATTTGGATGCAATTTTGGGGGATTAAGGTCCCGAATTTTGGTTTCATGCATTCCGGATGTAATATTTTATTTAGTTATCTATAAGATACGAGCAAATGCTAAGTTTTGAATGTGGAACCTGAAATCTAATATCTTAAGTATCCGCATTATACATTAAATTTCATTATCGGATTTTAGATCATCGTAACGTTTAGGGAACTTTCTCCTACTTTAAAAAAACTGCAAAGAAACATGATATTTGATTTTGCATTTTTTTAAATGAGAAAAAATATTTGAACACTTTCTATGCAGGGAAAGCCGTATTGTATATACTGAGCACCGCAAAAAGAAATGAAATGACTGAAAGAAAACAAATTTCACGAATTTTACGGCTATTTCACATTTTTCGCGCATTGACATGTTACTTACACCCGATGAATGACTCGTGTTAGCACTGATATATGCATAATATATATTATCATAATCTGTAAATTGTTTTTCGTGCATGTACCTGTAACACAGATAGATCGCATTCCTCACTGACCAATACTTGGATTTTATCGGCTTTTTGTTACAGTGAAATTAACGAATTCCACTGTCAGCGCCATAACCCAATCAGGTATTTAATTTTATTAAGCATGATTCACAGATAGACCGCGTCTTTTCAACGCGATTCATCAGTGGCTCAATATTAAAAATGGTTGGACATTTCTTTTCTGATTGGGAGAGCCGACACATATACTATCGAAAAGTTGCATATAATGTTACATTGTTGTAAGTATGTGTATGTGTGTCTGTGTGTGATTAGTTCACCCTGAAGTTTTATTGATGGATTAGCTTTTCCTTTACTTGATCGTAAGTGGATAAATCCGATACTGACAAATTCCAGACTCTTAAAGCTTGAAACTCAAAAGTCTAGACGATTTTAACTTGACGTTCTGGGAACGATGGTTATCTTGTTGGGAGTAATAACATCAAGAATATTGTCGATCAAATATGGGCCACAAAATAATACAGCTATAATCTGGATGACACGTATGCTTCATGCTTGGATAATTTCATACTTCAATTTCCGTTTCAAACTAGAACAAAGTTTGAAATTTACGTGATTACATGAAATTTGATCATTCGCTAATTGCTTTTTGTAAGATATCAAATCTTGTTTTTAATTAGTAAAAGTTAAAACTAATTATTGAAGTTCAAAAGCATCACCAAAACACTTTCAACTTTCAGAGAGAATTCCTGTTTAATCAATGCAAAGTTCAACCGATACCTTTACAACGATGTGTCCGGCTTCATTAGATAATACTATTGCTATATCAACAAACACGCTCTTACAAAATTCATCAGAAAACCCAAGTGTAAATAAATGCATTAATATATATTTTGCTGCGTTAGACGCATTTTACATATGCAAATATTTTTCTTTATCCAATGAACTCAGACAAGCATCCTTGCAGCATAAAAAATGTCTTTGTCTCCAATTGGAAATATTTTCTCAAAACAACTTTTGTTAAGTATGAGACACTGATGGATCGCGTCGAGAAGTCGCGATCCTTCTGTGGCTTATGCTTGACAAAAAAAAATTCGAATTGACTATATACATTTTGGACGAGAGTTAACAGTGAGGACTACAAAACCTACTTTAAAATTACCAGTTACCAAATTACTAACGGATTTACCTCAACAAATGATCTAAAACTGGGTCTAACAAGCAAGAACGTTTTAACGTTCCTGCTATTGCTATTGCACTGATAGATCGCGACGGTATTGCGCGGTCCATCTATGAGCTATATATCACCAAACAAAACCAACGGTATATTGAGCTAAGGAGTGGCTATAATTCGATAATGAGGTCATTTTGGGTTTCACATCGTGATCTTAAATTATGTACGTTTCAAAAAAAGCTTGTAAACTTTTTTACAATGGTGGGTGGGCAGTCATTCACGTATCAAATTTTCCCAAAATTAATTCAATTTTGTCTGAAGTATGCATTTCCCACACTGTGAGACACGAATTAAAAAAAATATCTTATCGTGCATTTTGAACGTTTCAAATCGCATTCATAATGATATTTTATATGCTGTTGATGGGCCCGCCTCTAGCGACTGGTTTAATTACCACACTTGGTTAAAAAATATTACAATGTTGTTTCAAATTCACCAATTAGATTTACTGTGAAAGCATTTGCTGCAGCCATAATGAAAATATTGTAGAGTGCATAAAAAAAGTTCAATCACGACCACACCCGGTTGCGAGAAATTGAGACAAATTTTGTTTATTCCCTCATAAATAAGTTGCGAATGTTGATGGAATATAACATATTTTTTCTCAGAAAATTGTCATTTGGAAATAGTTTTTATTTGCTGTTCATTTTTGCTTAGTCAAAGAGAACAAGTAACATACACACTGTGACGAAATTTCAGTAAATTTACTGTTTATTTGCTGTAATTGTAAATTTCAAAAATTGGAAATCGCTTTGTCGATGAGATTTATGCCAAGTATAGACTGTTGATGGATCGCACCTTGACGATGCGTTTCATCAACAGCCCATATTTGGCCAAAAAAGAATCGATTATATTGTTTTATTCCAATATGACCATATAAAATTACTGCGAAAAAGCAGTGATTTTACTGCAATTGTATCACTGTGCATCTTGACCACTTTCTATGGTTTCTAAGCTTGCCATATAAAATATCACTGTGTAATGATTGCATTTGAACATATTGGTATCTATGTATACTATGTTTGACCTCAGGAAAGGCTACACGTTGAAATGCTGTGAAATCTTATACAATATCTCGTTAACTTGTGCCCATCGCCATCGTGGCGGTGTCCAAATATCCGGAAAGATATATGACCGGAAAACCTGTTTAATGTGACGTACGCTTGTATTTATAGTCATGACAAGCCTTTCAAAAATGTGTTCAAAATATACTTCTCTTCTTTGTAATATTGTTTTTTTTTGGCAATTTGAAATAGTTGATGCAAAATGAGTAGTCACATCTATATTTGAAGAAAGAAAAACGAGAAAAGCCCCGAAGAAGAATCAACTAACGCCACTTAAAAAAAAAGCAATAATCATAAAATCTACAAGTAAAATAAGGCTCTGATAAGTTCATTATTTCCGTATCAAAACATTAAATAACTAATCTTTAAAGCCCCATTGGTCTAGGTTAAGTATTTACCATGTATTAGTAATGACGTCGTAATTTTTTATTATGACGTCACACTTATCTATCAGTTTGGCACCATAAAACATCATTCATTATACCAAAATTTACTGTGTTTGAAATTTGTTACTAATGGCTCTGTCTGTCAATTCAATGATGAATTTATCACCGCAGACCTTTTCTAATATATCTCAATCATCGAGTTTAGGAGAACAACAATATTGATTATGTGGAATTACCACAAGTCTTAGGTTAATTCCACCAAAACAATGAAGTGCGGTTGTAAACGCAAGGTGATTCGGCGGCAATATTACGAACACATGACAATGACGTGATCACCCCATGTTTTCCACAATAAAAGAAGGTCTTGTAGTTTTCACTCGGAATCTCTAGATAAATATTGTTTTCTTTTTTTGCTGCATTCGTCGTATTTAGAGGAATATATGCCATATTTGAAATAATTTCATGTTTAAGAAATCTATCTAAAATTTCATTTTATTAAGCATGGACCACAGAGAGGCGCACCATTTCCACTTCTACCATGCCATTTCTGGCTCAAGCTTAACGAAATTTATGTTTAAAACTTCAGGAACTTTTGGGACACGATATTATCAAACTCTTGTCCTATCGTTGGTTCCATTGTTTCATAAAACTGCTCTCAAGAAAGAACTTGATTCAACCGCATTCAACCTGATATACTACAGGATTGAAGATATTTACTGGTAAAATATGTAAGTCGTAAGTTTAAATAATCATGTTTATTTTTTAAATTATTGTCGTTCTCATTTGATACCTTGAAAACAATAATGTTTTTGTAGGTAAACAACGAAATAGAAGTTTCTCAGTAAAAGTTGAGTAAGAGAGCAATGTAGCGTACTTTCAAAATACTTTCGTTTTGGTTATATCAAATATATTCTTTACATGCGTGGGCAATGCACTCAAAAAAGGGACGCGCGTTACGCTCGAACGGAATTAAAAAGGGTCAAATTTCAGCGCCGTTCAAAATGATATTCAAGTCACGAGGTTCTATTTTGCGTCTGAAAAATCTGTGAAGCAAATATAAATCCGACGAAATTAGGCGAATTATTCTAAATTTTTGTCAAAAATCGTGATAAAAACAAAAATTTCAATCATATTTTTTCGTAAAATGGCGGTCGGGAGAAACGATGCAAACATTTATAAATGTTGCCAACTGCGTATATTTTTAGGAATATTCGTGTGAATGTCATTTGGTTGTAAATATAAATTAGAAGTAAATACGAATAAATTGTGCGGAACATTCCTATAAAATATATGATTATACGCACGAATTCAATGGTAAATCGAGACATATACTTTTTCATTTTGTACAAAAATGATAATTTAAAGTTTAATTTTTTGTTATTAATATCATGGGTGCAGAACATATCCATCTATGAGGATGCGTTAGGATTTAGACAAGTCATTAAATATATTATTTATTATGAAGGTAATATGATGAAATCATGTATATATAAATTCTTATACAAAGCATTAAATGTAAATTAGTCGAATAAATTATGTATTTTACCAAAGCTATTTCTTAGTAATACTGAGCCATCTGACACATTTCTGGTGCAAAGAGAC
The DNA here is from genome assembly GCA_963675895.2 of Styela plicata. Lineage (NCBI taxonomy): Eukaryota > Metazoa > Chordata > Ascidiacea > Stolidobranchia > Styelidae > Styela > Styela plicata. The sequence continues at coordinate 11,308,294 of OZ023142.1, forward strand.
TCCTGAAAAAGAAATGTATTTTTTCCAATTTTTTTCAAAAAATATTATATTTTTTAAAAATAGTTAGGTATAAATATTTCTCAAGGCAAAGCCACCTAAAAGTAATGCATTTTTTATACAATATCTCTTTTATAGAACATATCATCGATATTGTGATCCCAAACGGAGACAATTTAATCTTCATGTCTAAGCAAATCAACAACCATAATCGAGAGTGTTTATTCGGATATAGCAGCGTCACGGTTGAACAAACCCCTTTTTTATGGGCGTGGTCTGTTTTACTTCACTTACTTTAATTGGATTTGCAAGTTCCATAGATAACTTGAACCAACAGATGCAATTTGTCTCTATGTACCGTGCAAGATCGAATATGATAAAAGCTATGAAAATCGAAAGTTTATATACCTTGTTTATTTGCTTGTAAATTACTAAGCGTTGAAAGAAATCTACGCCCAATTTATATTTTTCTATAACGCAAAAATGAGGATGTTATTTTGAGGTTTTTATGTCAAATTAGAAAGTGTAGTTTAATCTTTGTTCGGGGGAGCACATTGTTTAGCGTTATTTATATAGTCGTGCTGAATTTAAATTTAGGGAACCAACATTGAATTTCCTATTTGTTATCCAAGCGACAAAATGTTTGCTGTTGGAATGATTGACGAAATTGTTGAAATATTCCGAAAAGTGCGAAATCACAATGCTCAAATATTCAGTTTGTTTTTACAAGCATTTGAAGGACGAACACAGAAGTAAAGGACGGCAAAGTTGGTCACCTACATCTGTGAAACTATTGGTCAAGCTAACATGGAAACATTTCGGAGTTGGAATTTTAAATAATTATACAAATATATATCGTAGATGACAGAATGGAATAGTACAAAAACAAATTCCGCCTTACACAAAGAAAAAAGCACAGAAGAAACCCATTTTTCTCTTAATTCGTCGTAATCAAATTGAGCGTAATAAAATAGGTAGTTGAATATTCTCTAGAAAAAGACATGAACACAATCGGTATTGCCGCCTTACATTTTCTATTTAAGAGTATTTTTATTCAATTGTGAAATAGTTTGCAATTATTTTTATTTACGAAAATTTATTTTAAGTTAAATAGGAGCAAAGTCGGCGCGTAATAGTTATTTCGAATATTTACACACTTTGTGGCACTAAAATCACTTTTCACATGCGCGATGTAAAAACCTCTCCTCATTTATATCAAACATAATCATGTGTTAATATTTCGACATTCTTTTAATCCAAATGTTTAACTTTTTGTTTAGTTTTGCTATTGACAACACAATGAGTCTTGTTGGATATTTATGGATATTTAAAAATGTTATAAAAATCTTGAAATTTAACTGTCCATCATATATATAGATTATAGTAGGAATATTTTCATATTAATAACATTTTTTAATTACTTTCTAATTCGATTTTGCAGCATTTTTACGATAATTATAATTTATGAACCATTACTATACTCCCCCAATCGAGTAAATGGCTTGGCGGCCTTGGCGAGTGTTATCAGTGGCCCATGCTTAATATTAGATTAATTTTTTGATTGTGACAATCAAAAACTTTTAAAATAAAGAGCAATTTTCAGATTTACTGGAAAATACCATGTAAATGTTGCAATGATTCAGCAAACATTGATAGTAAAAACACGGTGTTTGGTATTAAAACTGATTGAACGATCCGATTCGATTTAAAACAATTAACCGAATCGATTCGAATTTCAAACAATTCGGTTTTGCCTAGCCCTCTTCAGAAATTTAAATAAAAAAGGTTTCAAACAATGGTGACGTAATGATTTAACAATAAAGATCCATATATAATAAATAATGTAACTCTTGCTAATATTTGCTTGCAAAACGACCTTTTCTAAAGAAAAAAGTTACATTCTTAGAAAAACTTCGATTTTGCCTGCGGTCAAATTCAAAACATTGACATCATTGTCTGGACGTAATGTCTGTTTGCCACATCAATAATTTAGAGCAAAATAATCCGTTAATTATCTTATAATATTAAGTCAAAAATTTAAGTAAAAATATAAATGCGATTGTTTGAATTGTAAATAAGAACCAAAAAGGTCGCGTGTTTTTCACACTGTAAGAAAAGCGCAGTAAAACTATCGTTTTTGTGAGTAAATTTATTCGGTGATACTGGAATATAACTCCAAAATCGACTTTTTGGCCAATTATGGACTGTTGATGGAACGCACCGCCAAGGTGCATTTATCCAATCAACAAGGAAATTTGTAAATATGTAATTACATCAAATGAACAGTAAACTCACTGCATACTTTTTACTGCCATAAATTAGCTGAAAATGAACAAAGCGTGGGCGAAAGTTCAAGACTTGACAGCTGCAACATTCGGGTTCGACTTGAAGTGCTAATTTGCTTTTGCATAATTCGGACCGGCCTGAAAAAACGATGATTTATTCCTTGATTGTTGAACCCAACTTAATCTCAGTTCCCTGATTCGAGTCGAACTGAAGCACAAAATATCTTAAATATCAGTTGAAGATGTCGCTGAAATTTACACGTATATACAACGAAGTACATATTTTATATTCATATTTGAAGAACAAAATATATCTGATTTTAGCGTGAATTATTTGTGTGGCCAGAAATCAAGTTAAAATTTCAAGTATATTGTCTGTGTAACGTTGGTGAATTTATCTCCTGATTACTGGAAACGAAGATAGAATAGATTAATTTTAAACCTTAAATCCGTGAATCGATTTAATTTGAAAAACTTACCCATTCCAAATAATGCTTGAATCATGCCTATCCGCATATAGATCGGACCGACAATTTTCAAAAAATGAAAAAAATTACGACAATATTATTATTTCCATCATACCTTTTTATAATCCAGTTTTGGCAATTATATAGATTATCGCACCCGCAAAGAAGATCGCCATTTCTAATCCAAGAAATAAATAAAACATCAAGATTTGAAATAAATAAGACTACGTCCATTTTTACATGGGCGGCAAAGATCAAAAATCGTTCTAAGAACGTTGGTTTTCACCATAAACACGATTATTAAAGTATTAAAATGGAAAAGTGCCAAATCGGATATTTTGGGTTTCGCGTTAAAATTACTATTTTGATCTAAGCACCAGAATTAAAATGCGAAAAAGTGTCCAAAAATATAAATATCACGGACTTGTTTGTTTAAGAAATATGTATTATCTTTTTATGTTCATATTTTATTGACAAGGTTTAGACTCAGCACTCCAAAACATTTCGATTTGTTTTGCAGATATTATTTAAAAAACTATTTTGTTAAGCATGAATCACAGATGGACCGCGCCTGACCGTCGCGATCCATCTGTGATACAAACGTAACAAAACTTTGTGATTATATTGTTCAGCCAAACATACTCCACATATGTTTTAATTCTGAAGCATATTTCCATGGGCTGTATGCAATATTCCTTAGCCTCCATTTTTGCGATTGTGTAGCTCTTTGTGCAGTAGAGGTCATACAAGAGTGAAAATTTTATACAAATATACTCTGAATGTATGATTTTCAAGAAAAAATGAATAAAATGTTTCTTTTTTGAAGGTTTCATTTGGCTTCCAAGAATAATTATTTCTCTATTACTCATCGACAAAGTTTTCAATGAATCTTCTTGATATTTCCTGATTATGTTCTCGAACACTAAATTTTGCACAATCGCAGCTCAGATTCGCAAATTACAGTTCACTGTAACCAAAATGCAGTAAAATCACTATTTTTGACAGTATTTATAATCGATGATCGTGAAATAAAATTATAAAATTATAAACGGCATTGACTGATTTCGTCGAAGGTCGTTTCGAACTTCAGCGGTTCAGTTCTTATTGGAATGTTTTTTGCTTCGTGCGTATTTATTGGCATTGGCATTACCGTATCTCTTTGTCGTTTATAAGCTTTCGTTGGTCCTTCGAAGCGGTGATCATGCATGAATTTCTATAAAAACAAATTTTGTCACCGTGTTTATACTATTGGTTTATCGTAATAAAATAAGGAATTAGAAAACAAATTTTCGAAACAAACCACAAATATATAAACGTATTGAAAGGATTTAATTTTTATATTCTTAACCAGATTACAGAATCATGTTAATCATCGATGAATGACGGAATCCAACCGAGGGAACAAATTCTCAACACTTCATATCGAAAAATATTTTTAAGTTTTTGCTGAAATTGAAATTTTTTATAACTTCGAATGAATTATAATATTCGACAATTTTATTGCAATAAACAACAATATTACAGGTTTCAAGTATGTTATGCTTTCAATATAACGAGTATTTATTTTCATTTTTCTCCGGTGAAGAGTATTTTTATAGTCACTCATCTGAGTGAATTCATCCTATAAAGGCCATAAAGGCAAACAAGGCTAGTTATATTGGAAACTAATGTATTTCTGGTTTGGCCGAGCCTATCCAAGTTATTACATTTGGGTGAGTGGTGGGCATATATCAACGTGGCAAAAATCTGTATGGTTAATATCTGACCCCATCAGAAGTTTTTGACTAAATATGTTTCGTTAGGTATATGGATCGTGCCGCGCAGGCACGGTTCATCAGTGGCCTATGCTTAGCAAAGTAAAATTTCCAATTGAAATAATGTTTACAGTAAATTGAAATTATTTCAAATAAATTATTAGTAGGAAGTGCATTAATGCGATATTTTCAAAATGTATAAATTTATATCTTACAGTCCATCAATGACACAAAACCAACTTCACCGCCGGCTCAGGGCGCCCGCTTAATTAATTCCTTTCACTATAACGGTTAAGCACTGTACGGGATGCTCTCCAGCAAGTAGGGTACATTGTTGGTAAATCTTGAAGAAGCTCTTTGTCATTTACAGGAGACCGTTACACTGCGTCTGACCTTGCATGGAACAATACAAATGAAATCCCTATAAAACATTCAAACCCTCAAAATATTGAAGAATACTGATACATAACACAACTGAATAATTTTTTGCCCAACAAAATTCCTCAATATGTTTGACTTACTCTTTACTGTTTTCTAGCATAGGAAAAATGCAAGATTTGGTAATAGTAACGCCACATAATTCTAAAATAATATAACAATGTCATTTACCTTTTTGATTTCGTAAACATTTATGGATTAACTTACCAGGGATGTCGGAACATCGTGGTACAATATAAACAAGTACTTTGTCAAATAATAAATAATAGAATGAGAACAAAGAATTTGATAAATGAAATCATAAAGCAATTTATTGTATCACGCCCTCCTGCCAATCAAAGTCATACGTCAAAGTCATCAAGTGAGTTTGTTGACATTTATTAAAACGCGAACAGGCTAGGGTTAAAATTTGAGCTTTTATATTTCATGTTTTCAATGCTCATAATAATTGTATGCAACCTCGCAGGGAACCGGTTAAAATTCTCAAAGTGAAATTCACGCTAAACATGAGCAGCGTTTAAAAGAAACTAAAGGGGCCTAAATAAAACGGTGACAGTTACTACAAGGGTACATCATCTATCGCTTCTTCGTTACAATTTAGTCGCCATGAGAAAAACACGGAAAATATGCACAATTTCAAAGCACCTAAAGGACTTCGACCGGACTGTAAATTCAGGATTTCTGGTTTGGTAACTCATACTAAACAAACACAAATTTTTGAAAGGAATGAGTAATTGCATCAGATTTTTATGTTGGAAAGCTTTTTGGCTTTGGCGTACGAAGATTTATTTCCACAAGAACTAAGATGCAATTCAATTTCGAATTCGAATCTAATTCGAATATTTTTTTCGAATCGGATCGAATCACTAATTCAATGTAAATACCAATTACTACATTATAACTAATACAACTTGTCTCCATTGTGAATATCGAAAAATCTACTGCTCATATTGTATTTTTAATTCTCACTCCATGTCTAAGAGCAACAATTTTCACATTTTAGTGACAAAATATAATCATCGATTTTGGTACCAAACCAAAATCGATTGTATTTTTTTCGTTGAAAATGAAAATTCTAGTTCATTTAGCAAGTTTTTGTTCCTATAGAGAATTCACCATTGATTCGAATAAATTGTGTTGTGCTTTGTATATTTATTCTCTTAATCTCGAATCATATTACTTCGAATAGATTCGATTTTTCTAATTCCGATTCTCTTTCAGAAATTTATGGTAAAGAATTCAATAAATGGACTATATTCTCACTTCACGTATTTCAATGAATTCCATAAAATATTAGTTCAAACCTTTGTAGAATCATACCTGATCACAGAAAAGAATATCGGATTCATCCAAATTCGATGTGTATCCAAATCAAAAATAATCTCAAAGTGCCATCTTTATTCACAAGGGCTTTGGGATTGAAGGTTCGAAGATCTTGGTTTATATCTAGAATTATCAACATTTATTTGAAATAAAACAACGCGGCGGACGAGAGGGAAAATTGCGACCCGCGTGGTTCGGAATTCGTAAAGATATAAAAACATTCGAATACAGATGTTGTTTTTATTGAACTTCCTGTACGACAATTAGCTATTACCAGACGTAGAAAATATCCTAGACACTAATGAGCCGTAGTTATAACTAGGACTGGGCAAAACCGAATTCGAATCGGATTTGGAGAATTTTCTTAAATCGGATCGAATCATTTATTCCATATGACCAAAAAATATTTCCTCCATTACACATGCAAATTGTCTGCATTTGAAAATACTAACATTAGCATAAATAGACTTGAAGGCAATGTGTTTTATGTCGCACTCCGCGTCTCAGTCCAAATAGTCCATAATTTAACGACACAATACAATTGATCTTGGTCAAATTGCCCGAACCTAGTTATAACGCGCAGTTAGTGATTCCCTCTTTGTCATATGCGATGGCAAACCCATCTACAACTTCTTCATTTCCTTTAGCCGCATCTTGGAAAATGTAGGAAATACTTTGGGCGATTCTAAGGCGCAGTGATCTAGTTCATGTTTGTAGCCCTTGCTAATATGGGTGGTCGTTATTTAGTTAATCATGCTTTCAATCTTACATGACGTGGATTTAAATTTCGTAAAATATTAACAAAAAATAGGAATTCCTGAGCAACTCTTGCAAATATTTCATCTTGAACAATAAACGCGTAAATAATTTTGATAGAAAAGTCTAACATCGAACTTCAAAAAAAAAATTTCAGAATATGCGAAAAACTAATAAATTGTTTAACTTTTATTATAATTTCTTGGCGTAGACCGGAAAACCATAAGTAGCCAAAATCATAAATCATATTTTGCAGTGACAGCTTTTAACATATTTAACTTGTATTTTGTGGTCACAACAAATACATGTTTTGCAGCTGTGAATATTTCTGGTGTATGAAATGTTGCAATAATACGGAAATTAACCAAATTGCTATCACGCGGCAGTCAGGTTGTCTGCCAGAGTGAATAGCAAAACAATGTCATGAGAATAACAACTACATTTTGGTGTTTCAATCTTCTCTTCATTTCGTTACTATTTCATAAACTTGGCATTGAAAATTTCTAACCAAACTTGTTTTGTTAAGTATGGACTAATGATGGACCGTGTCGTTGAGACACGGTCCATCAGTGGTTCATACTTGACAAAATAAAATTTCTCATTCGGCTACCTAGTTTGCAACCAAGTTTTCACGAAATTTAAACGAGTTTATCAGGAAACTAGGTAAGGTATTACTAGGTAACCTAGTTTTACTTTCACAACTAGGTAGTATCTCGATCAAAAACCGGGTATACCAGGCAATGGTTGTTTTGCTGCATTTAAGACATTTTAGGGATATATAAAGAAGTTCACCGAATTGTCTACTTCAAATGCTTTTTTACAATGGATTTTTCTCTTACTAGGTATCATCTACCTTTTCAACCAGGTACCTAGCTGATTTTTTTAAATATCTATTTAAAAAATAAGTAAATTTACCCATTTTACCCAGTGAATTAACTAGGGAAAATTCCAAACAGAAAACTCGGTAAAAGTTGAACTTTTAAACCAGATATCCCCATATCTAGATAAAAGTTTTTGAAAATAAACTAGGTATAATAGGTGAACTTGGTATTTTTACCTTAAATGGCCAACACTAATGCAATGACCATTAATGACAATACCATGGCCATGATGACCATGAACAGCGAGGATGTCATAGTGCAGTCGATGGCATATTGATCTGCTGAGCCTGTTGAATTGATAGTAAATGCATCAAATTTTCCACGATGGAAATGCAATAATTACACCTCTGCTCTGCGCTTTTGCATTGCAGACATTATCAAAATTGCGTAGGATCCATATCCCAGAGGTTAGTGGTCTTTGCAGACATTGCAAGACTGCGAAGAAACACAAAAATTTGCAGTTTGTTCATGATTGTGAATGTCATCTTTTATCAAAACTTTGAAGACGAGTTCTACCCCATTGAGAAACTTCATTTTTTTCAAGCATGAGTCACTGATGGACCGCGCTTTGGCAGCGCGATCCATCAGTGACACATGCTTGACAAAATTGACTTGGATGAAAGACTTCTTACTGGGAGGATATGAACATAATCGACCGACAGGAATCTTAATCTGATTTTGCGGTAGTCTACCGTGCACCGCAATCGGCAAGTTATCACTTGCCATTAGTCATCATTTAAAATAATTTCAAGCATTTGAATCAAGTAGAGTTGTGTCAAGCCTGGCCCAAAAATGAACGCGAGTTTCATTTATGATGCGATTTAAACGTGGCCCGTGTCTTATACAAATTAAACTTTCTATTTAACACGTAATACTTATTCGTAGCTTCGTTTACCAGTCAATGGAGAGAATTCATAATAATAAGTGCGCGTTGCTTTCGAATTTCGCAAAAATTACATTGTCACTTACGCACATTTTAGAAATAGAAACATTGTCACGCCGCCAAAATTTTTCATCATTGCCCACAGCAGATACCACTCATTGAACTCTTTAATGCTTCAGTCTTATTAAATCATTTAATTTAGAATGCAATTGCTGATATAGAAGTTTTGTAGCTCTTGTCACGTATGTGTCCAGTAGTAGTTACTTTAGATGCAGCTTCCAGCCTGTCTTGGTAGTGTGAATTTCATGAATTATTCTTTTTCAAATAGAAAATAAATACTTCGTTTGTGTTCGTATGATTTGCATGGCAATAATTGAAATAGAATTTATATGAGCTATAAATAATACATAATTGCTCTTGCTGGTACCCACATAATGTAAGAGTTAAATATGACCGTCTAGTTAGCGAAGATCTACCACAAAATTTACTAACAGATACTCAAAATAAATGCAAAACCTTCTAGAAAAGACTGCACCAATAATGTAGTATCTGTCTTGGTCGATATTTACCACTACCTCTTCTTATAACTATGTGAAACGGTAATGAAATTCCATAACCTAAGCATCTTTCGTTTTGCATCCAAAAATGTGTTACTATCTTCTCAAATTATGCTTTTAGTTTCTCATTCTGACATTTTTCATGGACACTTCTTGGAGTGGATCACCTGACCAATGCCCTGTAACAGCGCTCACTTACAGACGGACAAGGTTTGAGTTATGGAGTCGGCTTAGCCAATTCAAGCTATTATATCCTGGCTTGAGTGGCGGGCATAGATTAACAAGTCAGACTCGTTGGGACTCGAACCCAAGATCTCTAACCAGCGATGCCAACATGATACCTACTAGGCTATTGCGCCTACGATAAGTCCTACACTGTAACAAAAGTACAGTAAATTTACTGGTAATTTGCAGTACTTGCATATTTCCAAAGTTAAATAAAGAAACGCCATGTCACCTTCGCGGTGCGTTCCATCAAACACCCCGTATTTAACGAAAAAAGTCAATATTGAATTTTTTTCAATACTAATAAGTACAATTACTGTCAAACACCAGCGTTTTTTTTTCATTTTTAGTTAAAGTGTAGTCCGAAAATTTATTTCGTCAACCATACCTCGTTCCTCAGAACAAAATTTTTAATCGATCAACACGATTGGCTACCAATTCGCACCTATTCACTGTGGAGGTTCCACAATGTCACAAACAGTTTTATGCAAGAAGCTTTTTTCCAAGAATATCAAAACTTTGGAATTCCTTGCCTTCTTGCTGTTTTCCCGATCGTGTTGACCTACAAGGCTTTAAAACTCGCGTTAATAGACATCTATCAGGGATGGGGGTTCTTTAGTTCCTGCTCCTGCATTTTATGTAGCTCTTTGCACTTTAGTGGCTGCAGGAGAATTTTCAAGTTTGATTCTTCTTCTGTGTCCTTGCTCTGAGCGAATTTCAATAAAAAAAAATAAAAAAAAATTTTTGCGACTGGGGCATTTTACGATGGGTTAATCGGCTTGGAATGTGGCGCAATGAAATGTATAAATATTATCATTTTAAAACAAAAATGACAACGCATAATGCAATAAAAATAATTGACAATAATTGGGAAGATGGAGTATTCTTAAGAATTACAAATTTTTAATGAGAATGGCAATAAAATTTTTAGCATATTTGTTTTTTATTCTCCGAAACTGATTAAGAGTTCAAACTGTTTTCAGAATCTTACTTTGATCACCTGACCCATATCTAAAAGGATACGTCAATCGCGCAACCATCTTGAATCAACAGATTTTGGGATTTCGTACTGTTTCATTATGGTAAGCCTCTTCTATTAGTAGAAAAGTTTTTAGAGAAAAGTAAATTAATTGCCAAGAGTACGTTAAAGATGAACCGCTCACGCGCGTTGCGATTCATTTGTGGTCCTTGCCCGGCGACACATAAATGCCATGTTTTGTGGATTGGAAAAGCCACAGGCTAAAGGGACTATATTTTGGTTATTTTAAGCGGATTGAAATATGGGGTGGTGTGGGCGGGGGAACAATTCCCTAAAATTGCGTTTAGACAATACGTGCAAAATTTGTTTCGTACTCAAAAATGACGAAAATTAAGATAAAAATTCCCTAGATTCGTTGTAATACCAGGTCAAACGTAAAATCGTCAACATGGCGTATTTTTAACTTTGGAAATAAGCATTTAAATAAATATGCACTTTCAAATGACCAGTAAATTTACTGTACTTTTGTTACAGTGTGGATATAATGGTATCCGAACAACTCCACCGATAGAACGCTCTGTCAATGCGGCTTACCATAATGTGTGGCGTATGTTTGCATATGCATTTGGTTATGGTATGAACCACATATTTTGCTCACAAATTGAATACAAAGTAACAAGAGCACCGTAAATTTACTGGTCATTTGCAGTAATTGCACATTTCCAAAGGTAAAAAACGCCACGCTGATAAAATTTATGCCAATTAAGGACTGTTGTTAGACTGCATCTTTGCGGTGCGTTCCACCATCTCATATTTAGCCAAAAAAATTCACTTCTGATTTTTTTTCAATACCTCCAATTAAATTACTGTCAAAGACCAGTCATTTTTTGCATCTTTGTTACAGTGTAGTTCGAATACAATGACAAAATTTAAGGATACCTTTTCCAATTCCCAATGTCCATGCTTCGTTGAAGAAGCCTTACTATAAAAAAAATTTAATGGCATTTTACGTGGCGAATTTTTAATGAAGACATTTATATATACTTTGTTCGGAATTTTTAGACGCTGCCTGTGTATCCGGCTAATGCCACATTGTAGGTTTATCTATTAAACATTGCGTTTATGAAAATTCTGAACCATAACGGCCACCGGTGTATTGAAACTTAAATCCGCTTGTGGCAATGACAATATGCACGTAGTCACGCACGCAGTATCTGCCTTTTATTTCAAATATTTTTAAATATTTTATTTTGAATATTTTGATATTTTTTGGATTTGGACATGGCATATTCTTGACTAAATAATATTAGAATTGAGATGGGGTTGTTCAACAAAATACTTTTAAAAAAATGTTTGATTGGATACTTGTGGAAAGATTGTGGCACTTTGCTATAGGCTTTTTACTCGGCTGAAATCGAAGCATACCATCTTTGGTTTGGAATGTGAATGAAGAAATTGTAATCAGTGCTATCGCGAAAATTATATGGCTGTGAATGCATATTGTCCATCGTGTTGTTTTTGACTCTACGTTATCAGAATCTTATTTTGTCAAGCATGGGGCACAGATGGACCGCGCCTCAACGGCGTGATTTATCACTGTCCCATAGTAAACAGAACATATCTCATCATATTTCTTAAGACGTGGCAAGAAGACTCTAGTGAGGGGGAAGCACAAAAATAAGCAAATTTTGCGTATTAGGGGTGATCGTCAGACTGATGCTCCACTGAGTTTTCCCTAGCCACTAGCTAAACACGAAGATTTTTTTCAGGAATTTGTCAAATTGGGATCTCGTCAACAAGAAGCGGTCTATCTGTGACTTGACGATACACAATTTCTGATTGGGAATCCTCGTCAGAAACAGATTGTAAATTTATGTTTTGTTAAGCATGGAACACTGGTGGATCGCGCCAACCAGGCGCGGTCCACCAGTGTCTCATGCTTAGCAAAATAACTCTTTTTAATAGAAACCTTTACGTGCAGATCTACACGAAGCAATTGGTGAAGATAATTGATGGTAAAAACTTTGTTAATTTAATGATTAGACGACAGAAGTTAATTTGTACTTATATCAATCATTGTCAAATTATTTCTTTCATGTTACAATCTACTGTTACCACGTACCTCAAAAATTGACAGTTATTCGTTAAAAACTCATTTTTGTGAGAATTTGACGGTTTGAAAATTCGAGCATATGAGAGTGGCTGGATAAAACGAGCATAAATTTCCTTCTATTCATATCAGTTTACTATACAGTATTATATTTTATAACACCTTCGTTGTTAACAATTTAAAACACTGAGCATATCGTATATCATATTGAACTGGTTGAGGGATTAGGAAATGGGCACTCGGTCACGTACCTCCTTCCCATTTTAAGAAATAAACATATTTAAAACGCATACATTAACAAGGAAAAGTGTCAAGTTTGAATCATTTTTCGGTGAAATTACAAAAAATAGAAAAAAATTTTTTTGCGAGATTAGGGCGCGCAATTCCATTTTGTGTGTTTTATGATATTATAACTTTGAATACATGCATTGTTTTAATGTGTTTGGCTCTGGCACTGTCATGTTAAGGGCGTACCGTCAATGGCTAAGTATCTATATGTTTAACGGTATTATTTCGAGTTTAAAACGATTTACTGGAAAGCAGAGGCAGAATTCATGCAACTTTTGTTGAGTAAATTGCTTTGACGCATCCATGACCAACATAAAAGTTTTCCCATCTGCACTAAGCAAACAAAAGTCACGGAAGTATTTCAATTAGTCTTTATCTTCAACGGTGCTAATGGAAAACGTGAACTTTTACTACAAGGTAATATTCACGTTTTTCAATATGTATCGTTTCATATTTTATTTATATATTTTTATGTAAATCGCATCGAAAAAATAACACTTGTAACTTGATGTAGACGTCTTTCTGTCCACCTGGTCAGAAATTTTATTTTGTCAAGTATGCGCTACAGAGGGACCGTGTCTCATCGACGCGATCCATCAGTGACTCATACTTAACAAAAGATATTTTGACGAAAATGGGCAACAGTGTACGTCACTTAGGTATAACATAATATTTAACTTAAAACTCTGGAATTAGTGCTACCGCAAAATCTTCATTGTAATCACATCACGCGAAAAAACAGAAGGGTCCTTCATATCTACTAATTTGCTAATTTCCTATTTTTAGTGTGGCGGTTTGGCCAACGTTGAGCATTTTGTCAGTTATAAGTGTTAAATGCTAACAGTAATGACTCCTAATACAGCAAACAGTTGCATGAAATGCGAAGCCAGAAGGAGCATCCCTAGCAGCAAAACATTCCATAATGAACTGAACCGTTAAAGAAAAGTGTATTAGTTATGTTTTATTAGAAATTCAGTCTAGACAAGGTTAGAAGACCTATCCAGAATAGAAAGAAAACGAACGCCGACCAATGGAGCAAAACCTATAGGTAGCAGTATAAAATAAAACGAACACAACTGCAACCTATATATGTGGAGACAATTCGTAAAAATTGAACCGCTATACCGAAGTACAGTGTTGTGGTATCTGTACAAAGGTAATACAGTTTACCACTCTTTGCCAGTTAAACTACCGATGTTTTTTCGTACTGTTTCAGCTATTCATTCGCGAAGTGTGTACCAAAGGGCATCGTCAGTGACTCGGTAAATATTAATAATTTGTAATATTTATTTGTCAGTGATATTTTGCAAGAAAGCAATTTTGGGCCATTTCTCCACAAAAAAAACATTCGTGTGTTTTTGAATATTCAGAAAATGAGCGCATATTCGACCTTTCTGACCTAAATCTATTTTGTATTTTAAATAACTCAAACTTGATCAAAGATAATGCTATATAATATGTTCTGAACATAGCAAATAAACAGAACCATATAATTTGGCAGAAAATAATGTTTTTCAAACGAAATTTGACACCCCTATCTCAATTCAATGATTTCGCAAATAACATTTTTACGATCTAGCATGGCAATTGATAAATCGCTCTTTCAGAGCGATTTAGCAATGTGCCACACTTGATCGATTTTTCCTATATGTTTGCTTAGCACCCAGGTGCAAAATTTCTTGAATTTGTGAAACAATTGTAATGTTATTGGTTATTACGGGAGAAATGTATGCTGTTTGCACTTTTCCTTAATTTGTGGTTGAAATGTCAGTTTTGTCAGTCAACAACTAAAGTGATTTTTAACTTGAACTTGGGGCGGGTTATGCCCTAAAATTTTTGAACAAATAAGAAGCAAAACTTGTGGTCGTAATATCGAGAGCCCCTAAGATATGGGCGTGTATATAAACATTGATAACACCGATGGCGATAAATTAAAATAACGATATTCCCGATACCAGCAACAATATCGACTTAAATTGAATTCAGAAGTTTAGATTCAGAAAAATATTTACGATTTCTACACATTTGATTATATTTTTTATAAAGGTAAGTGAAATTTTACAAGAATGGTTTTACAGATGAATTTTTTTTTTTTTTTGAAAAATAATGGCAATTGCCAAAAAAATCAATATTGATATGGGCCAATTTTGAACGAAATAGATAGCGACATAGCGAGACATATCCATTGTGTAGACTTCTTTAACTAACATATTCAATTCCTGTAATACGAATTGACTAAAATCAGAGAGAAGTAATTTTATCATCGCACAGGCACAACAGTTGCTGGAACTACACCTCTCCTTGTTATATATATTATTGTATGTTAGATAGTTCCCTTCAAGTTTTGCTTTATTGAATCTTCGTTGTTTGAAAAACAACCTACTTGGATTTTTAATTTTTATTTGGGAAAAACCGAACAAAACTTCTTCATAATATGGTCAAAAATGTCCATTTTTTTGACAGTATGCACGATTTTTGTTTCGCGTAAGAGAATTTCTTAACAATTCTAGATTAAACGCTCAACTTTCTTATTTTTCAAACTAATTAATTTGATGGATTGAGCCAACTAATTGATTGTATTGAAAACAGCACAGTAGACAAGAAAATTTGAAAAACAACGAACTTGCGTGAACTTTTTTCTCTTAAATTTTTGCCACAACAATTCTAATCCATAAGCTAATCAACATACTGCTTTGTCATTAAAAAGTATTACAAAATACTCGTGATATTAATCGCGATTAAAAACTGTTAATGCTTATACTTTATGAAGTATGAACTGTGAATTTTCTTCAATGTGTAATAGGAACCTATTAAAGAGAGACATATTTTGGTCTCTCGGCCATATATTGGAATGAAGATATAATTCGGGCTTTCCATTTCTTAAAAAACTTAGTTTGCCAGTAGCGTATTTATTTAGGGCCTCGAAAAAAGAGGGACAGAAGTCAAATTATGACGCCCTAATGGGCCACGCTGGTCAATATTCGCCTTCTTAAATAACGCTTTTATTGCATACAACGATGTAACAGACACTGAGACGGCGCGATTCATCTTTAAAAAAAAACTTTTTAAGGAAAATCGAAATCAATCTAATTGTGATCGAGATGGTTCTTTGTTTTATATTTTATCGGGTACTTATTCTCTTTCTTGTTTGTCTTTTCTTATGGATCATTGTATTCTGTAACTGTGGGAAGCCATGGACTATAGTGGCCAATAAATACTGGAATAAAATTGTCGATTGTATCGTGTAAATGCCTGCTCTGTGATGTAATAAGTTGCATGGTAGTAGTGCTTTAAGTCAAATAATTTTAGATAGCGAATTATGTTAATGCACCTCAAAGCCTATATAAATAATGGAGCATGGTTTTATGCTCAAGGAATGCATGTTAAATAGTCAACTACCTGACTTGGGTTATAAGAGTCAGAAAACCTCAGACCAAAACTTTTTGTCGAGTATAAGTCACTGATGGATCGCGCCACTATGGCGCGATCCATTTGTGACTTATGCTTGACAAAAAACAATTTCTAATATAAATATTATGTAAATATATTTCCGTTCCGATTGTCGTAAACGTGTTTTATTAATTCATTTTCGCAAACTTGTTATATGAAAAAGCTTAAAACAACAATATTTCGTAAGAAGATTGATGTTGAATACTAACTATTGACTTGACGATAAATCTATTTAAGTTTTGTTTCTTTTTTCACGTGATTTTTAAGCTAAAAACAATTAAATCGTCAGTGATTATTGACCGGAAAATAATGTATGAGAAAGTTAGTATTGTTAGTGTTACCACTAATTTAATAATTAAAACTTTGTGCTGGAGGATTCATTGAATTTTAAGTATCTATAGATTCAACAGTAATTGGAATTCGAGTTGGGAATTTTCGTCTGTGGCTTTATTTTACTTAACTATATATGTTGGGAATAACAAAGGTTGAAATGACTGTTATCTAGACCAGAATAATTTTTTGAACGTGACTTGAATCCACGGGAGAGTCAAACCGAAATATTTAGAATTCGAACATTTTTTTGAATCGGATCGAATCACCAACTTTCATATAAATAGGAAATGTCAAGGCGGGCCAGGTATATATAGTATATTGATGTAAACACTATATTTTTGATTCACTCTCACATTATACATATTTCACTAGAAAAATATTTTTTCAATACATTGTAATCGTCAATCATGAGATTGGTCAAAAATAATTAAATAATTCGCATTACAGGAGTCATCCTAAATGTTAAATATTGTCTTGATTAATTTAGAATAATTCCATTTGAGCCTATTTTGTCCATGATAGCTCTCACACTATTTTATTTTTATTTTGCTCTAAACCATAGTCTATAATCTATATCAATTAAAAAAAAATGAATTTATAATACCAGAATATGAAGAAAAATCTTGTTTCTCTTTATTTGAAAATAGAATAATAATAAAGTTTATGAATAAGCATTTTATATGCATTTATGTGCTTATAGCTGTCCCATCGTTTCAAATTGTTTAAAACGGAATTTTTATTTTTGTCATTTGATCAAATCGGAGTGGGAAAAAGTTTATTCAAAGGGAAAATTTTTCAAAAAAAAAAATGAGAACCGTCAACATTAATTTTTTCTTATCTTAATCAAAGTCAACCTTTATAAAGTTTTTACCATTTCAATTACAGAAATTACATTTTGTTAAGTTTGCTTAACAAAACATGCTTAACAAAACGTGCCTGGCTGAGATCCTGCTCTCTTCAAAAATCTTCCGCAATCCGCAAAGCCGTTCGCTTTCATTTTCAGTTGAAAGTGAAAAATTACTTAACTATGACAGATTCCCATGGTTTGCGTACATTCAAGTAATCAATCGTAATAAAGTATGCTTTAACCTCGCTTATTTAACGTCAATCGGCGCCCGGTTGATTACCCAACATGTCAAGTGCATTTGTACCGCGAGTTGTACGTTATGCGATTGTGTAAGATCTCTGCAATGTATTTTGCTGCAAGAACTTTGTTTTAATTAAACTCAATCTATGCAAGTCCGGAAGCCGGGCCCTATACTCTGAATAAATTTATGCAAACAGGTTTCGTCATGCATGAGTTATTGTTGGATTGATCTATGTTTCATGCTTGGAAAACCCGTTTCCGTAAAGAAACCAACCAGAGGTCACTCATATGGCAAAAAGATTAGCAACAGCAACTGTAAGTATGATACATTTAGTGCTGAACTGAACCGATATATTACAGCGCATGGTACAGTGTATGATAGCTGCCCTGGGCGGAAAAACGTTCCACCACTTCTTTTAACTATTGATTGTTCTCTAGTTAGTTGAGGCATTACCAAAACACGTTTCGTTAAATGTAAAATATAAATCAATTTTTGATTGACTTACTCTGTGCATTAGATATTTATCCACATTCGAGTTTGAATTTGTGATATTCCATTATATTTGATGGGATTCACTTTTGGCTCATGCCTGGTCAGCGCAACAAAATGAATCAAACTATGAAATTAAATGGTAAAACAAAGCATGCATAGTCCTATATTGCCTGTGAACTTACGGATGCAATTTTGGGCACTATGGCAGTAGGCATTCTCTACAATTATTTTTCTCTTGGAAAAAAATGCGTCTCGTTATTTCTCTCCTATGGCTGAAAATTGTTGGTTTATAAACCGAAAAAGGCAAATGGACTCTTGTGTTGTTAGGGAAAACCTATATTTTAAAGAGTAATGCTGGTTTGAATGATCACAATTTAGTATTAAATTATTTGATTGGCTTCCTTTAATATTTATGAATGTCTTTTTATATAATTCGCCGAAATGTCTATATCACTTTATTTATTGGTAATTGAGTAATTCAGTAAATGACCTTGCTTAGAGCCTACTGCATTGAGTGATATCTGCCCAGGGAGGAACCTACCGGGGCGCTTACACCCAATAGCCGTTAAGCACGAATCTTTCTCGTGGCAGTGTATCTGTTCAATGCTACAGCTGCTAGCAAAGCACAACTGTGATATTTTGGGTAATATGAAGTGCGTGAGCGCCTAATAGTGGTATAATGTTTCGAGTTCGGTGTAAATATTTGCGAACATGGTAAAAAGGATGTTTTCGATATTGTCCAGTTCAAATTTCACGGAAAAATAACTTGCGGTGATTTATCGAGGGATTTTTTGAAAAAAATAACCGATTATCCTCAATTTAAGAAAATAACATTTATTCCAATAACATGACGTCACACTAACGTAAAAAATGAACGTATAGTTTCGTCAATCACGGCCCAATGATATTGGATTTTAATTTTTCAACATGTGATATAAAAAAGACAACTTTCTTCAGTCAAGTATGGCCCACATATGGATGAAGCCCAACGGCGCGATTCATCGGTGGTCCATACTTAACTATAAAATATAGATTAAAAAAGTATCTCAGATTCAAAACCAACAAAAATATTTGTTTTCGTTTTTTTTTGGATGATGTATAGCTTTTGATTGACATTCGTCATTTATCCGCATCGATATCAGTAAATAGATGTCGTTTAATATACGTCACATGTTATTTTTTCGTATTTCGTCAATATTATCGTTGTTTTGGTGAGTTATGACATAATATTTGCGAAGCTAAATATAGAATAGAGGATACAAAAATGCGTTTAATATACGATTCGTGGATTTCCAAACGGTCTTTTACTCGAGGGACATGTAGTAGACCAAGTAATCAACTATACACCAACTACACCACTTGTCAGTGGGGATGGGGAAGGAACCGGGCAGTCGATTTTTAGTGCGTATATATCGTTTAAATTTAATCGAATAAATCTGTACCTTTTGCACTTCATTTCAACCATGGCCGACCAGTTTACTGAAAAACCAGCCGATAGTAAAAACTTATGTATTTATTTGTCCACGGTGGAAATCGATCATTCTTCTTGTTGATTATCTCATTACACTCCTATTTTGCTCTCTCTCTTTCTCACTCTCAGGACACAGCATAGTAGCACTCATTGGCTTCACCCAGTCCCTCCATTTCTCACCCACTTTTAGACCTTCATTTCTTTTTCCTTTTTTTCTTTTTCCCCCTCCCCCTCGTGTTTTCACGCCTCGCGTGACGGAATAATCTCCATTTTCGTTGACTCACACTATCATGTTGTTTACCACAATACCACAAACGGATATAACATATCTCCAACTCCATATCAGAAGTCTAAGTGGCATCTTAAGAGGCCCAGCCAGAAATAAACTTGAAAGTGTTCATTGAAGATAATTCCAGATATGAAAAACTATATTTCGATATGCATAAGTGTCAAGATATGGTTCTGCTTACCCGTCTTCATGCTATCCGCTTATTTATGCAGATTTCTTGTCCCTCGCATTTTCAAGTTTTACTAAACATGGATCAAGGATAAATCGCGCTTATGAAGCGCGATTTATGCTTGATTCATGTTTGGTAAAATGTTCTATGGTGATTTTGGTGGATGAAAATTGTAAGCGGAAAAGAGTTAAATCAACAATGACATTGCATTTGAAAAGTTACGTTACGTAGATCACGCGACATGATGAGTTGAAAAGTACAAATATATGAGTGAAATGTTAGTAATTACGCAATAACATTATAAAAAATACGTTCCATTGGTTGAGCCATTGAACCCCCAATAACAGACATTCAAAACATTGTTATGGATGATAGTCTTTCTCTATTTTTTATTCTCTTAATGCTGGCTCACTGAAAGTTTATGCAGCCAACAATTGTCATTTTTATGAATTTATATGTCTTAACATTACTTACACTTATTTCATGAACGATTTTGTATGTGACCAGGGTGGGTACAAAGTTTGATGACCACTCAGTCGTATCGCATCCTCACGGTCAATACCGAGACGATTTTGAATGACAAATATTTAATTGAACTTTCGTTCTATATGTACTTTGTGGTTCACAAATAATAAAGCTCCCCCTCTCTCTCTCTTTCCTTCTTTCTTAGCGGAAGAGGTATGTTAGTTTGATCAGAAGTGTTAAGAAAAATAGTGAGTTTCACAGTCTTCGTCGATCATGTCTCAGCAAAAATCGTATTTTTGCGACTCACAGCGCCCAAAGAGACTCGTGCTTGAAGAAGCATATGAGTTTACCATCACCATCGAGCATGTCCTTCAGCAAGTCGCGTTATTGATGCTTGAAATGCTAGATATATACGCACAGATTTATAGTTATTAACGAGGCAAGTTTGTTCCTTTCTTCGGTTGTGTCTAGCAGCCTCTTGGTTAAAGCAAATTTCAGAAAAAACCTCACAGAAATTGACCATAGATCTGTTTCATGTTAAAATGTTTTCGTGTCATTGCGTTTTTTCCGTTTCGTTCCTTCTTCATATTGAAAGAATATACATGCTCTCAAAAAGTCAACTCGAAATTCAAGTTTAAGAAATTTTCCCTCACAATTCCTTTTTCATCATACGCACGCTACAATACGCTGCAGGATTAATCTTTTCGGTTTGAAAGATCATTTGTGGTTCTAGAAAAACAAAGTGCGCAACGTTCTTTAATAAGAACCAAACAAACAAACCATAGATTATCAGATTTCGAATTTTTTCAGTGGTTTTAACCAGACAAAATTTGTCAACCTTAATTGTCTGTTTGAAGTAATGCTGTCACGACTATCTTGGGTGGCTCGAAAAAGGTCATTTACAAAACAGCAAAAGTTACTCGCGTTGTATTAGCAATTTCAACTCAGAAACATTGTGCCAAAATATGATAATAAAGTATGAGTCACTGATGGATCGCGTCGAAAAGACGCGGTCAATCCGTGGTGCATGCTTGACAAAATAAAATTTCTGATAAGGGGAATTCAATGATTTACTATTGAACACACAGTACTTGTTTTAGCTTCGAGATGCAATTTAAAAATTATGGCTTAATGATGTCATTGTGAAAATTGAAAATCCATTTTGCATATCTGATTAGTGGCATTTGCAACTAATATGTTACTCATATGGAGTCAGTCTCACATACCTATATCTTTTGTCATTGCAGTAATTACATATTTACGAAAGTGAAAAGATTTATGCGTTTGGACTGTTGATTGTTGATGGACCGCACCTCGATCGGCGGTGTGCTCAACGCCGAAAGTCTGATTTTATAGTTCATTTCTATACCGCCATGCAAAATTACTGCCAGAAAAACAGACTGTCATATCAACAGACTATGCACGTTTTTCTGCGTGTTCCAAACGCAACAAAAAAGTGAATAAGTTGCAGATAAGTTCCATCATCGTTCACCGCAGACGTTTTTTTGTATGGCTGCTTGCCATATTCGTGGTGGTAAGCTGGTTGACAGCGCAGCGCTCTCTATCAAGCCATTATATAGGCCGAATATCATAGAGAAGATAAGATGAGATCATACCAATGACAACATAGATAGAGTCGGAGTTACATAAGTTAAGTTTTTACGTCCCACTGAAATCAGACAACACATCACACCATATACTGTCACATATAGATTATATTTCAAACTATGCCACTGGACCTGCTGAATGTTGCAATTTTACTCTTTTGTAACGATGGGCACTATGGCCTATTTATCATGGTGTCATCGCAGGTTGAAAACCGTTCGAGACCCAGCAAGTCGGGCTCGTTAATCCATTCCCAGATCAGATCAGATTTGTCCAACAACAAGTTGGTTCAGGGCGTTCCACTCCAATGAGTGACTATGAAAATATAAAAAAATAAACAGTAGAATACGATTGTAAAATGGAATAACTTCAACCAAAATTTAAATACGAAAATCTTCATAATTTATGAATTTAACAAATTCTCTTAATCAATCCTCTTATAAGTGCGGTGATTCAAAAAAATTTTATAAAACCTCTAGACATTTTTGAACTTTCATACTTTCGGGTATATATAGTATCTATTGTTATTTTATGCAGCACTGCGGAAGAATATTTGAAAGATTGAATCGAATCAGATCAAATCATTATTTTGTCATTACATTCATTGTAACATTCCAATACACCGTAATTACACCGCCTAAGGGTTCAGAAGAAAAAAGTTAGAAAATATGCTCGAGACGTTGAACTCTCTTCTTCTTTTGATAAAAAAATAATTGGATCGATTGCATAGAAGGCATACCCAATCATTTTTTTTATTTTTTCAGTCCTCGACTCCTAGATGCGTTTAGTGGCGTCGAAAGATCTTCAGCGTTGAGAGATCCGTCATATGTAAGAAAAAGGGAAAATTGAAGTCATTGACCTAAAAAATAAAACATTCTGTCATTTCGCAAATGTCATCTGCGAAAACATAATCTGATGAACATCGTCACAAATTAGGCACAAAAATACTGACCTGGGAGCCACGGGTTAAAATTTGTCGCCTTGTCACATTTTATAAGGTTCAAAGCCTGAACAACAACCTCGTGTTTCCGCCACCATTGTATTTATGACTCATGACATAAATGGCCATTGTCTCTGCATTGATCAAGGTGCCAATGCCTTTGTTTAACCAATTGTCTAACCCCTATATAACGAGTGGTTTTCAACGAGATAAGTCCATACTATTCACAAGAATAAATGCGCAAGTGGTGAAAGTATAATGATGTATTTTATACCGCCGACGCTTCGAGTTTATATCGACAATCTTCTCCAGGACAATGTCCCTGGGCAGTACTCTTTAGCCTACACCGGACAAAGTAAATTTCTGAAGTATAATTGAAGTCCTATTCCGGCTTGAATGTAGATTGGAAAATCAATCTGTCGTTTTGTCAAGCATAAGCCATAGCGCCGCAACTGCGTTTTGACAGTGTTGAATGTATTTATAAATAAAAACGCTTACCTTCTGAAGGAAAAAACTATATCATACGCTTCACAGAAACAATGAAAGAAAGCAATTGTAACATGATTTGTAATTACGTATCTCACACAAAACCTGTCACAAAAGATAATCTTATCCTGAAGTTTTGACACAAACATGACATTGCAAGTGAGAAGACAAGAAAATCGCATTTGCTCATTGATATCTACTCAAATCACTCAGTGATAAATGTGGTGAAACGTCAAATTTCAACTCGGTTGCCAACACAGATTTTTTGATTTGATTTTATTAAATAAAGAATATAAGAAAATTCAAGTTCATAGCGTAAGGAAGTGATGAGGAAGAGGACGAATTGTTTGCTATACTGCTAGACAGGGGTTTCTATTTTCTGCAACCTGCAAAGTACTATTCTGAAGGGAGCGCAATGGTTGAGCATCGAAGCATGGACCCTTTGGACAATACAATGGCGCGGGAAAGTTCGTGGTAAAACGGTCAAGCATCACACCATCAGGCTTCCATAATACGACGGTATAATATGCGGTTTAATTTTACATTAACAGATTAAGCAGGTTTAAAAAATATGCTAAACTCCACACAGACTGACCCAAAAAGACGTGCATGTCGAATTCGCTATATTAATTTCTAATGATATGGTGCCAACTTATAAAACTTATGAGATTATTGGATTTCTGCCAAATATCGGATAACGGAAGTAAATCACATAGTTTCGCCCATACGAAAAGTGCAGTAACTTTACTTGACTATATTCAGAAAAAACTTTTGAATTCAATCATAGGCTGTTTTGGAACGTGTCGGTGAGGTGCGGTCCATCAACAGCCTATAATTGGCATATAATAATATCAAATTACTATAAAAGTACTGTAAATTTATGCAATTTATCACAGTGTATGTTTATTAATGTAGGTTTGTTAAATTGCGGTTTTTTGTGATATAGTTTAATTACACATAGGACGGCATGGTACTGCTTAATAAAAAGACTGATTTTACTTTGCTTTTCCTTTTTTCTTATCTCAAGATAAAACACTATTTTGAATGTCATCTTATATCTTTCTGGAGACATTTAAGATAGAACATCGGTTCACCAATCACACTTCGTTAAGTCTCTGACGTTATCGATTTATATTCGACATTATCTTTTATAAACATCTGGTGATACGATATTTATGAAAATATACTTCGTTAAATTTCCATTTCCTTTTATAATTATAGAGTTCGAACAGCCACAAACAGCAATATCAGCAATCTTTCTACCTTTTCTTAACTCTTCATCTCATCGTTACTTCACAGTACATTTTTTATTGTGTATTAATGTTCAATATATATATTTGAAGCAAGGAATTAGCAATTATAATTAGGGTTGGACAAAAACGAATTATATATGAAATTCGAATCCGATTCGAATATTTTCTTCGAGCCGGATCGAATCAATAAATCTTTGTAAATAGCATGTTTTGTTTTGCCTTTACAATTCATGCCTATTATAAAATATCGATAATACTGTATTCACTGATAATGACTATTAGAGACGTGAACACACTTAATCTTTCACAAATATATTCCTCTATTTTTTTCTTCAAAAATCATTTGGAATTCGAATCTGATTCGAATAATATTTTCGAATCGGATCGAATCACTAATTCTACGTAAATAACAAATATCACATTTTTCATTTCACGCTATAGTGTTTAACAGAGTTGAGCAAAAATTTTTATATTTCAACGACAACATGGTATCGATTTTGGTCTAATTTGATCAATAGGTCAATAGCATTTTGAAGTTAAAAATGAAAATTCTAGTTTTTTTAGTAAGTTTTTGTGCGATTCATGATTGATTCGAATAAATTGTGCTTCGAATCACCTCATCGAATTGCCTATCCCTATCTGTGTGAAAAATCACCCTACCACGCGCACTTCAGCTTAATTGAAACGGTTTCATTTAAATCCGAGGCTTTTGAATCTTGGGGTCGATCGTGTTAAGTATGAGCCACAGATGGCTGTGGGCGCAACATTTGTTTGAGAAGTCATTGCAACGTTAATTCTTCAAGAATCTCTAAACTTTGCAATTCTTTGTCTTCTCACTGGTTTCCTGATTTGTTGTTTTTGCTTAAATCAATATTTTTACCGGACAACGAACACCCGACAAATGAAAAAAATCTCAAAGTCAATCGGTTCATTTATCTAGTTATGCTACAGTGAGAATTTTGGTTATAGGATCGAGTGTTCCCGTAAACGATAATTCGCGCAAATGGACATTGTGTGGTTACGTCAAAGAAGGGCCATCGAGACTGAGAATTGAAATCCCAGCTGACACTTTTTTTCATAGTTCGATTTCCGGAAACCCCGTGCGGTTGTGGTAATGTATTCAATTTCCTAAATATATATTCCGTGAAACGTCAGTTCTCGTTAATTTTTTAGTACAGCTGAGCAAACATTGTGACTGTTTCTTTATATACCACAAAATAGGAGTGAGATAAAAAAAGAAAGGAAAAACGGGAGGTCAGGTAGAGTGCGGTGGGTTGGGGATAGACCGGTAGGCAGGTCTGGGAATGAGTGGATCAGAGTCAATTTGACCAAAATTGATTGGATTTTGTCGTTAAAAATAAAAACTTCAGTCCGTTTTGTGAGCATTTGTTTCTACGAACAATCCGTGATTGATTCGAATATATTGTTTTTCGAATCACATAATCGAATTGCCCAGCCCTAGTCACAATTATATAAAAAGAAAAAACTCCTCCAATGGTATAAACAGGCGAGGCGTCTATCTGGCCTGTACATATATTCATCTCTCATGGAATTCCAACATAAGTCTGATGAAATGTTTAAACATTAGGTTTGGATAACATAATCCTGTCATGGCGCTGATCAACTTTGGCAAGATTTTTTTTTAGGTTTTTTCGAAGTATTGCTATGCCCTGTCCTCGAACCTACCGGGGGGCCTATATCCAACAATTGTTAAGCACGGACCTTTGTAGTGACTGTGTATCTGTTCTATTTTCAAAGTCTAACAAACTAATATAGTGTCATATCGCATCAAGTGGCCAAACCCACAAACTATGAGCAAGCAACGCTCAATTATTTTATGCTGGTTAGATCGACGAAAAATGCACCAAACGATAAAGTTTGAGACACATTGAGGAAGACGAGATTTTATCGCCGATAAAATATGATAATTGAATGGAAATAGTGGTTATTCAGCTGTCAAATAGCATTTGATAATATTTATTATTTTTAGACTCATTATTTTTATCAATATCTCGATTGAAATTTGTATCTTAGATCAACCACTAAACTGAATTTAAGTCGAGAAAAAAGTTAGATTAAAATACCCTTTGTCAATGTATGTGTCACTGTTGGATCGCGTCACTAAGGCCTTGTAAAAAAAGATCAATAATTTTCCTCCTAACATTTCTGCAACAAACCTTTCAGCAATTGCATCAAATTTTACATTACAGCGAGCTCCCTCATTAATTTTTGCAAGCTTATTGTAATTTTCTAATCGTAATTTTTAATGGACAAGACGTAGAAATACAATAACATTGCAATTGTACTAAATTTGTACTTTTTGCTTATCAAAGTACAGACATCATCTTGAAAAAAAAATTATCTTTTTAATTGACAGACACACCTATTTTATATATTTATAAGTGGTGATGATTAGACGAAAGTTATGCACATTCTGTTTGAAATAATATAAAAATAGGGCATATAAGTTTCTGTAGTATATTACTTTAGTGATTCATATAAAATGATCTCGAAAATTGAGGTGGGCGAAACCGAATCATTGAAAAATTGAATCTGATTTTTTTCGAATATTTTCGAACGCATATTAGTATATATTAGATATAGTCATTAGTTCCGCATATCATAGCAAATATTCTACTTTGTTTTCTATGGCAATTCATTCCTAATATTGAGATCAAGAAATATCTACGAATTAACCAATAATTATAAAAAAAAGTTATATCAGAAGCAATGGGCCGACATTTCCCGCACTATCTTTCAGGAAAAAGATATATTGGTCCAAGATTTTATCGCGCAAATCCACTTTATCTTAAGTTTTTGTTCCTATCGCTGAATCCCGACTGATTTGAATAACCAGTTCTATGAATCAATTCGAATAAACGATCGAATTGCACGACACTGCTAAAAAACGGGGAAGAAATGCGCAAAAACTCCTAAATCTCAAAGTCGATTTCGATCATTTTTGTATTGAATATTATTGCGGTTCGCAGCAGTTTTTGTATTTATAAGAATGAATCATGAAATGCGGACATCAAAACGTAGCTAATTTTACATTTTCGAAGTAATTAATGGTTCAGGGTTCAGTTCTGCACTTTAGTCAAAATACAATAATTTTATTGTTCACTTGCAGTGTTTATATAGTTAGAAAGTCGGAAATCGTCCAGACCTATCAGTGAGTGATTTTCGCTGATGCTTTCAATCTCATCGAGAGTGATTTTATTGGAACAAGTATTGTGACAAGTAAAAAATAACAACTAAAAAGTAAGAATTATACTTGGAATTAAATAAGATTAAACAAAAAGCGAGAGATTTTGAACACCCGATTGCATCTTGTAATCACATAGAAATCTCACATCCTACTGATTTCATCGAAATTTTCAAACACAAATTACAAGATATGTTGTCTGTTTACGAATCTATACAACCGGATACTTTGATATTTACTTTCTTTTCCTGAACCATTGTTATAATATTAATCAAAATAAATTTTACAGAAACACAGACAGATAAAGATCTTGATAAAATGCTAATAAATTATAAGACATTCAAGAACATCGCCCGCCCGCAGTCAATCACACAACGACGGAAGTAAATAAGCAGATTTCAAAAATGAAATTGATTACATGCACCTCACAATCGAGTCAAATTATATGCTAATGATGGTATTTAAAGCCAAAATAAGTTGATTGGGTATACATTGCATAACCCATCGACAATATAGGCTAACCCTGTCAGAAAAATTAAAATGAAGTAACATCGTTTGTTAAGTATGAGTCATTGATGGATCGCGTCGATAAGACGCGGTCCATCTTTGGCTCATGCTTGACAAAATAAGATTTCTGATTTGAATAACTTTGGCACCGCAAATGAAATTTAACATCAGGCTCGAGTAATGATAATTTCGGCTTTTGGACACATGCTCAACTCAACCAAAAGTGTCGGTTCTATCAAAACGAAAAATGCATTCCGTCTTACCAACATCAATGTTTGGCTATAGTGTTGCTATTGAGTGTATATATTGCTTAGTAAATTCATGCAAGACAAAAATCAGGAAAAATTGTCGTAAAATGCTCGTGATACAGGCAAGAAATTAAGATAGGAAATTTTCAAACTGTATAAAAAGACTGAAGCTACAGAGTAATAAAGAAAAAGGGGGAGGGTGGAGGATTAAGAAAATGGAAGAATCATGAGAAAATGAGGAGAAAACGAAGAGGAGTAGAAAAGTAATAGAGTCAAGGAGATTAAACGATCTAGGAGAGACAATGCAAATTGTAATTGGAAACTAATGCCAATACACCGAAGATGAAGACGTGAAAAGGGAGGAGGATGACGGAAGGAGAGGGGGTAAAGAGGAAAGTATTGATGCAAAGCATACAATAAGAAAACGTCGGTCATACTTGACAAAAAGAGTTTCGTGATTGAATATGCTTGCTATATTTACATGTTTTGTCGATGTTAATTTAATAAAAATTATAAATACATACTTTGTATCGTCAATGCTATATACCAGTTCAAGGCTAACCTGTGCAAACTCAATTTTACCCACAATTTGCTCAAATTATCCAGGCGATGTATCAAGTTTGTGGAAAGATCTCAGGGTGGTCTGGTACGTAATGAAGCTTCAACATCCACACGCAGAAAATCGTGTCCCAAGAACATAAATACGTGATTTTTTTTATAAAATTTTGTCATAAATGAACCATGAATGGAACGCATCGCGAAGGCGCGGTCCATCTTTGGTTCATGTAAGACAAAAATACAAACTCCCTTTCAAAAAATCAATTTGCTACATACGATGCGGTTTTGGCGCGAAAAACCACTTCAGAGAAATTTTACGGTCCAATGACCACAAAAGGGTAAAGGTCACATACAAAATAACACTTTCACGCGCTCCCGTGTATAGTAATTTATGGCCCGTGACATTGATCACTCAGCAAGCGGTTTTTTAAAAGTATTGCTTTGCGTTATCACGAGAATACGCTGTTTTATATTACTGTATTGATGCAACATATTGCTTGTTTTGAAGTTTGCCAATGAGTCAGTAAGACGGAATTCAATTTTATGGGGGAAAAGTCGAAAACAATTTTTGGCGTATTGTGATTGGATTCATAAACGATGTTTTTATTCTTTTTTTATTTGGAATTCACTCTGAACATGGCTGGAAGCAGTGCTTAAAGGAACCAACTAACGGCCACTTAATAGCAAAGATCTACTAAAAGACGTAATACACCCAACTGCACTCTAAACGAGAAACATCCCAAATAGAACTGAACCGCCGTGGTAAAGCGAAGTGAGGGGTATCCATCTACAACTTCTTTGTTTCCTTTCGGTCCTTCGCGGTGCTTTCCATCAACACCCCATATTTGGCCAAAAAAGTCGATTTTGAATTTTTTTTCAATATCGCCAAATGAAATTACTGTCAAAGACCAGTGATTTTGTTGCATTTTTTGTTACAGCGTACGCTATTCTTATTTGCATAAGAAAAAAAAAGAAAAAATAATATTGCAAACCATCTGCCGAGATTGCAGTCAAAAAGCATTAAATAATCGAATCAAGTTCTCCACATAATCTCTGATTTCAATTGTTTGACCACAAACAAACAGTCTGATTTTCAGGCTGTTTATGGACCACCCAGCTTGTATGCAAACTCATTTTGCAAAAGCTCTCAGCATTTTATTAAGAAATTTTTAAAAATAAAAAAGAAAAATTGGACGAGAGGAAAATTGATTTATTAAATAGTTATGTGAAGGTTTACAAATATGCAAATATCAACGTCCGTAAACAAGATTAGTGTCAATGTAATTTCTTCTTGATATCAGATATAAGAAATTTTGTTTGATTAAGTCCATCGTTGGCTCATACTAAACCAAATCGAATGTGTAAACTCAAACAAGGATTGTTAGCCAGTCATTAAAGCTGTGCAAAATCAAATCATCATACATATACACTGTAACAAAATATTCAACGAAATCACTGGTCTTTGACAGTAATTTCCTCAGGCGGTATTGAAAATTGACTATTTTGACCAAATATGGCGAATATGGTGCGATCCATCAACATTCCATAATTGGCATAAATCCCATCAACTGGCGTTTTTGAACTTTGAAACTATACAATTACTATAAATGACCAGTTAAATTACTGCACTTTTTCACAGTGTAATTCCATAAACAGAAAATACCGAAATGCAATTTGATCTCCATTATCAAAATGACGAATTTGCAGGTAGCAAACTACTAATAAGGATATAAACAGAATGTGAGAGACAATATAATTGATAATCGACTCGAAAACATTTCAGCCGTATTAAAAAAATGGTGAAATATAATTCCATATCATTTTACAAGTTTTTTGTTTTTTATTACCGATTCAAGACTGATGCAATACTTTGTGCTTCAAATCGATTCGAATTATCGAATTAAATTGTCTAGCCCTACTAGTCAGTCAAATTTTGACGTAGACGCTTTGTAAATTGCGGGCCACTGCTACAGCTGGATGAAACCATTTAGAATTCAAATCTGATTCTGGTGGTATTTTTAACCACACCAAATCACTAATTGTAAATAAATATCAAATTCAAACGTTGCTCTCAAGATTCGTGATCAATATAACAAACTATAATATTTAATTTTTTCATAGTCACTTCTTGGAGTGGATCACCGTGCCCACGGCCCTGTTCCAACGGCCATTTATAGACGGGCTAGGTTAGAACTGCTGGAAACTTATGATCTTTTCCTGTGCGGCTTAGCCTACCCAGGTTATTACACCCTGGGTTGACTAAAATATATTAAAAACGAATTGAAACAACACCATACATCTCTAAAAGCTATCAATTGGACCAAAACGAATTGTATTTTTGTCGTTAAAATTGAAAATTTTGCTCCATTTAGCAAGTTTTTGTTCTCAAGAACGATTCGCGATCAATTCGAATAATTTGTGCTTCGGATCCATTCGAATCGCTTGCAAAAGAAGTAAGGCAGCGACGAACCAAATGACTCTACCATAACCTCAGTATCTCGAAATATCAGTTCCAAGATATAAATCATGGGAACTGAAGATGAACATATATATATATATATATATAGTTTACAACATATGATTTGTGATCGAAGATAATCTATTGACAATAACCAACTGTCAATGTGGTTTACCACACAGGGCAAAATCATAACAGAAGATTATTGAATCACAGAAAAATTTTATACTGGTCGAATTTTTGCGCAATAATGTTTTTCGTCAGGGCATGTAACCCAATCAAAAAATTTATTTTGTCAAGCGTGAGCCACAGATGGACCGCGTCTCATCGACGCGCTCTATCATTGACTCATACTTAGCAAAAATGGTTTGATATCATTTCCGATTGGGGAGCCATTCTGAGGCTCAAAATTTAAATATAATTTTGTTGAAACTATAAGGCAGCGAATTGGCAAATGTTACAATCACTCAATAACAAGTCGCTCAAAACAAGACTGAGGGACGCGATACACATTTGCGCAGGTTGTGTTATTTTTTAGATCATTTTTATTCTATTTTGCTAGTGCAACCCCCTACATGGATTTGTTTATGTTTTCCAACGTAAATAAACTGTTCACTACGCAAGCTGGCTGATAGTGCTCGTTTTCGTTACGTTTGGCTACATGTGACTACAATTCTCCACGCTGTAACGCGAAGCAGTGCAAACGGTATTGTCACATTTGTTTAATAACTTGCACCATAACATGTTTATGTAAGCATACGTAAAACAACGCAGATATGCGGGCACTCTCCGTTAGCTTGTGTTGAGTTTTGACTGAGTTTCGAAGATAAACGCTAACCAATACATGCGCAATATTGTGTTAACGTAACTTACAGGTTAGGGTAAAATGAAATATCTAGAAAACTACAAAGTATAGAAAACGTGTATTGTAGCCTCGATTCTATAAAAGACGCCTTATTATTTTTATTACTGAAAACTAGGAAATTCATAAAATAAATACAGAACTGGATCGAAGTGGTGTTTTTAGTGTTGCATATTCTTTCATTCGTTAAAATTCTATCAAGAAAAAAAAGAAAAAATCAGCCGAAACGTGACAATTTCGCTCGGTTCCTCAATCGTGGAATAGGGCAGAAATACAATTTTGAATTGTTTTTCTCGATTCCACTTGAAACCAGATCTTCTATTTGTGACAATATTGAAGGTGACGAATCTGCATTATTCACTTTTTAGATTTAACATTGGTTAGGGTCAGTTGCTATATTCAAGCATTCAGGGGAGTGAAACATTTTTAATATATTATTTTTACACAAAACCGTGACGTTCAACAAATATATATACAGGAATTCAAAATACTAGAATAAATATTTTTATCCTTTGTTCACAACGTTTACTTAAAATTGTTTAGTGTACAGATAATGTGAACACTGTCACAAAACAAAATCCCCTTAAACCACAATTCATTGAGAAACGGCATTTTTATGAATAAATAATTGTTATTTGCGTCAACGTTTTTCCGGTTATACCTGTTACAAAAATATTTAAAAACTGATTTTATTGTTCTCGACTCTTTATTTCGCAGCAGCCTTGATATTTTCAAATGTCACCTCGACAATGCTGAATAATTATTTTTTGTCTAGCAAGAGCTGCACATGATACAATTTTTACATTTGCGCTCCATGATTGGAAGAACAAAAGTTCCCAAAAAATATTTGACCGGGGTGACGGTTAAAGAGACGAATCGACCCATGTCGTACCGTGAGTCATGCATATGTGTATTACGTATTTTCTATTCCGTGAATAATTTGTACTTCGTAGGAACAAAAAGATATTTTCAAGCATGGGCCACTGATGGACCGCGCCAAATCGGCGCGATCCAGCAGTGGTACATGCTTGATAAATCGATACTTAATGGAAATGATTTTGTAAAACCCGACAAGCACGACTTGAAAAATAAGTGTTGGGACTTGAGTTCAACTAGAATACATTTCTCAATATGTTTACAGGTGTGTGTTTGTCTACAATATCTTCATTTTGTAAGGGATCGTAGTACTTGCTCCCTGTTGATTTTCATCATTGAAATTAAATCCAATGTTCGTCTGATAAAGGTAATTTCCCCCCCTCTGTGACATCATATTGAAATACGCAACATAATTATGGTTAAATTTCCAACCACATTTGTGATTCGTGCAATGAGAATTTATCAAATTTTCCTTTTTTAACTTTAGAAGTGAAAAATGCCGGAACTTCTCTCTTTGTGATGTAATAATTATCACTGTATCCGACGACATGAGCTTCCGGTTTGGTCGTATTCATCACTGTATCCGGGCGGAATGTTGGACATGAACCAACTTGGTAAACGGGAAGAGGATAAAAAATTAAAACGCTAGCTACTATAGATATCCATAGTAAGAGAGGTTTTTAACGCACATGCCCACGGACCCTAACTCTTATGTAATGGGATATGAAGCCAAAAAAGCTTGTTATAGGAGTTTGAAATTGAGAACGAAGTGAAAAATTGTGATTGTGTTATTAATAGTTCGTTTTGCAATAATGCATGGCTGTGTTACTAGCACATTGTAACGATTTTATCATCATTCCTTTACATGGTGAAACGTGGTAGACGATTAGGAATCATTCTTGGTCCGTGTGCTTCATTCTTAAAATAGGCAATTTCGTTGTGACCCATATCGGACAACAAGAAAAAAAAGTAAGTGGGCTGTATTCCTTTCCTCCCGGAGTTTTTTTAATGATCCACTTCGGTGCCATGAACTCCTTTTAGGTAAATCTAAATATAATTCAAAAGCTGAAACGACAATAGTAACAAGAATAAACGAGTTTATTTCCTTCACTTATGTGGCATTTCGTTTTTGCTCTGGATTCATTTGAACCGAGATGAAGTTTTTTTCATGGTTCCGAAAAGGTTCGCTATGGCCTGTCCGTGAACCGAACGGGGGCTTATACTCAAAAACCGTTAGGTACACACCATTCCTTTGACACCCTTGTGCATCTGTTTCATGTTAAGGTTGCCCGTGAAGCCTCATGCCAACGGTGGTGAAGCGGTCAAGCATCGAACCATCGGAGCAGCAGACGTTTTGTTGAACGGAAGAGGTTTTACTAACCCATGAGCGCCTTTTTGTGTCCGTTTGTTCCTTCCTTATATGATCTCCAATACATCATTCAATGTATAAAGTATTAAAAATATGAACCCGCGCACACTTTTCTTACAGGTGAATATGTGGGTGGTTCAGTTCTACTGTCACGCATTGTCATTACAAGCAAACAAAACATCACAAAAAATTATTGAATTGAAATGAGGCGAAAAATTACCAATCAAATTCCTGTCTTGAACTATTAATCACAGGGACAAAGTTCGACGATAAAAGAGAACCTATTTCACTCAAGCAAAAAATTTGCCTAACCAGAGATATACAATCACGATCATGTCGCAAAGCATGCACAATTTTAATTCTAATAAAAAGCTATGATGTTTTGGTAAGTATGAGCCACAGATGGACCGCGCCTTAACGGCGCAATCTATCAGCAGATCATATGTGATAGCACGTATTTTGACAGACTGTTATAGATAGATTGAAAAATTTAAGTTCTAGAATTTAACCTGTATTCCGATATATTATACTGGACACGAACATAAATACATCTGAAATTCAGGTGTAAAACAGACACATTAAGCAAATTTTAATGTAATCTCTTGATAAGCATGGGCTACTGATAGATCGCTCTGCCAAGGTGCGGTCCATCTGTGACCCATGCTTGATTAAACTAAAAATCCGATTGGGATAGGTCCAATTGCGCAATGTTGTGTCGAATATGATTTGCAGTGCATTTTACATTGTTAAAGCAAAAAAATCCTCGTGTTGAACGCGTGCACGTGGCAAATTTCTCACGACTCCAAGTTGGATTGCCGTTTGCCATCGCCTTATGTATTTTGTTGGATGGTCGATGGAGATATTACTTCTTCACAACGATCGAGGATCAAGTATGGGTGATATCTACTCACGGTTGGCAATTTACTTACTCCAGTCAGTCTATTCCGGATGCAGTTGACCAAAAATTCGTTAGCAAAACCAAATGTTTCTTTTCATTTTGTTTTCTTACGTTTCTTTAAATGTCACGTATATGTATATAGATTTGAAAAATGGTTCTCTGAACTGCATGGTTGGGTATATACTTGAATGCTCGGTCGCATTACTCAGTGTTTACAAACAACGTCCATCTCATATTCATCTGACTAGGTTTTGCTTTTTGTGTTGTAATAATTGTTTTCCGGAGCTAAAATTAGCTAAATTATTGCAAAAACTTCCGCGCGCGTAAAATTTTGGGGTTTCTGACGTTTCAAAGCAATTATGAAGACATTCTGCATTGTTTTTGGCCGGCGAGGATTGGGCCATGGCATCAGCATGATCCCACCAAAAGAGAGACTGTGAGCAGCGGTCCCGTGGCTATCACAACCCATTTCTGAGATCGAAACAAGTCAATCATATAAAGTTGTCATGGCAACGTGTAGAAATATCGAACCGTCCAATATAAATTGTTGTTTTTGGACTTGTGATAATCTTACCACCCCGAAGATTTTCATTATACCCCAATTGTATTTATGACAATGCAATAATATCCGCCCCCTGATATGATAATAATAATAATAATTGTATTTTTAGGGCGGAGTTGAAGTACTTGACCTCAGATTTATATTTACTTACTCATTGTGTGATTCGCAGCGAGATGAAAAAGTTGAAAATTATCTTCCCTATCAGAAATTGTATTTTGTCAAGCATGCGCCACAGATGGACCGTGTCTCACCGACACGATCCATCAGTGACACATGCTTGACAAAGATACACTGAGAAATTTTGGCGGTTGGGTTGGTGTATACTTTTATTTGATCAATATATAAACTTATTCGCAAATCGAATATCTTATTTATATTTTTTCCACACTGTAACAAAAGTGCTGTAAATTTACTGTTTATTTTCAGTAATTGTATAAATAGCAGTAATCCAATACAGAGTTTGTGATGAGATTTATAGCACCTCGGCGATGCGTTCCATCAGCAGCCCATAATATGCCCAAAAAGGCGAGTTTGTAGTTTTATTTCAATTCCAACAAGTCAATTTACTGCTAAAAGGGAATTTTTTTCCTTTTTTTATACAGTGTAGCTTTACACGAGTCAACAGTAGGCCGACTTTGATTTTGACCTGAATCTGATAAAAAATAATGAAAATTTACGAAAATTGTATGGTATTTATAATATAATATGAGCATATTAATGATGAGATTAAAAGAATTTTTCGGAAGGATTTTACCAATATATAATATATATATACATTCTTGAGAGTTGATTGTGACACTTTTTATTTCACAAGTTTAGAAGTGAATCACTACTTTTTAAATTTTCTTTTGGAACTAAGATCTGGTACAATAATGTTTTGTTTTCTACTGCTTTTCTCTCAATTTTGGACAAATAACTTTTTAAACTCCCCTATATGGATCGTTTTGAGTTTGAATTTTTTTAACGCATATTGCAACGAAAATGCAATGATGTAAACTTTTTTGACGGAATAAACATTTCAACATCAACAAAGGAGGAATAAATGTGGCGAATAATGGAGAACCGCCACGACGCAACTCAAACTAGGATCATTGATTTAGAAAATTCTGTTGGGTATACTTTCATCATTACACTTACTAGCTATTGCATATGCAAACCTACACAAAGAGAAAATAATATCTCAGTGTAAGATAAACAACAATATCACCCTGGCACACACAGGACACATCAACAGAATTTCTCATCTTCTTTCGCACGCTATATTATTATATATCCCGCCCAAGCATACCCTGCATATATATTTTGCCTATCGAAAAGGTATTTTCCGTTAATCAAGCTAGAACAATTATAATTCGAATTGAATATTAAATCGGCTGGAGGTACACCGCAGATAGCAAGTGTAAGAAGATGTGATTATAAGTATGCCCACAATAATGCTTGAGAAAAGAAATAGGGTATTTGGATGAAATCGATACTTAAATTTTAAGTGACTGTGTGATAGATATGGAACAAAAACCAAGCCGCAAAGTTCTGTGATATGTTTTGTGAACTCGGGCAGATACATATAAAAACACGTGTGGTGTAGTCAGTAGATTACGCTTAACACAAAAGAGTGATCATAGGTAGAGTCCCGTTAAGTCCTACTCACAAATACAAACGCCCCACCAGAAACAGGGTGTAATAACTTGGGCAGGCTCGGACGAGTTTTTCGATAACAATAACCCTGCTTTGAAGATGTAGGACCTTAGGGCTTCTTTCAGTATGATAAACCCAAAATGCACGACTCTCAAAAATAAACGAATGTGTATCCCTATCGGAAAAAATTTTCTAAACTTCTTTTGTTAAGTATGCGCCACTGATGGATCGCGTCGATGAGACGCGGTTCTATCTGTGGCGCATACGTGACAAAATAATATTTTTGATTGGGTAGAACCGAATAACTTGGGATTTGATTGAAAATAGGATGTATTAAACTTTTTTTCAAAACATTTTTTGATTCGTGTTTTTTCGATTAGATGTTCAAAATGTCTTTATTGTATCTAATAAACACCGATAGACTCAAACAGAGAATAGCAGCGCAAAATAATTCTATTGTCTAGAATCTGGATAATAATTTGTTCCGCCAAATCAAGTCACAGAAATATAATGTAATGTAACTGTTAGGATTCGTTGACTAAAGTACACATACATATTTTAGTTTATCCAGTACAATTTTGGGAGGAAAATCGTCTTAATTCATTGTTAAATTTGGTTAATTTGAATCTAATCTCCAAACTACTGTCTTACATATGCACACTAGGGATATTTTTAGATACCTGGTAGAAGATTGTCTTTTAAATACGAAAAAGAGCATGATTCAATATACAGCCCATGTCTCAAAACAAACATTTTCTTCAAACCAATAAAACTCGAATCCCAACGATTAGCCACTTAAATTGATCAGAACTGTTAACAAGCGCTATTTTATTACAAAAGTCTCTATAGCGCCACTTGACGAATTCGTATAATTCAAATTTTCGTTAATACAACAGCACGAAGTCCCCATGACTTTATCGTATATTGAAACATATTTCTCTGCAATATATTTATGAGTAATTATTATATGTAAATTTCATATTATGCAAAATAGAGCGTCCTTTCAATCAATAGGAAGTCAGGCTGCGATATACAAATGTACACAAGAGCGCAAACCTGAATTTTGATGTAATTTCTGCTTCCGTTCTTCTTGCGTCCCTGTTCACATCCCCCATTTCCAAAATGACATTAACTTGAAATATTACGATAATTTTCTTATACATATTCAGTAATCTTTGACGCTGATGAGTCAAGTAAAAGACGACGAGGCTTTCAAAAGGTGACAATATTCATAGTACTTATACTAGACAAATGCTACTTCTCATATATGTTTAGTAACATTTGGTGCTGATGATAAGTCAAAGAAAGGGCTTTCAAAAGCGACAATATTTATAGTACATATACTAGGGAAATAAAAATTTATACATTCAGAAATTGTTTTTTTATGATATGTGAAAAAGTACATTTACAGTAAGCGGTTCATCAGTGGCCCCTTTTCAACGGAATATAATATTTGGTGGTTTCTGCAAAATATTTCAGGTTTTAGCAAGTTCCACACGTTTTTTTGCAATTTGTGATGACGTAACTGTTGCTTGAACAATAAGATGACCAGGAACTGCATTGTTGATCGTCATCCGAGCATGAGGACCCTGAAAATAAAGAGGTATATTGAAGAATTTATTTTCGACAAAATTTTGTATACCGGAGCATTATTAAGCACAAAAAGAAGCTTTTTGAACAAGTCATCTGAATTATAATTAGGAAACTTTTTTAGGAAAGGCAATCAATTGACATTTCAACTTTTTCCAAACTATTTATTGATGTGAATCAATGTGTCAAAATATTCTTTTTACTCTAAAAGATCTAGCCCCTGATTTTTTGTAAACGGTGAGTTCTGCGAATAACTAACTTACATATGAATATTGAAAAGGATTTTACGATGAACATTTTACCAAAAAATTTCAACTTATCAGCAGGACATAAAATTAATGGCCCCGACAAAGTGCCATAGATTTAGGTATTGAGACAAATACAAATTAAATTTTAAATCTAATTGTTTTTATTTCGAATTCAAATCGAATATTTATATCAAGTTTTATAACAAACCAACGAATAAGTCAAACACATCCATATTTATATATATTTTCATCAAACTTATATATCTTCGATTCTAAGGATTTGAAATCGCTGGAGAAATTGAATCGAATACTTTATAAATTTGCGAATCACAAATAGAATCGAACTTTTCTGAGAGTTCAAGACATTTACCTCCAGAACATTCTTTACAACTTTTCCTACAACTAGTTTTCATATAATCAGGATTCTTATCACATTCTCCAATGCTAGCCCAGTAAGAACAAGAGTTGTTTTCATCCATACAGGGTTTGGGCGGGACGCTTGTTGTGGTAGTAGTAGTTGTAGTAGGTGGTGTTGGTGTTGCTGTTGACTGTTTAGTGGTAGTAGGGGGTTTGGTTGTGCCTGTGATCAGAGTACAATTTTGGTGGAAACTCAGGTAAAAGCAATAGACCATAAAAGTAATTTACTTTCAAAATAATTTAAGCCAAAAAAGGAATTCGAAGAAATTTGTATATTATTGCAGTGTAAGTAAGTGTTCATACATTTTAGCAAAAAATTTATTTTTTTACTTTCTGTAACTAGATGTATGTATTTCTAACTCCGTGTTCCTAGTGAGTTTTTCCTTTAAGTCGCCAAATAAATTTTAATTAAACTAAACTTGTACAATAACGAATTTCATAAAAATAAGTTGCTACCAGGAGGTCCACTGCAGACTTTACAACTCTTCTTACAAATATGCAGAATTATATCAGGATTCTTTTCACATTCACCATTCTTTGCCCAGTCAAAACATGATTCATCGTCATCGGTGCATGCAGTAGGACTAGTTGTTGTAGTTGGCGTAGGCGTTATTGTAGTATTTGTGGTAGTAGTAGAAGTAGCGGTAGTAGTTGGTTTAGGTGTTGCTGTTGTTGTTGTCGTCGTCGTCGGCGGCCCAGTTGTAGTAGTTCCACCTATCAACCCAAGAAAATTATCATTAAATTGTTAATTATGAGCCACTGATGGAACGTGCCATCGGGGCGCGGTCCATCCGTGTTGCATGCTTGACAAAATAAGATATCTGATGTAGTAGTACCTGTACAAGAATTACAACTTTTTCTGCATTTATCCTTCATATATTCCGGATTCTTTTCGCATTCCCCGATACCAGCCCAATAATTGCAAGACGTATTCTCATCAATACAGGATCTGGTTGTAGTAGTTGAAGTTGTCGTAGGTGGTTTAGTTGTTCCTAAGAAAATGCGAAGACGTGTAAACCAATCTTCAAGTATACTAAATGGAACGAATACTACCATAAAGAATATCTATAAATTGAATCAACTTCATTTGCTATGACTTCACCAATATTGCTAACAAACTAATATTTTTAGCCCTTTGTGTACAGGGTTTAGAATAGTTCTAACGTTTTTCCTACGTGTCGTAAGAGGGGACTAAAAGGATGCAAAGAAGTGGTAGATGGTTATATCATCGCACAGGCAGATGTCACTCAGTGCACTTTACCAATGGCAGTTCAGTACAGTTTGGGATGTCTTCCGTTTAGAGTGCAGTTGTTGGTACCACATATTTTAGTAGCTCTTTGCTATTAGGTGGTTGTTAATTGTATGGTTCCCCACGGGAGCTGCTTCCGGCCTTCGTGCCGAGAGAGAATTTCTATAATATATATTAAAAATATATGAAATAATAACGCAAAGTAAAATTATTCAACATGCATATTGCATTAACACCTTTCACACGTGTTGCTTAATTTACATTTTAGGGAAATATGTGCGTTTCGAATCGAGACCCAGAAGATACAACGAATCAAAGCTGATCTTCCCATACAAACTTTATTAAAAATCCCATGGTAGGTTATTCTATGATTCAATTTTATATATTCAAAGTTTTATTCGTCATTCAGCAGAAAAAATCGACCGATAACCAATTTGATAAATAATAATAATTTGCAAAAAATAAAAAAGGGCATTGGTCAAAATTAGGCGAAATTGACTGATGCCGTGAAAAAAAATGATTTATATTTTTTAATTTATTTGCATCTCGTACAGAACCGAACCACTATTGTCAGATAATGGAATGCAATGCTGTCTGCTTGTTGATGGTGCAATCTAAGAATGTTTACTTCTATAGTCACCACACCTCAGAAGCCCTCGTCTAACGGTTAAAATATCTTTTCAGTAGGATCATAAAATAAAATAAATGAATAAAAATTTCTACCTGGTGGTGTGATTGTACAGACTTTACAACTTTTCTTACAAATGAACAACATAATATCAGGATTCTTTTGGCATTCTCCAGACCCCGCCCACTCGTCACATGATTCGTGCTCATTGGTGCATGATTCTGGTTTTTGTGTTGTTGCAGTTGTGGGTGGTGCAACAGTACCTACCCCTGTACATTAAAATTATTCATATTTTTTACAACTATTTTTGTAAAAAATAAGATAGTCAACATTGCTCGGTTCAGTTTGGACAGTTCAAGTACAATTATTCAAATGCAGACAAAAAATGGGCCGATAGAGGTACTTACTCTGTAGCATAAGTACAGTATATTTACGGCTATTGGCAGTATTTGTATATTTCCAATATGCAAATTAGTCTTACTTTTAGAAGATTTATGTCAATTATGGGTTGTTGTTGGAACACACTTGGGCGGTGCGTTCCATCAAGAACTCATATTTGGTCGTAGATATCGATTTTATAGTTTCATTTTAATATCACCTAGTTACATTACAGTCAAAAGCTGGCCCTTTTATGGCATTCTTACAGTATAGGCAGACTGGCACATACCCCAATATTCGAGTGCTCTCTAGTACTCCTCTACTCGAGACAAACGAAAGAAAAAAGCAAATGTATTAGAAAGAATATTGTTCCAGGTAGATCACGCTATAAAATCTGCTGGAATAACGTCCTAGTGTAGTGGATATGCAAAGTTCAACATGACGTTGCTTGTCAGTAATATTTAAAAGTGCAGATAGCTTATTTTTCTCCAAAACACACGATGCATATAGAGAGTTCTTGATAATTCGATAAAGCAAAGGTAGTTAATATATAGCGTTCTGCTGGAGCAAGACAAAAGATAATCATATAGAAGATAATAATAATAAAGCAAACCGTCTTTGCAGTCCATTTTCAGTTTTCGAGCCAAACCTATACCTTGACTAATATCATCGCATCTGAAACAAAGTAATGCGGATCGAAATGTCCAAGTTACCGATTTTAATATCAATATAAAGTCCAGTAGATCGATTGAGGCAAATATTATGTATTAAATGACAGTGTCGTGTTAGGGAAAACTTTTTGTAAAGCAATAAATACATTAAAATTAAAAATCTGTTACGTGTCTATTTATCTTTGAAAATTTCAAAATAGCCTGAATCGCATTCCTTTCCGTTTCGATTCTTTTAAAAAAGAAATCAAGTTAACCAAAAAAAAAATATTATGGCCCATGTTATCTCAATTTTATTGCGTATTTTTTAGCTGTCTCAAAGGGCTAAATATTTTAAATCGGATATTTCTAAATGGGTACAAACATGAACTATTCTGATGGGCAGCAAAGAAATAATGGATTCAGCTATTCGACTCCTTAAAATATTAAGCAACCCAAAGACGGAAAATTGTGTCAAGCCATTTTCTGTAAAGTATGGCCGAAACGCGGTTGATATATTACTAAAGCTTGGTACAACTGAATTTCTGTCTGGGAATAGCTGACTACATGTCGGTGGCGGGATCGCGCCGTCTAGGTGGTCAGCAAAATAATAGCTTATTATTTCAATTTATCAATATATGCTCAATTAAAGACAAATTATTAATTTCTTTTCAAAAATCTCTTTTGGTAAATCAAGTCATGTTAGATATTAGAGGAATCATTTCGACGTCAGACAGTCAGATAATTACCTGGGCAAATAATCATTGTAACAAGGAAACAATTCATCAATTATCTTATATAATGTTGGATCATGTCTCTTCAATTCTTCTCTCGTATTGATATGATTCTGAATTCCATCTCCGCCGACTGGACCTTCTCTCTGTTGTTCGAAGAAAGCTTGTACGCCTGTGAGCAAACATTAAGTGAAGGGAATGTTGTTTGGTTTCATTGGTATGGCATCCGTAGAATTACACCTACGGGATTGCTCCCCTTATACATAGCGCTAGTGCTATGTATTACAGGGCGTTTGTGATTGCTATTTACCAGCGTTGACACATTATCCTGACGCATTTACTAGGTGTCGTATGAGGCCATTAAAAGGAGGCGAGGAATTGGTAAATTTATTTACTACTGTTCAAGGCAGCTACCGCGCGTTGTACCTTACCATGGTAGTGGTTCAATACTGTATAAAATTTAGTTGCCTCCCACTTTGCTTGGGCTGGTTTTCAAATGGATAAAACACCGTTAATACCTTCAGCAAAATATTCCCTGTTATCTGTGTTAGCATAAGTATTTGTCCATAAACCTCTTGATCTTGCGTAGTTGAATGAACGTTGAAGA
This sequence comes from Styela plicata, assembly GCA_963675895.2. NCBI lineage: Eukaryota > Metazoa > Chordata > Ascidiacea > Stolidobranchia > Styelidae > Styela > Styela plicata. Next base: position 11,352,954 of record OZ023142.1, read on the forward strand.
CGTGAATTAAAGTTTGGTATAGCAGTATGACAAGCTATCAGATGAATGCCGTGAGCAAACTCGTGCATGAAGATATCCTGATTTCGAGCATATCTAATTAAAAAAACAAATCAATTAGGAAATGATACCGTCAAATGATGTATAAACCAAACAAAAATTTAAAATTGTCAAGGATAAACTGCTAATCGCCCACGCCTCAACTGGCACAGTCGGATAAGCGCGATACTTTGCCCTTTCCCCAAATAATCCGAAACTATGATTTTGGGAATTATTGGCCTAAATTGTTATAAGATCTTATTACTCATATATCAGATTGAACAATATCAGAGGCTGTGGAAGCGATTGCGAGGTAAATGTCATTTCCAATTTTGGGATAAATTTTGAATGATGTCGTAGATATGGTCTTCGATAGCATGAAAATTGCACTTGTGCAGATATTCGCCCACGCATTTGCTGAAATAATTTATTCACACGCTTCGAGGAAGCAGTCATAAAACTGAAATTTCGTTGCGTTAGCAACATTTTGAAACATAAAAAAAAATTTAATTTGATTGCGATTTAAACATTTTTTGCGAGTTTCTATTTCAAGAGTGATATGTTTGTGAATGTTACTGTAGTTCTGTCATTCTTAATCAAAAAGCTATATTTTGTCAAATATTTGCCACAGATGGACCGCGCCTTATCGGCGCGATTCATCGGTGGCCCATACTTGACGAAACTTGATTTGAGAAAAAAGAGTTTTCCCCTTATTTCAAGTGCGCTAGTTTTCTCCCGCAGCATACTAACCCATCTCCTCTCTCACATAACATATTTTCTTCTGCACCAACATTAACAGGATTATGGAATGTTCCCCCTGCAGCTCGACGTGTCCACCAAGTATATTGTCGCATTTCTGGTACCTAGATAAAATGGTAGTTTTTTGGCCTTTTTCAAAATAAAATTCAATTTACCAATTTTTATACTAGGTACCTAGTTTTCCAACCAGGTACCTAGTTGAAATATAGGTAGATTTACTGAGTTTACTAGGTAAAATATCAGACAGAGAACTCATAAAAAGTTAAACTAGGTAAGTTATCTATTCTTGAAACCAGGTAAAAGTACTCTGAAAATAAACTAGAATAAAATAAACTAAGTATACTAGGTAATTGACTAAGTACCTAGAATTGCCAATACTAAACCTAAGGGATAGTTTAGATTGTTCGAGAAAAAATTGTCACCGGGTGTGTACAGTACAGGCAAATTACATAATATCATATTTGCTGCACACAAGGGTGGCAGTACGGTACGGTACGAAATTTTTATCGTACTTCGAACCAGCAAAATAATTTCGTACCGAACTTCGTACCGTACATTTCGAAAATTTTCCGTACCGTACCGTACCATATTATTTTTTCCGTACATCGTACCGAACTTCGTACCAGTACGATATTAAGTTCGATTAATATTTTTCATTTATCGTACTAAATTTCGTACTAGTTAGTACGGAAACAGGTACGATTCGCTGGGCAGCAATTTCATGCTATGTGGTTTAAAATCCAACACAGTAAAACATAGGCATAACTAAGCATATGTCACCCCAATATCATTGTTCACATTGCGCATAATAAGAGAATGGTAGACCGGTGCGGATAAATAGTGGTGGGATGAGCACAGTTTTCGCGAAAAAATCTGACACAAAGCAATATTTAGCATATTAGCAGCATTGTGTCGTCACAAGAAATTCTCTCTCGACAAAAGAATGTTCGTTGTGCACCCCACATGAGTTTTGGTGCGGTCTCGAAGGCATGGTTATAAGAACATTATCATCGTGCGTTTTTGCATCTGGTATTTCTGGAGCAATTTACGTTCTCTTAACATTATTGAATAATGCTATTTATTTTTTAATACCAGACCGACGTATTCCCGACATGCCTCGTTGTCTACATTGTGACTTGGCTGTTTTGTTTTACAAAATATATCTTCTAATTAAGATGAGAATCATCCAACACTCAACTCAAAACAGCCTAAATATATCTTTATATTCTGATGTTTCTGCTCTGATAATATACTTCTGCGTGTCAGAGCACAAACAAAACATAATAGCGGTGGTTACTGGTTAACTTAGTTGCATTGTTGGTGAGGGGAAGAGAGTTTTTAATTTAATTTTCATGAAATTTTCGCGCAACTGCGTTGCGCAAAATTTTTCCCTGATTAATTTTGTATATCATTTAGCCTTTAAAGTGAGAATTTTTGTTCAATTTTTACAAAAGTTTCAGCGGGCTTCCGGCGCTCAGGTACATTTTCCTGTCTGGTAATGTTTATATCACTCTTAAAACATGTATTTTTGTTTCGTTCTCAATAAAATTTTGCGCGACTCCGGCAGCCTAATCTTTTTGTGAATTTGAAAGCCTATGTTTGCATGATGGAAAAAATGTCCCCCCTTCCTAAATTTTTTTCTGGATCCGCCACTGTAGTTGGTATATTCGGACAGTGCTTCATACGCCATTGCACATCGGCGATGCCAACAATAAATTCAGAAACTACATCGTGATTTTAGTATTATAAATGCTGCTTATCTTGTCGATTTCAATTGGGCTATCACAACTTTCGTTATTACAGAAAAATGCATTCAGAATAAGACGTCATAAATCAGCGGCCTATATGTATTTCCACGCAATCACGAAGTTTATCGCCACTGCAGTGAAACCGATATACGACATAGCTCATCTAATCAGCTCAAGTAAATCAGTTGCATTTTCATTCCCATACCTGCGCCGCTTTTAATCATTTTAAAATTGCCCTTTAGTTAAAAATTCTTTGATAGACACAATTTATATTATCAGCGCCCTGTTATGAAACGGCATAGATGTTAAATGAAATTACTTTCCGGAATTAATTAGAGAAGAATAAAGTGTAATGCGAAGGTACGAAAAATAGTACGGTACGGTACGAAATAAATACCGAACTTCGTACCGTACCGTACCAAGTACGAAAATTGAAAAATGAATCGTACCGTACTATCGTACCAGAAAATCCAATCGTACCGTACCGAACTTCGTACCGTACCGTACCGTACTACCAGCCTTGGTTTAATCTATTATATTTAACTCGTACATTCTTTTTCAAAAATTCTTTATCAGTTTCATTCCTTTCATTCCTATATATCAAAGTTATTGGAAATCTGATGTATTAATCTTATTAAGACGTACGAATCAATTAAAATTGTTCTGCCCTGGATATCCTGCAAGACATGTTACGACTAGGGCGGCAAAACCGAAACATGGGGAATTCGAATTTGATTCGAATAATTTTTTTCGAATCGGACCGAATCACGAATTCCATGCAAATAACAAATGTACCATTTTTACTATTACAATTTGCCTGTATTCAATATATCAAGAAATTTATAGTTTATGGCTTATTTACAATGCAAATAATTTTCATTTTTTAACGACATAATATAATCTATTTTGGTCAAATTTGACCAAAATCGATTGTATTTTGTCGTTAAAATGAAAATTTTTGTCCAATCAGTAAGCATTTGTTCCAAAGACTAATTTACGATTGATTCGAATATAATGTACTTCGAATCGATTCGAATCACCGAATCGAGTTGCCCAGGCCTAATTACGACGTAATGCACTTTAGTAGTTTGATTACAGTCCGGGAGACTCCATTACAAAACTCATTAAAACTTGAGAAACAAAACCGTTTTTCCCAACCAGGTGTGGTGGATGAATGAATCAAGATTAGCTGAATTTCTTCTCACCATCGGAACAGTTTCCCTTCTTCCAATAATAGCAACTCTTCCTTTATTCCGATACATATGATCACGAAGATCTTTTCTATCAGCCATCATGAACCTCACCACATAACATGCTCTTTGTAGCGCTCTGAAAAAAAGGTATGTAAAAATGTCATATTTTAGCATTATTTCTTATTTTGTTAATTCTAAATATATTGGAAAAAAGTTTTCTGCTCCGTTCCTCCGAACAACCCATTTGCATTTGTTTATTCTGGAAATTCCACGTTGCCACAAACGGTTATGAACTTCTATGCTCGGAAATTTTATTGCATTTATGCTATTTCCCCCGACCATGTTGATCTACAAAAATTCAATGTGCAATCTTCAATCATCTTTGAAGAAAAAAGAATTTTTTGAATTAGCTTATTGCAACTAAGCTTCCAAAGCACAGATTATTCGAATTAGTCGTGGATCTGTCATATGAACAAAAAACTTAATGAGGACATGTAATATTTCAAAATATATATTTCAATATATTAAGAATTCCGGGTAAATTTATATGTGCACTGAAAGATGAGGTATGAAATAATGGTACATTGCCTCATTGAATTTATATGAATCTTAATAAATTCTTAGCTATAGATTCCTGGATTCTGATAAAGCTCCAATGCTGTAATGGTAGAAGAGGATCATTTGCTGTCCATGCGAAATTAGTGATTTAATCTGATTCGAAAAGGTATTATCTCATTCAAATTTTCTGTGATTCCGTTTTTTCTCAGGCCTACCCCGCTCTGAGTGAATTTTGATGCGAAAAGCCATGTCCAATGTTTACAATATCATTACTGTTTATTACCTGCCATCCAAGTTTGAAGAACCCATGACTGGAATTCCGTAAGCACTTGTGTATTTACGGTAGAATGACGTGTCAAGTCTGTACCGTGATACTACTTCAGGTGGAACCCCTGTGACCTAGAAAATCAAATAGGTGAAAAATCGGAATTGAGTATTCATCGAGAAGACACAAAATATTTTTGCTCGAGTTTTTCTAAGTAAAAATTCTATTTTCTCAAAAATGAACAACAGATGAAAAACCCCTTTTGATGTAACATTTCCAATTGAGTATGGATTCGCCAATCAATGGTAAGCCATTCTTCCCTTTTTTATTTGCTGTTCTTTGTGGAGTTTGTAATATCGTTTAAATAAATATCTCCCTAGCATTGAACATGGACTCTACGAGCACCACGAAAGTTGCTTCTGTCGCTCATAGGCTACGGGATATTTGTTGGAAACCTTTTACCTGTTGGAAAAGATTCAACTGAACAGTATTTAACTGGGGTGACCGGTTAGCTTAATCGGTAGAAGCGTTGTGGATACGCTTCGAGCTAAGTATCCCTGATCGTCATTGCGCGAGTTTAAATCCCGCGGGGAATAATGATTATATGCGTTATATGCTAAACGTCTGATGAACGCCTCACCGGCGCACGGTGGTTCACGTACTGCTTACGGCTTCCTCCACAAACCACGCACAGGAAAATGAGAAATATGACAAGCCAAAAACTTCACTCCGATTCGGTACTAGTATTTACACGAGAGGTCGGGGTTCGCCTGTATTCTTGGCTTTCCTCTCCCGCAGGATCCTCCCACAAGTCCTATCCTATTAGAAATAAACAAACTATCCAGCTACCGTAAATTGATTTGGTCGAGGCATCGAAGCCCACGAGAGAGTAAGATATGTAGGAAATCAATATCAAATATAGTTTCTTTTATACGTTGGGTGAACATTTTTGGTCGGTTGATATTTAGTGGCAAATATAAACCTTCACTTTCAAAAACGTCTGACTAAACATTTCCGAATCTTATTTATTTAAATAATATAACCCAGCAATAAATTGTTATAAAAATAACCGTTTTGGAGCCAAATTTATCCTTTTCCGTTCAAAAGGCATCAAATAATGCAACAAAAATATACTATTTTATATAATGTAAGGTATAATAATATTGTTCATTGCAAAACACTAACCTGGTTACAAGTATTACTAGTAGGTGCATTCACATACATATCTGCGTCGGATGATGGCTCATGTGCGTACGGAAAATCCAATTCCATGACGTAATGCTGCACTGCGGCAACCCCTAAGAATGGAGATATGAAAGTGAAATCTTACGAGCCAAGCGTACATACAAAATACATATCAGGTATGGCTAGAAAATTCACTTTATATAACAGTTCATCTAGCGCGAACGTCAGCGGTTGTAATTCATAATCGGCGCTTGTTTGACGTAATAATTTTTTTTTTCAAAATTTATCCTAGAATGTTGTTTATATTGACCCCTGTGGTATCAATATTGGTAGCTTCAGCCCAACCAGCTCCTCTGTGATAGTTCATTCTTGTTACAGCGGAAAGTCTCATATCTTGAGGGGATGACATAAAACCTCTGACGTAAATTTAATTCTGTATTTTTCTTAAAAAAAAGTTGCGCATCAGAGGCTCGGATAAATTTTCTCATCTCTTCTATTCCGAAAATTCTACATCTTGGACCAAGTAAAAGAAGAAAAATAGAATAGAATAAAAAATAGAAAGCAATTAATCTCGTGCACGCGGAAGAGTTCTGACCCCCCTTTTCCCTCAAAACCTTGGATGGAAATATTCATCCGCCCACTCCAGTTACTCTGTCAGTGCCTAGAAATTGATAAAAAAAAATTGATATTTCTTTGTGATCTAGAACATGTCAAAAAAATATGACGTTATCCTGTCAAAGATCTTCGGTTTTTTTATAAACAGCAGATAAGGATCCGATAATTTAGCTACAATGATATTCGAAACTCAATTCAGTTAATAAAACAATGTTACGAGATTTGAGAAAAACGAAATTTCTGGTCTGTGAGAATTTCTGTCCCAGTTTGCAGTAAAATCATGATTTACGTCAAATTTTACAACGCAGATCACGATTTTTCAGCGGAATAAGTCATTATAGCATAAATTTTAACAAAATTAATTTTAAATCCCAGTTCCAGAATACCTAGATATTACATTAAATTGTCCAGAATATGAAATCTTATAATCGCTTCAATATTGCTTTAGAACTTACCAGCTCTGGCAAAGAACATAAACTTAGGAAGACAATCTTCATTCATTCCTACTGTTTCAATAGTCAATCTCCAGTACGTTGATCTTCTAGCAAAACCACTGTATTCTTGATATCCGTCATCTGTGAAACTGGTATTCTACAGGAGAAAAAAACATTATTTGATGAAATGATTTTTTCACAATTAATTTTTCCACTGAAAAACCTTATTTTAGACACTCTTAACTAAATATAAAAACTGGTTCATTGCATATCGTTGGTTGAGTGTTAGGTTTCGCCAAGTTCAAATATCACTTGTTGCATGATTAGGTATATCAGTTTATTTACACTGTAACAAAAGTGCAGTAATATTACCGTTTTTTGACGGTAATTTCACTCGGTGATATAGAAATAAAGCTACAAAATCGACTTATTGGCCAGGTAATGAACTGTTGATGGAACGCACCGCCATTGTGTTTCTTCTTGTCATTCATCTGGTCAACATGACAGATTTTAATTTTGGAAATATGCAGTTACTAGTAAAGAACAGTAAATATATTGCACTTTTGTCACAGTGTATGTATGTTCCCATGGTTACTATACTGATTTTAGAAAGTTCCTGTCACCCTAATTAAAATTTCATTTTAAAAGTATTTGAACACATTTGCGACCGATTGTTACCTAATGATTTAAGGTGTCTAAAATACAGACTCCTTGACGTTACTACTTCAATACAGGACCGTACATCGCGCCCACGCCACAAATGCCACAATGACTTTCTATAATCTATCACTTCTCTTCCACACTTGATAAAATACACTCCTTCATAATTTTTATATTTTCACAGGGTTTGTAAAACTTACGTTAACTCGTGGCACTTAGGTGTTGTAAAACTTCATAAGCCAAAAAAACGATTGAATATTTGTTCATCCCGGAAATAAACTTTACATTTAGAGTTGTTTTGAAATATTTGTTCAAAATTTGTAAGCAAAAAATCAACTTGCCGCAATATTTATTGGAACCCAATATGCTTCCGAAGCATCGGCAATGTCATCGTCATCAGATCTATCAAATCTTTCATCCCATACGGATGCTTCAGCTCTGACTATCACAGCTAAATCGGTGTCACAGGTAGTTGTCTGAGCCACAATTTTACTCACTGCATAAAATTTTGGAAGTTTGAAGAAGAGTTTCCTGAAAGATGTGTAATATTAGCTCAGTTAGATTTTGATAATTTATGCGTAAGGAACATATGAAATTTTAATCTTCAAAGATGAAATCAGGCTTGACACATTGAATTTATACATGTCATAAAAAGAAAGAAAAACATTTTGTACATACTACAAAACTTATTTACCAAGCTTTTGTGAGAGCGTAGTCTGGCTTCATCAGAAGACGAAATCTTTTCATAATTTATTGTATTATGTGAATAAAAATAGTGATTTTGACCTCATCCTATTCGTGAATCCATGTGACCCTGGTTGGATGGAATATGGATGGATGCTGTGCTACGCAGTTCGCTTGTTACGTTGTTCGCATGTTGTTTTCATAAACTTAAAGAGCTTTATATAATAAATGCAGACCATAAGCTTGTGTTTCAAAGAATGCTTGCTGTCTGTTTCATTAGATTTGAGAGGACTGTCGAATCCTGTTCGTTATTCAATGTAGACATCAACTTTTTGCAAAATATCTATAGATGTACTAGAAATGTAAGGTTTTACGCTTCAAGTCATTCCATAATATAAACATCGAACAACGTTCACGACACCAACCTATAAAGTAAGCTGTTTTTAAGCATATATTTGCATCACTGCTATAGATAACAATCCTTACCATTTTCTAGACTCTTCATAATCGCTTATAACTTCCTCATGACTGACTAGCCATATATCATCACAAACCCAAGATCCGTCTGTTAAGGTAATTATATTTTTATTTGTAAGATTGTATGAGACAATAAAGTTTGAAGATGTGATTGTGCAGCTAAACTTACCTTAATACCTTTGCTCGCCATACCAATAGAATATTAGCGATATAGTGAATTTTGAAATTGAAATTTGAAAAATATTATAGTATAACTTTTCACTGTTACAGCAATGTTTATTTTATATCATCTTTATATCCTACCATCCTTCTATTCTGGGATCTAGAGTTTTGGAGCCTCAGAAAAGATTCAAAGTTTGACACACTTTAAAACAGCTATTAACTATCATATTCTGCCTTTTTATAGTCGTATTGGATCTAACCCATATGACCTATCAGAAAAATGGTTTTAAAACATCTTTTGTTAAGTATGATTCTTTGATGGTTAGCGTCGATAAGACGCGGTCTATCTGTGGATCATGCTTGACAAAATGAAATTGGTTAGTTCTGTTTTGGGGTCGCTATCGACCTTGCTTGTAGCGAATTTCCATAAAACACATACACATAAACGTAGGTGTAAGAGTACAGCCAATCAGGGTAACAAATAACAACTAACGCGTTTGACTCTGACAGTGGATTACTCCTCGGGGATTTTTCCCAGAAAGTAAACAAGTGCTAAAAGCTTTACAATGACTGTGGTATTTCATATACGTACCTAGATCCGGTATCACCGTTGATGAACACTCGTACCTTGATGCATTTCCAACATTTGTATAAACAAAAACAAGATAAACCAAATAGATCAAAATCATCTTTAGTGCTACTAACTAGAAATGAATGAAATGAAAATATCATCAATGTTAAGAACTCTTAATACACTCGGAATAAAATTTCCGCATTTAAGTGAATTTCAATTTTTTTGCACGTATACTTAAGTTTATATTTTCACTCTATTGCGAAATGATTGTCAGATGCACCAAATCAGTTACTCGAGTTATCAAGAATATTCAGTTGTTACAAATAGTGTAGTCCGGGTATTTAAATATGACTGTCTGCCAGAAAGTATCCGATAATGCTACTGCGAAAGATGCTAATTCTGGTCCTGTATCCTTCTAATCCTTCTAAAGAAATTCAATTTTGCCAAAGACGAGCCATCACAGCGCGATTCATTAGTAGACAATGCCTAACAAAACATGTTTCGCCAAAATAACTATGTAGCACTCAGACCTTACTTTGAATAATTTTAGCGCGACAATCCTGTGCGCAGCTGAAAAGTACCCCCCTGAACACGAACGCCGCAAACTCATTCTTCAGACTTAGAACGCTAATTTTACTCCGTGTATTGATGCATTCGAATGTCTGTCGATAAACCTATAATTTTGTGCACTACTCGTCAAAAATTTAATTTCGTCAAGCATAAGCCACAGACGGATCGCGCCTCGGCGGCGCGATCCATTAGTGACTCATACTTAACAAAAGATGCCATGGGGAATTTTTTCTGACTGCGTAATAAGATACTTTATAGAATTGGTTTACAATGTCACTTTAATCTTATCTGCACTTTAATGCGTTTTATTAGGGCAATTAACAAATAATTCCAGAAGATAATGCATCATTATTATGCTAAAGTACGTGCAGGTTAGGTGTTTGTATGACTTTTATGGTTGGCACTTTGGACACATTAATTTTTTAATCGAATCTCAGATGATATAATTTGGAATCGATTGTTTCCGAATCTGATTCTATTTTAAAAATTAATGTTCAAACTTAAATAGCTTCTGGCCAACTCCAAAATTTTTCAAATATGCGTAAAAAAATCAACGCATTTGATGAAATTCGGATCATACCGAATCACAAACATGAGTATACGAATCAGACATTTATCCGAATCGATTCGAAACGTGATTCTAAAAGAGTCATCGCTGTACTCTTCGACAATGAGATGACAACGATACTACCCTCCCACTTTGGAATTCCTTGCCTTCTTCCTGCTTTCCTGATCGTGTTGATCTACAAGGCTTTAAAACTCGCGTTAATAGACATCTATCAGGGATGGGGGTTCCTTAGTTCCAGTTCCTGCATTTCATGTAGCTCTTTGCACTTTAGTGGCTCCAGGAGAATTTTCAAGTTTGATTCGTCTCCTGTGGCCTTGCTTTGAGCGAATTTCAATAAAAAAGGACAACGGATAAACACCAAAATTACTTTTTTCAGGCACACGAGAAAACAAAACTGCAGAATTGTGATCTCATATTCATTTGCTGATATCTGTTTCAAATATTTTGATGGCAGAGTCATCAAATTTTATAATTTCAGCAGATCAATTTTAGCAGAAGGTCAATTTTATATTTTTTATTCAATTGATACTACGTGATTGAAATTTTTCAGTTGTCAAATATTTGAATTGATTTTAAAATAGTAATTTTACAGATGATAAAAAATAAGTCCGAAAACGAATCTTCGGTGGCGTGACCAGCACTTCACAAAAAACGACTATTAAGCAAAACATTATTACTTTTTGCTTGCCCTTAACTTAACTGCGGAAAAAAAAACACCCCCGCACAGTTGCCTCTTATAAATCCAACGTTTTCCAGCGTATTGTGGCATATCATTATATCGTATCATATATTCAAAATATGAACATGACGAATCAATGACGGTCCGCGTGGAAGTGACTCATAAGTTTTACTGTATTACTATTACGGCGTCTAAAGCAAGGAAGAGGGATTTTAAAATCAAGATATAAATCCTAAATTGATGTTATGTTGTGGTAAAACTTGGGACTTACCTGACCATAATTGGTAGCGCGTTCGCATGATAAGAGTATACGATATCATGAGATGTTACAGTTGTGTATAACTTATGTGTTGTGTATAACTCGAACAAAGAACAAGAAAATAATTATTTATCAGAGACCACACAGATACGCTGCGAATCATTACCAACCGATTAAATACAATTTTACCCTTACCATGCGGTGTTTACACGATGGTAATGATTTTGCTTCAAATATATATTATGCGTTTGAATTACGGATGCAATTGCAATATATCAATTTCCATTTCCAGGACAGATTCCACAATTAAAAACTTACAACTGTTAAGCAATCGTTTTTGATTTTGTCTCGCTGGCACTTAATCTTGTACCAGCTTTTGCCATTTGGGTAGCCTTTAGTTGGGCAATTTGATTCGGTGATTCGAATCGATTCGAAGCACAATATATTCGAATCAATCGTGAATCTTGTTTTAGGTTTTTCGAATTATTTGCTATGGCCTGTCCGTGAACCTACCGGGGGGCGTTAGGCACGGCCCTTTGTAGTGACTGTGTATCTGTCCTATGTTACAGCTACACGCTAAGTGCCTTGCTGAAGGGCACGTTCGGCGGTGAAACGGTCGAAGCATCGAACCATCGGCCTTCCGGATAATGCGATCGCGCCTAACTGACTGAGCAACCGAGTCGAGCGAATCAACCGTGAATCGTTCGTAGGAACAAATACTTATTAAATGGACCAGAATTTTTATTTTTAACGACAAAATATGAATATTGTTGCTCTCAGACATGTGGTGTGAATTGAATACACACTGTAAACTATAAATTTCTTGATTTTCGCAATGGAGACAAGCTGTAATAGTAAAACTGGGATATTTATTATTTACATCGTATTCGTGATTCGATCCGATTCGAAAAAAATATTCGAATTCCAAATTATCCGATTTTGCCCAGCCCCAGTTGACCAGGTGTTACTTCAGGCCTTGTTTAGAATGAACTTCAATAACAGTAAAAATCTGCGCTAATATCACAGTAAAAAATTATTTTCTTTCGATTTATCATTTATAGGACTATGAACAAGCGATCATTATATTTGTAATCCTAACAAATACACAAACAAATAATGAAACAGTAATAAGTGTAACGAGCTTTAATTGAAATGATAACAAGAACAACGCCATCTATGTTTTCTGTATTTTGGATCCCATTGCAACATTTATTTGCCTAAATATCTTTCCACTGAATCAATCATCATTGTTAGCAGAGGAGTTAGGAACTTGGAACGGCGGAAATATCTTGTTCTTTTTTCCTTTCTCCCCTCGACAACCTGTTGATTTAAGGAAAGCAAATGGAAAGGGATAATCCGCATCAGTTCTGACATTGACAATTCATAAATTAAGGATGTTATGGAAACACTTTCATGTTTTTTATGGTATTCAAATTAAATTTTATTAATCGAATTTCCTATTAATTCGAGTTTTCTACTTGCTTAGTCACACAATTAGTGACTAAGCATTTATAATCTTGAAAATTGTTTCTAAATAATACTGTTTTTATTTTATATCAGTTCAAAACAAACAACGTCTCAGGCACGCAAGGTTTTTGAATGGGATTTCCCGACTTAAAACTGGTTAAATATGCCTAATTTTCCTACATTTTATGCATAAAATTTCCTACATTTCAAAGCACCTCAAAGGCCATCCTGCATTTTTTTTCAGACGGAGAGAAAGCACCATCACACCCGTGTCGGCGGCCACTCTCATCACAGTGCTGTTGTGATGACATTAGCAATTCCAATATGACCGAGCCCACTCAAGTGATTGCCACCAGGGTTTATATGGGTATGTATTCTGTTACTTGATATACTTTGGCTTTGGCTTGGCCAGATATTCTCAATTGACTATGGAGGCGTAATATCCATTTTTCGCACGTTTTGATGGTATTTTCGACGCTTAATTTGCAGAACAAAAATGTTAGTAGCATTTAAACCAAAATCCTTCCTGGTGCCAATATTTGCTATCTCATGCCAAGTCAGAAAATTTTGTCCAAATTTGTTTTGTTAACCATGGGTCGCGCTAATGGAACGCGGCGTCAAGGCGTGGACCATTAGCGGCTCATGTTTGACAAAATCAAATTTCCCATTGACTGTTCTTATCCAAAAGTCACCTGTCAAACGACTAGCTGTATATGTCCCATATATTTCCTTCATCATCGTCTTCAATTTATCACTTGATATATTACCAACATGTAGATTCTTCCATACTTCGACAAAATTCTTTTGTTGTGCTTTGGACAAATTCCTAAATATGAAGAATTTTTAAATTTTCAAGTGCAATCAATCTCTGCTCATATATGCTAAAACATCGTTAAAATGAATTCTCCATTGAGGCAGTTTTCGAACCATAATTTGACTATTCAAATTTCTTATCAACTTATTACGATGGGTTCTTTAAACACCCAACCTGTTGGTTTTCTGGAGCAACTCATAGTGTTTGATACTTGGCAGAACTTTTTTCTCTGTATTTTCTACTATAATTCGATTTTTTTTAAGGATGTTAAAAATATATAAACCTATGAAACGTTTCATTGAGCTAGGAATGAAATAATCAGAATGAACTTGCTGAAACATTTTGAAGAATCCACTGCTTTCCATTTTTAATAGCAGTCATGGAATCAAAGATTGAATTAACACCTATGAAGCTTGATAATAGAGTGTTGAAAAATTCACCGATTTCCTTCGGGTTTTTTCTACCTCGAATTTCCAATTTCTTGAGATATACACTGTGACAAAACTACAGTAAATTTACTGGTTATTTGCAGTAATTGCATATTTCAAAGTTACAAAAACGCCATGTTGACGAGATTTATGCCAATTATGGGCTGTTGATGGATAAACACCCCATGTTTGGTCAAAAAGTCAATTTTGAAATTTTTTCAATACCGCCAAGTAAAATTACTGTCAAAGACCAGTGATTTTGTTGCATTTTTTGTTACAGTGTACATGTCATTATGCTGCCTAAATTTTCAAAGCAGCATCTGAACCTCAATCGAAAACATTCCACACAATATAAAAAGGCGATGTTCTGGGCAACGATAAGAGCATCTTACACTTCTTCTTTTACCCCTTTTGGACGTCAACTACTACAAGCAGAAAACATTTAGACACTTCTAATCATCCTCAACAAAGCCGGAAGCATAACATATAAAATAACTAAAGACCACTGATACAAGACATCGGGCTACCGCATATTGTAGCACTAGCAACTTCACTTTAAGTGGAAAGCATCCCTAGCAGAACTGAACCGATAGAGGTAAAAGTACAGTGATAATATCTGCCCTGGTCGATGGTAAAATAATTTACCGTTTTTTGTTTCCTTCTTATGGCTTCTTAGGACACGCAGGGCGAGTTAAACCCAGTGTCTACAAGATACATCAGTTGCTTACATGTTTGAGTTAATAATATTAGCATACCAATAATATTCTTCTTTCACGTCCTGAATTTGTTTTCTAATATCATGAACACAATCACACGTTTTTGGTTCTTTGATATTGATTCTAGGTAGCTTGACTCCATAATCAGCTATTTGTGGAGAACACCAGCCTGGTTGTTTTTGTTTACCCTCGTTTGTTTTCTGGGTGCCTGAAAGCATCCAAAATCACAGTATTATTAGTACAGAATTGTGAGGATAATTGGTGTACTGTGATTGTTACTGTAAATTCGAATCTGATTCGAATATTTTTTAAATCTGATCAAATGACTGAATCTATGAAAATACCATATGAAATGCAATAAATTTATAGTAACGAATTACTCACTATACTAGTATTAGTATGAACAGACTTGAAGGCAACCTATTTTCAATAACACTCTACGGTCAAGAGCAAAAGTGTTCATTTTTAAAGACAAACTACAATCGCTTTTAGTTAAAATTGAACCAAAATTAATTGCATTTTGCCATTAAAAATCAAAATTCCACTACATTTAGGAAGTTTTTGTTCCTATGAACGATTTACGATTCGAAGAATATGTGCTTTAAATCGATTCGAATTATTGAACCTTATTGCCCAGCCCTACTTCTAACCATGTCGCAAAATGGGTAAACGAGATATGTTAATCTGATGGGTGTTAAATTATAAGAACGTTTCTCATCCTAAACGGCGCGGTTCATCAGTAACTCGTGTGTGTCAAATAAAATTTTAATTGGGAAGCAGAAAATAAACGACGTTGCGTGAGTGATAACACATTGGCACGTGGGTGAGCATGAACTGCCAAACGGAACGTTTCGGAATCTTCAGCCAAAACCAACATTATAGCACTTGCATATCATTCAGAAATTGAACCATGGTAGTCATTTTTGTACATACGTAGGTACGGAGAAAGAAGAATTCTATCGTGGTATATAGGAAATAGAGTCAAACGTTTCTATATTTACACTTTTGATTTTGACTCATTTTGCTTTCATATGTCTTCATTGCGGATATTACCGCATCGATTCCTTACCTGTTGGTGTTAAGATAAGTTGAATGGGATTAGCATAAGGGCTGTTCTTCTTCTTCTCGTCGCCTTCGTTTTCGGCCATCTTTTTGATACTCTCTATTTGATTGAATATTTCTTTTTCTGTCAAACCCAACGATCTAGCACCTGTAAATTTGGTAAATTATTTTAACAAACCTGAAAAAACTGTGGAAAAAATTTTATGTGAGTTTTTTTTATAAAAGTTGATTCGTTTTGAGCAAGTCCGTAAGCAGAGCCTGAAAGGAGTCACCTATAACCTGCTGGATGTGGGGCCAGCAACTGCAAACAAGCGTCAAGAATTTCATACAGAACTGAACCACTTTGGTGGAGTGCAGTGAGTTGTATCTGTTCTTGTCGATTACAGAATTATAGACCACTTCTTTGATTCCTTTTAGTTGCCCTCACACTACACGTAAGAAAAAAGATAGAACTGTGCGACTAATCTAAAGTCCGCGCCTACAGGGCTGAAGTTAAGCATATGATACTGGAGCAATATATAATAATATTGCGGATATATGCCTAGAAGCCGTGATTCTAATAATTTTATCGATGATCACGGCAAAAGGATTATTGGCCGTGGAAATACTTTTTATAAAGTAGCAAGTTAAGGTAAAATGGGAGAAAAAAGAACCAAACTTTGATGGTGGAAGAAATTGAACCGTTCGAAAATATTTATTTCTTTATCTATTTATTCAAACACTTATTTCTGTGTAACATTATTAATTAAATAAACAACGAAGTGTTTTGATTATTATTTTTCGAGCTAACAACAAATTCAATATAAGTACTTCAAATATCAAGAATAGCCGAGGTCGTTGTCCCTACCAAACACTATATTTAATAACAACAGCATTTCAGTTTTTACCTTCATATCAAAAGCTTCATTCTTATAGTAACTTGGGT
Organism: Styela plicata; assembly: GCA_963675895.2. Lineage (NCBI taxonomy): Eukaryota > Metazoa > Chordata > Ascidiacea > Stolidobranchia > Styelidae > Styela > Styela plicata. The sequence goes on from OZ023142.1 coordinate 11,369,792, forward strand.
AGACTAATACTAAACCCGTTTGTCTAGAAGTGGCCGCTAGACAGAGCAGCAGGGTGGTCCACTCGCATGAATGGCTATAAGAAAGTACAATTATGCATTCTTGTAAAAAGTCCGTAAAACAGGAATTTGGTCATATTACACCAAAATTACTGTTTATGAATTTGTACATTTACCATTTGCATAATGATGAACAACATGAGCAGCATGCGGATTATGTTTCTTTGCTGCAGCTGTTTTAAGTTTTCTTGTGTAATAACCCACTATTTCTTTCCGTTGATTTTCTTTCAAACAACTCTTCGATATAAAATGTGACATGACCTAGATTAAATTTGAATAACGGTGAATATTCATGCATGGATGACTCAAATATATTAGAATTGTAAATCTTCGCTTCGACTAACCTCGTATAACAAAACATCCTTGTAATCAGGTTTGTTTGGAGCATGAAGTCCTCCTATCACTCCCATAAATATATCTTCATTCGTCATAAAATTTAAATATTCTTCGAAATCTAGTTCACCGTTACCGTTCTCATCCTGTGATTAAATCCAATATTGAATGTTATCTTTAAGCAGGGATAGAAAAAGTTGACTCACAATTTCTATTGCTGAGGGACTATTTTAAATCATTCTAACATGAATTATTATTTTAAAAGGATTTTTTTTATATGTATGATATATCCAAAATACGGATAAAATGGTTTTAAAGCTTGATTTTATCGGCAAAGTTGCCAATTTATGAGCATTGGTATCAACTGGAAATTGACCGATAGCGCGGATAGTTCATGTCAAGAGATACCCGTTTTCATCCGTTGTTGCTCACAAAATATATATTCAATTGCCATCGTCAGTAAACACATGCCTATTCCAATGGGAAATTTTATTTTGTTGAACAGGACCCACGATGGACCACATCTCATCGACGCAATCCATCAGTGACTCATACTCAACTAAAGATTTAAAGAGCTTTAAAGAGATTCCGATTGCGATAGCAATTTTTGATTAACAACGTAAGTAACAGCGACAAATTAATCGTTATATATATGCAAAGGACCAATGATGCAACAATTTTGAATATGTTGCACAAATCTGCCATTTCGAAATTCTTTTTTTTTGCGTTTTTCGGAATTGACAAATAGAGGCGTTCTTGAGTATCGAAATCAATTCAACTCAATTAAAAGTATTACGATTGGAAAAAAGAAATAACGGTACATTTCTACAATAGGAACAGAGGAATCAACATACTTGGGCAACTATCAAATCATATACAACACTTTCATTAACACTGACTCCAACACGTCGTAAAGTTTCTAAAAATTCTTCGCAGCTTATTCTGCCATTTCCTTTGTGATCGAAAAGCTTAAATGGAAATAAAATATATATCATATGTTTTTTAAGATTATCGCAGTTTGAAATAGTATGTTGTCGCTTGTCCAGATCCAGTACCGATGAACGGTGACGACCAAGCAGGAGCGTCGACAAAAAGTTTTGTAATTTTGCCAATATGTATTGACAACAAATAAACCGTAATTTTACTGCAATTTTCCCACATGGGTTATCTTAATATACTTCAAAATGCTAAATCCCGAAATGGACATCGTTAAACTTAAAAACAAGAGATTTTATGGAACATAATGTACGCCTCCAATCTAACTTAGTTGGAGTGTAGATGTATTTAAGAACTTCATTAGAATATAGACATAATGCTAAACACAGAGTGGGCTCTCTTTTACTCATAAACCCCATCAGCAATTTTACTTTGTCAAGCCTGATTTACAGATTAACCGTGTCTCGGCAGTGCGTTCCATCAGGGGCGCATGCTTGGTGAAACATCCTTCAATACCACAGTTTCAATGGTAAAACAAACAATACTGCATTTACCGTGAAAGCATCATAAAATGCTGCCAATTCATTCTTAGTAAGTTGTCTACTTGTTGCTATCAAGCGAGATTCATCAACTTCCATTTTGAATCTCGCCTTCCCATCGCCATTCGGATAGCTTGAAATTCTTCTCCTGAACCAATAAAAATAATATGTACTTTTCAATTAGGTTTTCACGAGACAGGATCGACAGTAATCAGCTAGTTTTTCCGCAGCGAAGGCGTGAAAAATTGCAGTTTTGATACAAAGCAATAAAAACGTAAATACGAAACAAATGCTTGCCGAAGGCAATAAATGCTTACATTATATTAAGGTAACTTAACTTACAGAATTCGGGATGAAAGTCGAATGTTTTTAAACTCAATTGCTGACGTCATAATGCTTATAATGATATCGAAATTGCAGGCGACGAGAAAAATATGCATTACAACCGCGCGATTGATCATGGACTATCGAGTATTTCGAAAACGAATTTTGAAAAATGTTTTATGTCCTAAGTATCGAGTTTGCCCTAACTTTATGGAGAAAGTAGAACCGAGACTGGCTTACCCGTTAGATCCGCTGGCCATTCTTGCCAAATTATTAAATCCAATTAAAGATGCAATTCATACAACATTACTTTAAACTACTTATTTGCCTACATTCACACAAATACCCCTAACTTAGCCCAAATTTCTAACTAAAAATCGATTGAAAAAAAAACGCCCACTTTTAATTTTCTCTTAATAACGAATGAATAGATTGCAACTTTCGTTTCAATTAATTTATATTTTAAACCATTATTACGTCTTAATGTATGAATGAATTATGATGTAATAACAAGCCTTTTTAGAATATTTTCGTGCTTCTTAACAAACGAGCCTTTGTATTCGAAGGCAGAAAAACGTTGGGCAAATTCTATCTATTTTTTTGAAGTTTAGTTTCTGGTTCGATGTTCATACCAAACAAGGTTGATGCGGGGATAAACAGATGAATAAACAAGGGCCATGCTTAGCGAAGACAAATATTTACAATTGCATGCTTGTATCTAACTTTTCACGGACCATCAAGAGCAGAAATTTGATATTGTCAAGCATAAGCCAAAGATGGAACTTGAATGCAAAACAATTTAATTTTGTAAAGCCACTGTTATAAAACCAAGCGGTATGTACCAAAGAAATTTCTAAAAAATGCATAAATAATAATAATAATGAAAAAAGGCCGTCATCGCGGCCGTCATCGCCTGACGCGTAGTTGTCCTGCAAGTCCGACTTAATCCGTGTCCACTACCCAAACCAAGATGTGACCTGTTGGAATGGCTCGGCCGAACCGGAAAGACAATATCTCCCAACATTACCAACCCTATTTGACTATAATTGGTGACCGAAAAAAGGGTTCAGTCAATTACAATTATGATTAGCTTGAAACTAATGCCATTAGATATCTATATTTAGACTATAAAGTGCCCTTTAAAGTTCGATACTTTGTCTATCTTCATCACAAAGCCAATAAAATTCCAATATATTTTTGCTATGAAGGATGCTTTAGAATTTTCCATGGGGGGCCATATTATTTTCCAACTTATTTTCGGAATTTCCTCAGTTCGGCAAGGATTTTATTCAAGAGCAGTTTCTCTTGACTTTAAGTATTCTTCCATGTGACCACATTTTGACAAAATCCTTTCCACACGATTAAGTTACTCTTAATTACGACATGGAGTGTTTGAATAACCTCCCATCGATGACTAATATATCAAACATAGAAAATTTTATCAAGTGTATTATTTATCCTGTTGGAAAAGTTCAACAAGTAATGTTCCTTCAATTTTGAATCATTACCCATGCATGGAAATATAAATATCGTTGAAGTTAATTAGACAAGTCTCTGTATATTCAACGATCTTTTAATAGGACTGTTATAATTTATAGTGATGATTAGTGATGGCAATCTAGGTATTTTCTTTAACTAGGTGAAGTAAAACGAATTTACCACGAAACAAGGTAAAGGATTACTAAGTGACCTAGTTTCACTTTCAGAACTATAGTATATTCAGAACTAGGCCGCATTCAAGGCATTTTTAATAGATTTAAAGTTTGAAATCTTCAAATAGTGAAATTTTGAAAGATTATTTTATAATGAAAATATACGCACCTAGGTAACTAGTTGAAAAATAAGTGAATTTAGCTATTTTACCTAGTAAATTTACTAAGTACAATTCTAAACAGGAAACTCGGTAAAAGTTAAACTAGGTAAGTTATATATTTTTGAAACTGTGTAAAAGTACTTTGGGAATAAACCGTTAAACTAAGCATACTAGATTAACTAGGTACTTTTACCTATAATTGCCAACATTGGTGAAGATATAAAGATTCTGTAGTATTGCCTTCTGCGCTGAAATATAGGAATTGGAAATTGTTTTATAAGCAGTCGCTCTGTAAAAAACAAATCTAAAATACATACGCTATTGACTATTATCACAAAGTTAAACACTTTTGCAACACTCTAGACTGGAGTCAAAATTTATATAATTTAATAGCTTTCGGAAAAATATCTTTTCGTTGCATTGCCGATATTTTAAGAATTGGTTTTATCGATTGTATTTCGAAATATCGATACCGATATCGGCAACATTCATGATAGACAATTCTGCGATAAATGCAAATTGAAAAACAGGATTTTTTATAATACAGAAATACTAATAAAAACTTTTTCAATTTTGCAGCCTTGATTAGTATAAATATTTTTTTTCTTCGTGAAATTAGTGAGAAAGAGAGTGTAGAAATGGGTGAGGCAATTGAGAAGAGATTATGAGTTGAGTATATGTCTTAGCTCGTATGCGTCAAGCACAATCCAACAAGGCACACTAACGGACCCATGAAGGATATCCTTTCACGTGTTCCCCAAAAACTTTCCCAAAAATTTGACGTATTCAAAAACGCAATTGAGTATATCCCATGAATAAACGCCAAATATTAAAGATTAATCTGGTTGAATTAGGAAAAAAAATTGAAAAATTTCTGCGCGCTTCTCCGCGTCTGTTGAGTGTATGATAACATTTCATCCTTTGAAATGATAATTTTCAAAAAAATTTTGATATTTTACGAAATAAATACATATATATTTCTGTGTCCGCTACTGACGAGGCGTGCACAAAGTATATGTCCTCGAATACCTTACGCCTTTTAAAACGAGGATTCACGGCGCAAAACAATAGAAACAATGTCCCAAGCATAAGTTCTTTTTGTTCTACTCCACGCTTTATCAATTGAAACTAAATCAAGGAATTCGATACCTTTATTGTCACGATAGAAATACTTCATGTCATTAAATATTGAGTACACACTACACGGTAGCCTGGTGGTCAAATGATTCCTACGTGCTTTATCAACGGGACTCGGTGGAAACAAGATTTTTGTGAAGTACAATAAACATCTGGACAAGATTTGAAAATGTAAGTTCCAGCGTCTTTTCTCTTACTTTAAGAATTGTGTTTCTATTGAATGTGGAGCAGACGTAGACATACTCAGTCATAAGAGAACCGCACGAACATGTTTTGTTGAGTATGGGTCACTGATGGGCCGCGCCGATTAGGCTCGGGCATTTGGGACACATGCTTGACAAAAGTGAATTTCTTATTGGTTACTGGGCTTGTATATGAACATTATCGAGTCAGAAAAATTGTGTACACACAAAATTTTGTTGAGCGTGATCATCGCGTCGCTGAGATGCGAACCATCTGTGGTTCGTGCTTGAAAAATTAAAAAAAATCTGATTGCGTAGTTCGAGCAAATGGTAGATATAAAATATTTAGAATATCGTGTTCGTTGGGAACAAACGAGTTGGGTTCAATATGATTACACGAGGACATGAGCGCTGTGTTCACAGGCGTCGATTAGTACATGTTGGTATTTTAGTGTTCGAGGTAATAGAATTTTGAAGATTATAATTCCAATGTTGTAAATTTTTACTGCAAATTATTAAGAGAGCAATATTTATCTTAATTTTTTTGAAAAACGGTTAGACTAAAATTGGTAGATAAAACGTGGTTTTATCTCCATTTCAGGGATAGTTTGCTTTCGCATTTCAAAATAAACTTGCCACAATTGGACTATAAGGTAATTGTCAGAACTCGAGTTAAATAAAGTAGGAGAGAAAATATATAGACGTCAGGTAGAGGGTTCGGAGGAGTGTGTTCAAATGGTCACGATATACTTGACTAAATAGATTGGGGATTTCATGAAGCACTTGGAAAAATATTACAAAGAAAACAGCCTAGACAATCATAAGACTTGTTCTGATGACGAATTATATTATATCCTTTGTGGCTTTGTGTGGTGCACCGATACATGTATTTTGTATCCGTAATTGGACTCAAACTGTGCGTTAATAGTCAATTTAGGGGCAATTCAAAACTAAGTTATAGCTAAACCAAGTTGGCTATTATTATTAATATTACTATATTTTTCCATTGACGTTCGCTGTGATAAAGGCCGCAAGCCGAGTCTCAAAGGATCCACTAAAGAGATAATGGCAAAATGCTACAGCAAAATATAGTGCCAGAAATTTCATTTCGCATTGGAAACAAACATAACTAAATCACTATAATAAAGTACAGTGGATTGTATGCGTCCTGGACAGTGATTAAACACAGTACGGTAGAAGAGAGAAATTGCAATATAGGCACATATTTTCCTCCAACTAGCGATTTGCTGAAAAAAAAAACATAGTACCGTGTAAAGATAGTCAACCATATTATAACCCCATATCAATCAATACATTTTGCCGCTCTATATAACAAATAGCGTGTTTGCTTCGTGATGAATAAACTTAGAAATACAATAAAATATTCTTAAATAGATCATTATTTCTTTTCAAATTTGAACGCCCGCTTCTGTCAACAACCCTTTACTATTATTATCGAAAGAATCTCCTTCAATAGGTTTGATGATAACTTGAGCTTTTGTTTTGCTTTTGTGGAATGAACTTGAACGTCACGTACTTCCTGTTCCACTTGGCTTTATCAAAGGGTTTGTTTCGAGGGAATTTTTTGTTACAAATTTCTCAACAATCGCAATAAAAGATGTGCGCTTTCATCAACATGGTCAAAACGTTTGCTTGGTTTGTTTAAAATGCTGCATTACACGCCCGCGCCTCAGCCTTTTGTTAAGCATGAGTGACTTTTGCTCAACAAAAGAAAATTTCTGAACAGATGTATGTTGTGTTTTTTTCCAGGCTCGCTTCATTTTTATTCCTGCGTTTATGCTTGCGCGACTCAGTCTTTACGAACGGTTTTCTACGAAAGGGAACGTTTTGTATGCCGCTTTGCGCTTCTCAGCCATGTGACTATAACGCATAGCAAGGCAGATATGTATCCCCGTTTTTTAACTGCGACACGAGGCAATCCAACGGGTAGACAACCTCACTTGTATTGTAGCTTAGGTACCTTAGGCTAGATTGTGTTATTTCGTCCTTCAAACATGGATAAATTTTTGTTAAATCTCAGTCAGAACCAAATTTCTCAGTTATTTATATTTACTCTACACAGGAAATTACATGAAAGTGCAACTCAAAGTGTTTAGAACTCAGTATTGAAGTGATAGTAAATTAATTATTTCAAGTTCTAGGTCAGGTAGACGTCGAAGTGAAATCTTACCTGAGATTTTAATTTAAAATTTCCTAAACACAATCAAGGAGTTTGATTAGATCTAAAGTGTCTCAGATCCTCTTCTTGGTGCACTGAGCTAATTGTGGAATTGTTGTAAATTCTCATATCTGGATAATACTCGGTATGGCAGCATCAGCTGCCAGCAAATCGTCTGTCAGGCGTGCGTCTTTGAAAAGTACAACATCTCAGAAGTACGTAAATGTGTTGATATTGCATTGCTAATGGTATCAAAGAAAATTAACGGCAGAAGACAAAAGATTGGTATCCACAAGATTATTTCAGAAAAAGTGAAAAAAAAACTGAGCAAAAAAACACAAGTGAATAAGTTTGAAAATAAAACGTCAAAAATTATTTATCATTTCTCCCACAGAATTGTACATTTCTCATTAGCTGAAAAATGATTACTTTCCTATTGTTTTTTGGTTTTTCGAATTATCTACTATATGCAATTTCGCGAACCTACTGGACTACTTGTACTAAACAACCGTAAAGCACAAACCGATTTAGAAATTCTGTACCTGTTCTGGCTTACATCTACCCACCAAGTACCTTGATGAAGGGCATGCTCGGTTGTGAAAAAGTCAATTAGCATCGAGCCGGTCTGTGGGGCGATAAGGACACGTTTACCTGACCACCGAACGGGGCCGAGTCTCTCTTTATGGATTTTCGAATTATTTGCTATGGGTTGTCCGTGAACCTACCCGGGTTATTATACCCAACAACCGTCAACACGTACCTCAAAGCGACTTGTTTATGGGCGTGCTCGGTGGTGAAATAGTAACACATCAAACCATCGTTTTTTCGACAATGCGATCGCGCTTTTCCGACTGCGCCATCGAAGAGGACCGACGATGCGACCAGTTGTAACCGCCGCCTACGCCATCTACCGAGTATAGTGAGACCAAAAAAAGAAAAGCTGAACTTTATTGATACAGCACACACTCTAAACTGTCCGCTTAAACCTAGATTATCGATACAATATTATTACTGAACAAACATTTCATATTTACTTTTGTCACCCTCCAAATGGATTTTTAATTTATTGTCTACAAACTGGCATTTGATCGAATATGGTTCATCGAAAAATCGCGCTTGCGAGCGCGAATTTACGGTGAACCATGACTGACTATGTGCATTAAATTAATACAAGAATTCGTTTAATTTAAGGCAAGCTCTACACGAAATACTGGCAGATATGCAGCCAACGGAAGACGAGATGGAAATCACTCATAAATCCGGCCCACCAGTAGATTTCACGTTCAGAGATCTGAGAGCAGTTACAGGTAAGGTTGTATGGAAGAAGTATTTCGGTTACCAAAAGTGTTGAGCCAGTGTGTAAATAATATTTGAGTTAGTTGCTGTATTGAAACTACGCATCTCAAGTCAATAAAGTACGTGATTGTACATGATGATCTTTTTGATCAAAATGCAATATATCAATTGTAATTCCCATATTAATATATGCTTAGCCTAAAATCAAACTATATTATATGCAACATTTGAATATCGAGCCGAGCTTGAAGTCTTTTTTATTTTTACGATTTCATTATTGATATGCATCCCAAAACAGATTATAAAAACCCATTTTCATCTTTCTGAAGTGATGTATCTCAAAATATGCCTTTTTTGGAATAGCCTTCTGAGGACAGTTTTCTTGGAGTATCTGAGTAGCAAAGTAACTGACTTTCTCACAGTCTGACTTGAATACCTGAACAAGCCAAAATAAAATTTGTCATTTAATTTTAAAATCAAACGGGTAGAATTATCATAGCAGAAAACATGTATATTTTTTACCATTAGTGTTTATTGTCATAAAATATAATGTCATATTCAAACTGAAATAATATATCTTTTATTTATTTTATATTTTTAAGAACTTTTTACAGCTATCAATTACCCGTGCAAACATACCAACAAAAATTAAAATGTTTCAGATATTTGCAAAGTCGATCCACGAGAAGGACCAACAAAATATGTGAAAATTCCAGTTGAACGAAAAGGTGAAAATGCCGAGAATCCGATTATTCTGGATGAAAATGACAAAAAGAATGAAGAACCAAAACAATTTTTTAAATATTGCAGGTATTGACCGTGTTGCGAAAATTTTGGAGGTTTCTCTCACTAATGCATATCATGGGCAGGATTTTCTTACCCTGCCGAGGCAACAAAAGTAACAAAATATCGTTCCTTTGAAATAATTTTATATTTTCAAATGCGAAATCGCCTTGTTGATAATTTATGTCAATGGTCTGTATGGTGGTATGTTGATGGTCCGCACATCGAAGGTGCGTTCAATCAACGTGACATAATTAGTCTCCGAAAAGGTCGATTTTATTGTTTATTACAATATCACCAAGTAAAATTGCTCTTTAGAAGCGTCGATTTCACCGCATTTTTATTACAGTGATGGAAGCTTTAATATATGTTTTTTAACTTTGTTGTCTCAATCAGAATTTTTTTTTTGTCAAGCTTCAGTGACTCACTCTCACTCAACAAAAGATAATTGAACAAATTTTTTCTCATCGGGTCGAGTGTTATTAACTCAGCACTAAAACCTGACGCAATCTTGTTGGGCTTTCAACCATAGTAATATTGGAACGTGAATAATAGGTATGGGCAACTGATGGATTGCGTTTTTAAGGCGCAGTCTATCAGTGTCCCATGCTTGACAAAATAAAATTACCGATCGGGATAACTACTACTAGACTGTACTAATATAAAAATTTATTCTGTGCTTTTATAAATTTTAGCAAAGCAATAAAACTCGGGAATAATTCACTCGCCAGACTAGAAAATTTCAGCAGCGGGTTACAAGCAGTTTTGGAAGATCCTGAATCTATTGAATGGATTGATTTATCGTTCAATGATCTAACAAAGATTGATAATGTAAGTGAATAATGTCTTTCATCTTACATTATAAAATATATACTAAAATGAAAACTCTTGAAAATATTTTTTTATTTGAGTATTCGTCACGTGGTGTAAAGAAAAGGTAAAGAAAGAAGTAATGATGGAAATGCCATGTACGTTCTTTGTTCGGAAATACTACTGGGATTTTTTTTAATATTGGGGGGATTCCAACCCAGAGGGCCTCATTGAATCTCAATGTATTTACGAAATCGAAATAATATTTAATATAAAAACGTCTCACAATGGTTAATATGGGTTGTGATGATGTCTCTTCGTGAAATTTTGTTATTGATAGGCCGCGCTAGTGTTGGCAGTTCTAAATAAATTGCCAAGTTCATCTACTTTACCGTGTATATTTTTAAAATACTTTAACCTAGTTTTCTAGTATGAGTTCAATCTAATTAGGTATAGGTTGATTTAACTAATTTTCAACTAATTAGCTAGGAAAACTAGCTAATATGATAAACTAGGCAAATCATCTATTCACAATAAAACACTATTGAAATAGGCATTCGGTTGACATAATTCTTCAATATTTTTAAGAATGTCTCAAATACAAAAAACGATGACTCTCTGATTTATCTGGTCCATGTAATATCCAGTTTTGTAAGTGAAACTACGTTAACTAATGATACTCTAACTAGTTTTATGGCAATTTTGTTTTACTTTACCTATTGAAGTAGACACTGGGATGGCACCGGTAGACTGCGTCTATATATAAAAGTATATTGGAGAAGTACTATTTTTAGAGTAGGAAGTTATGTTGTTGCCATCAGTTAGTCTTGATTCCAACTCAAAAGTGTAATTGTGATATAATCTATAAACCTTCCTAATCCTTTTTGACAGAAAAATCGGGCACAAAATTCTAAAAAGTATGTGATTTCGCGAAATGATTACGGCGCCAACAAAAAGAATAAAAAAGTAATATAAAGAAAACACGGTATTTTTTCGTAATTTGACGTAAATTTTCATATTATTTTTTAATGCATAACTTGAAATTTGTTTTAGGTAATTCTTGAATATCCAAACTTGAAAGTATTGTATCTTCATGCAAATTATATCGATGATTTGAAACAAGTTGATAAGTTGGCAGCACTTCCTCATCTTAAAACTTTAACATTACATGGAAATATGATTGAAGGAAAGAAAGGTTACAGGTAGATTGTTTAAACAGCAAAAACCATTATTTAATACCCATGTCTGTATAAAGGGAGGTCGTTTTAATACAAATTTTGTGAAATTCGGAGATTTGTGCCAAGACCTCACATAAGCATATTTACAATATATTAACTATTTTTAAGTCATCCTTGGGAAAAGTTCACAGATCGTTTAGTACTCTACCTATGGAATGGAGGATCGGCAACAGTAACGCTAGAATATTTAGCTAAATATGATCCGCAGGTTGGTGGATGGTGGACTGGACGGGGTAATTTATATTTGCCACACCGATGGAACATTCTCTCTCTGGAGACAGTTAAAATATTTTTCACACTCATTTTAGTTTTCTGAGTTCTTTCATTAAAAGAAATTTAATAAAGTGATGACATCATTCCAAGAAAATAACTTTGATCGTGATAATCTTTTAAAAACTTATTTTTCAAACTCCCATGAATTCTATTTTGTTCATTTTACATCACAATAGGTCCTCTGCCCAATTTCATAAAATATTTTTGTTCGAATTTAGACCGTGGCTCATCCCATTTTAATGCGTCGCCGAGCCAAAGCCCTGCAGAAATCTTTCAGAATGATAAGCGAAGTTTAGTTTCACATCTCAATCTTATTTATTCATTTCCAGGCAATACGTAATAACGGCGATACCACAACTTCAATACTTTGACTTCAGTAGAATAACAAAAGCAGACAGAGATAAAGCACAAGTTTGGAAGAAACTAAAACTGATCGAATCAACTGGCCATAGAAAGAAAGCGAAGGCACCCGAGGCATAAATCTCTCGAAAAAATTTTCACATTGTTAGATTCCAACCACACTGCTTTTTACTAATTATTTTTACAGTTCTATTTTCAATTTTGCTATATCTATCAGAAACAGTTACTCCGGGGGCACAAATGAGGCGCGAAATTCAACACATCAATGGTATCATCATAACAAAATTGCATTGCATATTCGTTACGCACTTGAGAGCGCTCGAAAATGTTGCAAAAAATGTTGAAGTCTAATACGGTGCTTAACTGAATTGAGTGAAGATTTATCGGAACTACTGACAATAATGTAAAGGACGGCATGAGAAAAAAATATCCCAGTCAGTAAAAAATAGGTTCCGTCAGGCATGGGTTATTAACGAATCGCGCCGACCAGGCGCGGTCCATCTGTGACCCATGCTTGGCAAAATAAAATTTCAGACTGACTTACCCATTTGAATATATCGATTGAAAGTTTGTAAAAGACGGAAGGAAAATTAGTTTTTTTGAAGAACCAAACTATGAGAGATTATGTTGACAATTAATGTTTTATAGACATCTTTCATCTCCGTGAATTAGATGTAGAGTGCCGTGAGAGTTAATAATGCCTCGGTGAAAGTGTCTCTTGAACAAGCCATGTAGTAGACACGGATCAGCACCAAAGATACATACAAACAAACAAGAAAATATAAAGTAAATAAGAGTTATACAACAGAAATATATTACGCAATGAACTACAGAGCCTGCTGTCTCTGTAAGAATTTTAAATATTTCAAGCATGAGCCATTCACGAACCGTAAATCTCCAGTGCCCCATGCAAAACAAATAACAATGCTTTTCATTGGTTTGCATTTATATGATGTAAATTTTACGAAGAGAATAGTTGATACGACTAAATTAAACTGGGTCCACGCGGGACCAATATGTACACTGTAATAGAACTTCAGTAAAATCACCGCTTTTTAAAGTAATTTTATTCAGGGATATTGAAATGATTGTGATATGAAATCGACTTCTTGGCCAATTATGAACTGTTAATGGAACATACCGCCATGGTGCGGTCCAGCAACCGATCATACTTGGTATTGAGGCGGTTTTGAATTTTAGAACTATGTGATAACTGGAAATGAACGATAAATTTACTGCACATTTCTCATAGCCTGAAGCGCCGAGTTAAATTATTCAAAATATCACCAATATAATAGTATGTACACGGCTAACGCTTTAAACCAATCAGTTGGATTATTTTCCTGATTCTAATTGACTGTGTCTACTAATGTCCCGTGAAAATAGATATCTCGGATTCCGGTGGTGTTGATAGCTCACAGTGCTTCAGTTTTTGAGTTTATATTGAAAACTTAAGAAAGGTTACTTTGTTCAATCTTTTATTTTCCGAAGCCGGCACCTGTCATTGAGAATCATGCACAGGCTTGCGTGGAATAATTCCTGAGGTTATTTTTAGGTGTTAAATTTTCTATATCCCAACTACGCTTCTATGATTATGATTCTTGCACTATTACTTTTGAAATAATTTTAAAAAGTTTGTTATTTTTCTATTTCATAACAATTCGTTTTATACTTTTTTAGAATGAATCAGTGTTATTTTTGGTAAAGATAAATAAAGTGATATAAGTCAATGGACCTTTCCTTTGTCAAACATTATTTGGGAGGGAATCAAAACAAACAGAAACCAACATGGCAAACATTTACAGTGACTTTAAACTTGGGATATATCATTATTATAAAGTATGCTTGTTCCAAAGACAGTTCATCTGTGGTTCATCCTTGACAAATTATGATTTGTATATGCATTAATAAGACTAGCCAAGATTCTACATACTTAACGCGCCATGCTGATGAGATTCATGCCAATTATGGGCGCACCTTTGAGGTGCGCTCCATCAACAACCCATATTTGGACAAAAAAGTCAGTTTTGAATTGTTTTATACCGCCAAGTACAATTACTGTCAAAGATCAGTGTTTTTGTTCCAATTTTTGTTACAGCGCGAGGTATCTTTTGCCAAGCATGGGACATTGATAGATTAAAAATATACAAAGGATCAAGTCTGGGGTATGTGGTTAATATCGGGTCTGATGAATGTACTCAGTATATTTTAATTTAGGGACATTGATGGATTAAAAATATACAAAGGATCAAGTCTGGGGTATGTGGTTAATATCGGGTCTGATGAATGTACTCAGTATATTTTAATTTAGGATTCAAATCGATTCGGATACATGTCTGATTCAGATAATTGAAATAAACATATCTCTGATTCGAGACACAGTAAAAAAATTATAGTAAATTTAATGGTCATTTGCGATAATTCCCGAAACTCGAAACCACATTGCTGGTGGGATTAATGCCAAGTATGGGCTGAAAGAGGCGATTATCGCAAAGTAAAATTACTGTTAGAAAGCAATAATTTTATTTTTGCAGTGTATGAGCGAGTTGGAGTGAAAACATTATCTGGTCTGTTGCGATTTGACATTATTTCGGAAATTGCTTCTATTACAATGGTGCTAATGATGAAATGGAGCATCGATATTTCATTATTTTAATATTTTAACTGGAATCAGATGGGAAGACATGCAAGTGTTGAAATGGGTATGGTGTCTCATGCTAGACATAATAAATTTGAAACGCGATTGTGACAATTTTGACGTTTTACCATACTCATTTCGGCGCTATTTTGGTCAATAGGTTTGCCACTACACAAATATCTTTATTTTTAAACAAAATATAGAGTGTAATATTTTTAATGTTAGCCCATAGATATACTTGGGCCGATTCTAAAAGGAAATTATTCCAGACCGATCATAGAAAACAATCAATATTATAATATTGATGAGATAACTCTGCAACCTGAACACATTTAAGTGAAAAAATATTATAGAATCAAACATGAATTAAATATGTTATTGGTATCGACTTATTTTTGAGTATTGGTCAGGGATGAGGTATTGCAAGTATTAGTATATTTTAAAAACGTATGGATGAAGGCCGTGTTCCATCAACCAATCAATAATCATTAAAAAAGTCGATCTTATAGCTTTATAACAATAATGCTGTCAAAGGGCGGTAATTTTAATGTACTTTCG
Organism: Styela plicata; assembly: GCA_963675895.2. Classification (NCBI taxonomy): domain Eukaryota; kingdom Metazoa; phylum Chordata; class Ascidiacea; order Stolidobranchia; family Styelidae; genus Styela; species Styela plicata. The sequence continues at coordinate 11,385,248 of OZ023142.1, forward strand.
GTATAGGGTATCATTGAAAAAGGTGACTTCTGCCAAATTCATTTTTAGCAATATTGAGCTATTTCCAAAACATAAGAAATTGACAATACTTGTAGATACATTGGCACATTACTAAGTTGATGGGCCCGAAGGTTTGTCGTTTATCAGTAATCCTAATCGGTGCTATTCCAAACTTTCGTTGACCAACTGTTATTATATCACATTCATTCGGCAGTTCGTCTGACCATTAGATACTTGAAAAACAATGTCAATTGAGGACCAATCACGAATCACGCACTGAGTATTTCAGTCTGAACCTTCAATGCGATATGTAATGTTGCAGCAGGCTGCCGCGTTCCTGGTACGTGCGAATGCATATATATATAGTTACTGATTAACATCAACATTAAATTGCCCTCATATTGTTTCCGCACAGATGCGAAATACTTTCGCTGCGTAAAGCAGAGAGCGCAAAACAAAGACAAGGTAGAATAGATCGTTTTCAACAAAGCCTATCAGATCAATTGGGTAGCAACCAGAGAAACGACTGGGGTACGTAATCCGAGGCATTTTTAGATTTTTCCAAAAAATAGGTTACGCCCATTTGAGAATACTCCATAGGCTATCAACGTATTTCACTATAGCAGTATTTATAAGACAATCGCTCTATACGGAGTTTAGTTTAATTTCAAAATAATAAGATCGTTTTCTCTTCGGGTTGTTGTAGAAACCTTTGGCTGCTTTCGGCTCAAAATTGCTTTTTGTGTTAGTTTTTGGCTTTTTGTTTTGACTTTTCTCTAAAAAGACCGTCAAAATGTTTCCGTACGCCTTCTGTGCGCAATTATTTTTGAGACGTAAAAAAATTTTCAATTAGTAGATTTGGATGCCTCTCCCTGAGAGGCCTTCCACCATCACATGTGATAAAAGAAACGATTAGTTCAACCTGTATCTGGTGCGTTACTGTGGTAAAGGTTGGTTCGCGGTGATCAGGTTTTGCAAGGATAATTAGGAATTTTGGTATCGTGTATTTCAGAATAGTTTTTGATACTTTGTGTGGCAAATTAGTGAAAATAGGTACATAATTATGTTGTTAGATACCCGATGACATTTATGAGATTAAGTAAATCAAAAGTTTTTAAATACGTTTGTTGAACAATTACGAACGATTTTTTGTTTTATTAGAGAATCACTTTAAGCAAGGTTGTAACATCTAAACAAAACAAAGAAGAAAATAGAAATACAAAAAAAGCGAAAAGCATTACGGTTTTTCCATCATCGAGAATGTTTTTGTTTTTATTATGCCTTTTCCCAAGATTGGAAACAGTTCTGTTCACGACAGTTTTTAAAGGGCTTTAGTTAAGATTCAAAGCCTAATTCTTTTGACAACCGCAAGCTCTCCACAGTAGGGCGTAAGAGGGTCGAATTTGCTGACACCTTGCCATGTTTCATTGTGTATGATTTTGTGTTTGTGAAACATTCGCTCAAGGTGAAATTGGTGGGGAAAAAGGGTAAATAAAAAGTAAAGTTTCCCAATCATTAATTTTATTTTGTCAAGCATGACCTATGAATGAACCGCGACTCATTGACGCGATCCATCAGTGACTCATACTTAACAAAAGCTATTTGGAACAAAGTTTATTAGGTTGATCACAATTGGGAACTGTTTTCAAACTCTTAAAAGCAATAAGCATTTTATTCTGCTCTTGTAGACAGTCTATTATACAACATCTTGAAATCAATTTCAACTTGAATCATTACAGCCAATGATAATTTAAATCAAACATTAAGTGAATGAAATAATTCGAACAAACAAATAAATATGGCTGACGAAGATGAGGTTTTCGAGGATGAAATTGATCCGAGGATTAAGGTATGAACAATGGCCTACATTTCATTTCCAATAATATTTACCGTAAATCTGTTTATATGCACGATTTTATTTGCAAGAAAGCTAAGAAAAATTAGATAAGCATGAAATCTATCATATTATAGAACTATCTACATCCTCCTTAGTACTCACTCACACACACACACGTACACAAAAATTGTTTTAATATTTTTAACGCCATGAATTGATTAAAAATTATAAACTACCAGGACACGCTTTAGAATAGTCCTAACGTATTCCCTGCGTGTTGTAAGAGACGATTTAAGTGGCAGATGGTTTTACCATCGACCAGGGCAGATACCACTGCCCGGTCATGACCACTTTGTCATGGCGGTTCAGTTCTGTTTGGGATGTTTCCGTTTAGAGTACAGGTACTGGTACTACATTTAAGTAGCTCATTGCTCTTCAGTGGCCGTAAGTTGGTTCCTTTTGAGAACTGCTTCCGTCGTTGCTCAGAGTGAATTTCAGTATAAATTTATCAGTTTGACATTTCTGAGTACCGCATAATAAGATTTTGCAATTAAATTCGATTCAACGCCAGTACTTTACACTGTTAATTCTGTTATCAATTATCGTGTTGTTTTCTACACTCTAAATTGTGACGTGTATGTTTTTATTGTGAAGCGTAATGCCTATTTTTTTGCGTGTTAGACAATCTTGGACATTTACTGGTAGAATGCGTAAAATTAACGAGTGGGTCGAAAGGTAGAAATTATTCGGGAAAAACATGATTTGCGTATTTTTAAGAGACCATTGAAGAGAAAATGAACGTCTTACGGCCAATTTCCTGTACAAATATAATATTCTCTCCAGCACGCATAATAGCTTAGACTACTGGTGACGGAGGAATTAAAAAAATTTAAGATGAAATAGGGAAAGGAGGACAAATTTTCGCAGGATTCACCTTTCAGGTGAATTGTTCTGTTTTAGCAAAAATTTTGCTGGCGTGACATTCCGATAAAAGTCTAATGTCGGAGATATTCCAGGGCCGATGGTCGAGACAAGTCACTACTTCATGGAAACCGTAACTTTTATCGCTGGTATCGCCGTTTTTTCCTTTTATAGAACACGCAGCCGCGAAATCAAATCATTGCATAATACTTATAATAAAATCTTTGAATAGGTGGTTTTTTGAAACCCGCAAAACAACAAAAATCGATTTTAATGCACAATTTATGTTCGACCTTCCAACGACGGCACATCAATCATTTTACGCGAACTAAGCCAAAAGATACGAATCCGCCGTGCAGGAATGTGCAGCCAATAATGTCATTGGAAATTAGTTCCATTTCAGCGAGGAAAATAGGCCCAACCACTCTCTCCTGGGAATGCGATCGGGTCGAAGATTAATCTTTCGGTTCACACTCAATGTGGTAATTCGCTTTTTCGCCAGTAGTCAATAAATTATTACTAAATTTACTATGTTGAGCATGAGCCACTATTGACTTGTGCCGCGATCCATCAATGACCCATGTTCTACAAAGTATGTTTATAAAATCAGGTAAACGCTAAACCTCGTCCCGACCATTCCGTAAATTACTATAACGTCGGCATAAATCCTGATTGGAAGTCGCGTGAGCTGATTCTACAAGACATTTTGCCCGATTATGAGCTTTTGATGGAGCATACCGTCGAACACCAGTAAGAAAATTTCTGCCCAAACATTTTTTGTTAAGTATATGTCACTGATAGCCACGGTCTATCTGTGGCGCATGCTTGACAAAATAAAATTTTCGATTGGGAAGGAATTCAATTAACAGCCTATTTGTGTCCTCAATCCTATAAAAAATTTAGCGGTTCAAGGGAAATATTTCGTAATCTGTTCAATATTGCCACAGCCAATTGATCCAAACTCGCGTTTCTCTGCAGAGGTTTTTTACTATACTATTTTTCGCTGAAACCGCTAGTCAAAAATAAGTTCATATCAATTGGCTACTATCCCATAATTTTGGCTGACAAATGATATTTTGTATCGAATATGTCGACTTTACCCGGACGCCATATTGAATTTGGCGATCACTTAAAAATACTCTACAGGCCATTATATACCTTAAAGTTTTAATTGTATTAGTCTATTTTGACCCAATACCAACTAACATACTCCGAAATGAACCATCCTACAATCATTTAAAAAATAAAGAATACAGAATTAGTAAAAATTGGTGAAAGCATTATCACTGTATTGTAACCGAGAGTCCCACTCAGCAAAGCACATAGTGGGTGCCTGAAACACTTGACACATACAAATTCATTACAAAAAAATAATCGAAACTCATCTTCCACGAGACATTCCTCTTCAAAATTGTATTTTGTCACTCATACAGATGGACCGTGGCAATAAGATGGCTCGAAAAAACTCTAGCAAATATTTTTGTTGTCTTAACGGGAAAAAATACTGGTGTGGGGTTGACATTTTCTACGAAATTGGTTTTAAAAATTATCATAGATATAATATGGAATATCTATAGAATAGATATTCCATATTCATAACTATTTAATTAATACTAAAGTATAGAATTTTGGAAGCTAAAATTGACTACACTCAATTTTGTAGTCATCTGTGTAGTAGTATGGCATATTAATCCTAATAATATCAATATAATATTATGGAAATCATCTTACACCCCATACATTTAAAAACAATTTATTGGAAAAATATAATGGTATGATTCTGTTCACATCGATACAGACACAACACCCTTCGGACGTTGTTTCTCCCTATATGAACCAAAAAACTGGATATATACTAATTTGATTTCCTCCGAAATATTTCCAGACTGGAAACAACAATTACGACATTCTTTTTTTCCGTCTGAACAAGCTTAAACTTCTAAAATCACTTTTTTCAAATTTACTTGAATAATGAATGAATTTGCAAATATACTTGAGTCGTTAAATAGCAATCTGATACGGTATTAGCTATGCTTATGTAGGCTACTGAAAAGAGTACATGTTATGATATACCTTACCCGCATGCTTTTTGTGACTTTGGAACTCATGAAAAGGGGGAATATTCTCATTAAAAATCTAGTTTTGTTAAGAGTAGGTCATAAACGGACCGCGTGTCAACGGCGCGGTCCGTCAGTGGTTCATGCTTAACTCAACAAAATGCAATTCCAGTTTACTAGACAAATAAAGTACACGGTGGTGACGTGATTAACGGTATCATTACAACCTAAATTCAAATGTTGAGCTTTACGTAATTCCTCTTGAAGCACATTATTTTGAGACTAGTCCGCTTACACAGCACAACAAAAACATACATGCTAAGTGCAAGTATAATTTCATCCAACCGTGACGTGATTTGTGACGTAATAATAATTAATCAGTCTCTGAACGTCAGTGGCAAGGTTGTAATCTACGTCATGTGTGTTATCTGATACCTCGCTTGCAAACAAAGAGGTATCTTGAATCGAATGTGGCTTTCAGGATTCAAAGTGAACAATCAAAATCCTTGGGAAAAGGCCCCAAAAACAGATGCCGCTTGTAGGTAACCAGAGTTAATGTTGTGGGAAAGACATAAGATTTCCGGTTCGGTCGAGCCTACCCAAGTATGGATTCGGAAGCCCAAATTCCATATTTGAACATGTAATGCCAACGCAACGGGTCATCGCTTCCGGCCGATTGATTCAAACCGATTTCGAGATTGGCGGGGGCTTAAGAATTTCCAGTCCTTCCTTGAGCCCCCGATACCTTTGTTTCCGCTTAGTCCGCTAGGAAATATATCGGATCCCTGTTACTTAATAACAAAAAAACAGCGTTCATGTTAACGCATAAAAAATGTTATCAGAATAATATTTGAAGTTACCAAGACTGGGACTTGCGGCCTCGATTTATTTCAATTTTCTATTTTACAGGGAGAACTCGATACTCTCAATCAATCGACAGACGAAATAAACAAACTGGAAACAGAACTGAACGAATACCGGGAAAAATTTAAAGCCTCTCTAGCCAGCGCTACACAACAATTACAGAAACTGACAAAGAAATATGGAAAATCAATTGAGAGAGCAAGGCCATATTACGAAACAAAAACACAAGTCGCGCAGGTTTGTTTCTTCAAACAGGGAATTATTTTGCCCGATCAGAACTCAAAATAAACTATGTCTATGTTTATTAGAACCAAGAAACCAGGAACAATTATACACACAAACTGTTTTTGTGAAGCATGAGTTAATGATGTATGGTTTGTGATTCATGTTTAAAAAATAATATTGGGGGTTGATGTATCATGCAAAAATGTCTTGTTACGTGGGAGCTACCAATTGACGACTTCACCCAGGTAAAGTTCGTTTGTGATTCACAGACGAATATAGTTGAACAGAAAATATGTTTCTGTTAGGGCCAAGCATTGCCGTAAGAATAAATATCATTCCGTGATCGATAGATGTTATGTCGTTATGTTATGTTACGTTTTATAGATAATTCTTAGAGTGGACTACCCTGACCTCGAGTGAGTAGAAAAGATCAATTTAATGAATTGATATGTGTATAAAATACAACAGTCTTACTTTCATGTATTCATTTTATAGGAAATACAAAACAAATAATTTTAAAATTTAAGGTACGGGCTTTGAATAGTCCTAATGTATTTCCTGCGTGTTCTAAGGGGCGACTAAAAGGAGGCAAACGAGTGGAAAATGAGTCTACCATGGTCCACGGCAGATACCACTCACTGCACTTTGCCATGGCGGTTCAGTTCCATTCGAAATGTTTTTCGTACCACATCTTTTAGCAGCTCTTCGCTGTTAAATTGCCGTTAGCTGATTCCTTCTTTTAGGCACTTCTTCTGGCCTTGCTCACAGTGAATTTCAATAATAAAAAATAGTGCATAATGAAATTTCTTTCAAATAAATTTGGATTTATTTTTTACCTATTTTTTGGAGTATGTCCTAGTCCTAACTCCTTGTCCCTACCCAATCATAATTTGGAAATTGCGAACCATCCAAAATGACAGCATTCCGGGCGCAATCCAACAGGCTTGACAACACATGCTTGTACACATTGTTCCTAAAGGCGTAAGATTTACAACTACTCAACCGATAATCAGACAAATAAAACAATAAGTTCATGATATTGATTTTATTGCTATTATTAGGTATTGATTTTTTAGGAAAAGAGTTATTTTCAACTTGCATAAAGCATATTTTGCTTCCAATTTATTTGTTGGTTATCCACAGCCGCCCTATCAGTGTCGTGTACTAGTGTTGGCAATACTATGTAAAAGTACCTAGTTTACCCAGTATACTTGTTTACCAATGTAATTTTCAAGTCCGTTTACCTAGTTTCAAGAATATATAAATCACCTACTTCAACTTTTACCGAGCTTTCTGTTTGGTGTTTTACCTAGTAAATTTTTTAAGGAAAAGAAGGATATTTACCTATTTTACAACGTGATACCTAACTGAAAAAATTAGTCCCTTAGTATAGAAAAACTAAGCATATATTCAATATATAACAAGCTTTCAAAATAGATTATTTGAAGATTTTAACTTTCAAATCTATTAAAAATACCTTTAACTGCAGTCAAATGACAATTACCTATTTTACCTGGTTTTTAATCTAGGTATTACATAGTTTTAAAAGTGAAACTAGGTTAGCCAGTAAGGCTTTACTTAGTTTTGCGGTTGCCATTAGTAGGCTGTACTCAATGTCTCATCCGAAACACTAATAGCTTTAAACACATTCTGACAAGTGGATCTTGGTTTAAATCATTCATTTTGCAGGCACAATTAGCACTTCAAAGAGCAGTTCATAATTATCAACGGGCAAATGGTGTTTATCGTGCAGCAAAAGAAACAATCGCTCTAGCGGAAAATCGCTTGAGCGAATTTAACGACAAAAAGGTTGACATGGCGTGGCAAGAGATGTTGAATCTTCAAACTATACGATTCATGGATGCGGAAAGAGACAGGTATAAATACCTTTTGAAATAGGAGATTGATCATCAGTCCACACCCAATCAGAAATATTATTTTGTTAAGTATAAGCCACAAATAGACCGCGTCTCGTCGCCGCGTTATTAGTGACGACTCATTTTCAAAAAAAGATAGCCTTAGCAAAATTTTTCCAGTAGGGTGATCGCCAATCATGACAGGGTATAAAAACGAGGCGGGGTCAATCAAATCTGAAGGATCAGACTTTTCATCATCATCATAACATTAACCCAACCATATCAATAAATAAATGACCACTTTAACATGGTATTAATGGAATGAACCACAAAAATTAGTGGTTGTAAAAAATGTTGCTCTATCGTATTTTCTGCGTGTCGTAAGAGACGACTACATGAAAGCAATGGAGTGTTACACATGCCATCACAATCACCCAGGGCAGATACCATTCAGTGCATACTATTATAAAGGTTCAGTTCGGTCGCCGTTAATTCAATAAAAATGTTTAAGACAATGTTTTCATTGCAGAACTAGAAGTGCAAAACTCCATGAACGAGCAACTAAGAAATTTGAATTTCTTGAGAATAAATTACAAGCTTATCTAAGAAAACATAAGACTTCAACTAAGAAAACAAAACCTTACTTTGAACTCAAGGAACTACTTGAAGTAGATCTACAAGTAAGATATAGCGATGTTTGAATTTGATTTTACAATCCTGACAATTATTGGATGACATGGAATGAACTTTATTTCACAATTAACAATGTTTACAATTATATCAGGTTGGATTTATCTTCGTCCTGGAACCATTGAGGAACCCATCATTTTAACGAGCATCGTCCCAAGGTTGTGGGTTGCACTGCCCTACCCAGGGTAAACCCTCATGTATTACTCTTTGAAGGTTTACTTAATCATCGATTTTGACCATATTTTGCAGGGGTTCGATTTTCTGATTTGGTATTCAAAGTTTTATCTATATTCGTGGAGCGGTCATCTAATCATTTACTTCAAGCAACAAAACAATACCTGACATATACACATATATCGACCCATGTCACCTGCCATAAACCCATATATATGAGCAAGATTGGTGCATTCAAATGCGTTTCCATGATTCGATGTAAGAGATGAATGCAAATGTTGACAACAAAAGAAACTAAGCTTCAGCACCCACTCGAATTCGAGCTCTTGTCTTTCGAATGACTAAAGCAATAATTTTTCTGCAGAAAAAGAGACAAAAAGTCGAAGAGCTGCAAAGGAAAGTGGATTCGGCAAAAAGAAGATATCGCACAGCACTTGATAGTTTAGAGAGAATTTCATCAGAGATTCACGAGAAAAGGAGACAGACAAAATCTCTTGATGTACTCGGAGTAAGGGGAGGAGAGGACGAAATAGATAATGATGAAAACGGAGGAAGACTACTCAGCAATCCAATGGAGTTAGATTTGGTCGGAAGAAAGAATTATGGTATACATATATTTCTCTATTTATTATTAGTCTATTCCTATATGATTTTACCTCATCTTAAATAGAGACACATGCGAATGATATAATTATAGATATATTCTACCTATCAGAAATTTTATTTAATGCGTGGGCACGGAGAAACGGTGATTTAAGCATAATTTCTGCTATCACCACCACCGAATAAGCGTCGTAAGATATAAGATATAAATATAATGATCCACACATGTTTCGTTAGGTATGAGTTACCGATGGATCGCGCCACTAAGGGCCGTCCATCTGTGGCTCATGCCTAGCAAAATAAAATTTTTGGTTGGTCCAAGGCTAATATATCTATATATATTTGAAATGGATGGAAAGTATAGTTTGTTCATGGATCGCACCTGACGGCCACGGTTGAGAACCATTGCTGGCATAAAGTATACAGGTCCTGCCATAGACTTTCAATATCGAAACTAATCGGAAAACCTTTGTCCAATTAAAAAATTTACCAGGTATACTCATTTATAAATAGGTGCTGCTTGGTAAGCTTCCCTTCAGATGTTGTATATACGGCACTGGATGCAGAGATTTATTCGTACTCGTTACTTTATCTTGCAGATGACATCGATCAACTTGAAGCTGAGCTTGAAGAATTCAACATGGAAGATGAAGACGTTATATTTACCTCAGGAAGTGAATCGGAGGAAGAAGATGAAGAAAAAAACCCAACACCCAAGGGGAAAGGTAAGATTAAAAAATTATAGGAGACGAAAATCTGAATATCGTACACTTCGAGGTTGAAGATTATAGTTTTTGAAAGAGCAAATTTCGGGTTCAACACCTTATTTAGTAGTTTGTTGACGATTCAGTTAATACTTTCTTATGAAAGAAATTTTTTATGTTCTCCTGAACAAATGCCACATTTCGTTTGCTGTTCTTAAATTGATTTTCTCATAATGTTATGACACCATGTAACTGATTTTATTTAGGCGATTTTTTTCACGAAAATGAAAACAAATCTGAATGACGTTAATAAATGATCTATGTGTGAAATTAAAAGAAATATATATATTTTTTTGTACATACTCACCCAGATAACAATTCGATATTACCAATTTTGAAGCAATTGACGCACGCAAAATTATTAATTTTATTATTTTCTGTCGTATTTCATCTTGTACAACTAACGTTGAAACAATTTGTTTTGATAATCTCTAAACTCTGACGTCACAAATTCTAGCGCATTGACACCAGTGCTATCGATAATTTTATTAAATTCGATCGTTTCTAATTGTGGCTTGTAAATGTTAAGCAACGGCTAATTAAAGATTTTCTGTCCATCAAATTTGATTAATCAATGAAATTCACTCGAAATGGAGTCAAATCATTAATTGCTTGGTTTTTAAAATTGCCACAACGAATTTTCTGCTTGTCGTATGAAGCGAGTAAACGTGACTTTTTACCACTACCTACATTTAACAGAAGTTTGCTCTATGCAAGGGCACAAGCTCAAAAAGAGCTAGCTAACTACCGCTTGAATGCAAACGGCTACTACGCAAGTTAGAGCGCCACTAACTGCACTGCACTAAGTGCAGTGCCTTGGGCCCTGCCTTGGACGATGATAAAATCACCACTCACCCCTTTTCAATCAAAATCCTCTTAAGACACACAGAAATTTCGTTAGAGCCATTCTAAATTCCGGACCTACAGCTTTGCATAAAATATTTTTTACTTAAAGTGCAGAAACTGGTTCTTATTTTTATATTTTATGTATGTCTTTGCCTTCGCCATTAGTTAATTTTTTACTTGCCTAAAGCGATTTTAACAATAAAATAGGCTTTGTTAAGTATCGGCTCTATGGGTATTTCATACCTGCTTAGAATCGAGAAAAAATAAATTTAAATACAATCCAAGAAAAGACAGCGACACGTGACAACTACAGCCTAATAAGCGTAAAACATTCCATACAAAAACAGACTTTACTAAATAAGGTAAGAGCAAATATTTCTCTCACGAGGTTTCGCATTTTATTTACTCTGGAAATTTTAAAATAAAAGGTATGAAATCAAAAACGTTGAATTATTATATTTTCCACAAAGTATATATGCATATAAAGCACATATTTCATAAGATTTTATTTCAGAACTTATACGACTTTTAATATTTTACTGCGTCATTAGTCGATAAGAAACAATATTGTTTTGGTAAAACGCCTAAAATCTCACAAAAAACAATAGTATTAAATAACAAATACACATTCGAAAATTGTTTGTTTTTTCTGTGATAATTTTCACTGTTTAAACAATTTATGTCAATCGAATGATTTTGTTTTGATCGAAAAATATATGCGTCAGTCCGGATGTGAAAAATATTTTATTTTTGTCCCACAAAAAGAGCATTGTCTTTCTTTGAAGTATTGTTACGACATAATGCATAATTGATTTTTTTTAAATGAGCGGCATTTATGCGTATTATATTATATTTTGAATAATAATTGACAAATAATTCGAAAAGTTTGAAAAGTTTTTCCTATGGGGAATTTTAATTGTTACATATGTGTCACTGATGGACCGCGCCTCGAGGGCGCGATCCATCAGTGCCCCATATCTAACAGCTATATATCATTGGTAATTTCCAACCTACTGTGTTTCCAAGCTCGTGTGAGGAGAATATCTCACAATGAACCCAGAATAGTAACCCGGAGACTTGATCGCAGAGAAGCTCTCATATTTTAAATTTGCCTTTAAATTATCGAAATACCGGTTCCTTATTTCTTCCAAGTTGGATGAAATATCTGGAAGCAAAAAAAATGCGGTACTGCATAGCGTTATATATATGGTTTATAACAACATAACAGTATTATGAAAATGCGAATTCTATTGTTGATTATTTAATTTCAAACCGATTTTTGAAATCTGGAATAAATTCCAATCGATTCGTTTAGTTGAAATTAGGTAATTTTACCAATTTTTTCTACAGTGAATTCGGCAAAATCGGTTGTTAAAAGTATAAAATTCGGCAAATCGGCAAAGTGGTCATCAATCAACGACAAGGTTAAATATGCGCGAAGTCAGGGTCATGGTTGATCGTAAAAAATTAGCATAAACCTGTTTACTATTTTTATTGTGGATATATCAAAAATATTTCTGTCGCGCAATTTTACATATAACGAGATTTCATTCGAAATTTCCGTACTATATTTTTATAACAATATAGAACAACTCTCATCTGGGTTACTATATCTTCTTTTTTGCAAACAAGCACGTAATCAGGTCGGTTTATCAGATTGGCGTTACTTTATATTTACGATGTAACTTCCAAATCAGATATCGTTTCCTAAGCAAAAATATAATTGGCTTCCTCGTTAGCGGTGATACACAAAATTGGCAAACCCATCAACTGCTATTGTAGTGGGAAGTTTATAATGAAAACATATGAGAATTTTGATTTAATATTTAGTTTTTTTTTCTTCTGTTTTTCATTGATATTCAATGAATCCAGGGCGGTGGAATCTAGGTTTTCTTCGGTTGTGTGAAATCTTTATGTCTTTTTCTTCAAATGTACAAAAAAGCTTCAAAACCACCAACACTGCTATTTCATAGCAGTGTTGATGATTTTGAACCTTTAATTGCCACCAAACACTCAAAAAAATCCTTGAATCTTCTGGCCACATATATATCCTGAAATATTTGCTAAATTTTTTTCTGATGGAAGCCATTTTCTTCGGGTGACCGAGTAACAGTAACAGTCTTTCTGTCGCTTTGAGCAAAGTCTGAATCAACGTACGAAATGAATTTATTAACAGCCATTTAACGACATGAGTTACGTAAAATATAGTAACAGCAACTGCAGTATAAGTCGAAAACATCTCAAAGAGAAAGTATAACAGAGTGCAGGGAGTGGTATCTTATCTGGACGATGGAAAAAACATCTTCCCCTCGACAAAAAACACATCAAGGAATGACGATAACTTAATATTATTTTGCGCTAGAATGAGAGAATTAGAGCAATTCTGTGCTCCCGATGCGCGTGAAATTCAATATTTTGGGAAAATTAAAATTTTTTATCTGCAAAGTCAACTGAAAAACAACATAGTAAAAATGAGTGAACGTTGAATGCGCAAGCATTTTTTCATTAAGTATTTTGTCTTGTATATTGTTCCCTCTTTGCAAGGCTTGAAGCAACGCCCGAAAGGGCCCAACTAACGGTTACTTATATGGTATGGAGCCTCGACAAAATAGATCGCGAGCAAGTGCACTTAGAGGAAAACGTCCAAAGAGGACTAAATCACTATTATAAAGTGCAGTTAGTGGTATTCGTCCTGGGCGATAATAAATCATATACCACTTTTTGTATCTACATGTCATGAAACACTTTATTGTTTTGATTTGATCAACGCATGTATCTGGTTTGATTCTTATGTTCTGTGACCGATAGAAGTCTGTCTAAATACGGTTGGCCGATCTACACATTAATAATAGTACAGTAAATTTACTGGCCATTTACAATAATTGTATATTTCCCAAGTTAAAAAAAAGCCATGTTAATGAGTTTTTGCAAATTATGGGCTGTTGATGGACTGCACCTTCGCGGTACGTTCCATCAACACCCCATATTTGGCCAAAAATTTCCATTTTGAATTTTTTTTCAATACCGCCAAGTAAAATTACTGTTAAATTACAGTGATTTTGTTGCATTTTTTGTTACAGTGTAGCAGTGCATCTATTGTCAAGTATGTATCACTGGTGGATCGCGTCGATGACACGCCGTCCATCTGTGACGCATGCTTGACAAAATAAAAATTTTAATTGGAATTGTGGTATAATATAAAACTTGTGGTGGAGAATCGATATTTTTTGTAATTTGTTTCAGTTTATTTGCCAGACATATTTACACACAAGAATGTTATTATACTTGTCCTGTGAACCTCAACTCAATTGTATAGAGTGTTTTTCTATAGCTCTCATTGTTTTGGATGAATGTGGATATATTTCTTTACTTTACGACGAAAACAAAATACAATTCGCTGATGCTATACAATTACTTTTTAAACTTAAATTTGAGTATTAAATGTCGAATCAATTGAATTTTGTTTAAGTGCAACAGAAAAAAAAACACAATCATTGAAACGTCATTAAAACTACAAAATGTGTTTATAGTTAGGCTTGAAATATCGAGGGGCGGTACATACGCGGGGTAATTTTTTAATAATCCCTATCAGGCAAAACAAACCATTTGTTTGAGTGAATAGGAAATCAAGTTAATCAAATAATTCGAAAAAATATGAGAAAATGTATTTTGTTAAGGATGGATAATTGATGGATCGCGCAAAGTTTTATTTCTCGATTTTTTGGAAATGCGACATAACATATTTTGTTGCGTGTTGTAAGCGGCCACCATCGCTAAAAAGTGGTATATGGTTTTATCATCGCCCAGTGCAGATACCATAAATTACATTTGCTCAGAGCAAATATCAATAAAATATATATTTATATCATATATATATTTTGCAACTTTTTCAGATCATCCTCTGAAACGATCAAATACTTCTCCGGGATTTCAAGACAGTCCAAATTTAGTGAGAAGGAAACCATCACGTTCAGCTCTGAAACGCCAACCTCATATCATAAAACGAGCAACATCTGTAAATGTGAAAGCCACGGCCCATGGTTCAAAACTTCTCAATGACTTGGATGAAGGTATATTTTTGTAACGACACGTAAGACAAGTATTGCTGGTCATATCAAAATTCCCTTTTCAGTTCGCCTTCTTCTACATAATAGCTTCTATATAAATGCCCTAAATAAGTTTCAATATGTACGGTCTGTTTCCAAATTTTATGTTATGTTCCATGTTATGACCTGATATTAATATTGAATTAAATTTTAATCTTCAAAATTATTTGAGTTATGAATAATAATATTTCCAGCAGTCCAGATTTAACCATTTAAATATGAACAGGCGTGTTTTGCCAATTTTTTTTTCTGCACTATATGAACGAACATTTATTTGTCAAATTTGGAAAAATGGCCTTTAATATACAGGATTAAACCGGGCTAATAAATTTTGTCTTCAATTCAGGTTATTATGTTTCTTATTTAACAAGGATTAAACTTGAATTTGAGAGTTCCGCGGAATTCTCAAAATCTAGTTCAATCCTTATCAAATTGAGCTTCACTTAAGCTATTAAATGTAATATACAATATAGATTTTTCGATATCATTTGTCAGTTTGTCAAACAATAAATGTCTCGTGATAATCCATTTATGAGAATTTATTGGGAATATAAATTTGGTTGAATAATACAAGGCAGGTTTTGTTTTATTGAAAATATTAGGAGTAATAAGAAATTATAGATTTGATATTTCAAATTAATTGGCAGCGCAACCCATCACTGACCCATACTTGTCAAAGCATGTTGTGAGATGATCTTTCTTGCTTTGAAGGTTATTACTGTTGTCAATTGGTAAGAGGTATATTATCTCCCATTAGTATTATGACAGGCCCGTCTCAGTGTATGCTTTTGGGAATTTTGTGAAATATTTTATCAAAATAAGTAGGTTTTTTATTTATAAAGTCATTATTATGGCTTTCTTTTATGAGATTACTGCTTTCGCCCTAACATAGTAAGGCACGAACTAAACAGATATTTTATTTGATTCATTTTTTTTATTATCACTCATTCAAGTGTTAACCATGAGCAAAGCCCTGTACCAGACGATACTTGTAGACGAACAGGGTTAGTGTTATTGCAAATATATGATTTTTCCGGCCTGAACAAGTCCACTCAAATTATTACATTCTTGGTTAAATGTTGGACACAGAATAGCAGACCGGGTTTGCCGATACTTAAAGTTAAAGTTCGAATGAGGACAACTCGTATGTGCTTGCGCTATATGCGGAAACGTTACCGTTTTTCAAAACCACAACGTAGCCACAAAACCCCTGGTATATGCCGTTGCCTAGCCGTGGTGGCTCACTCAAATTTCAAAAATTACATTAAAAACAATATTTTAAAAGCATTAAATTATTTTAAATACCATTTTGGTCACATTTATTGTCCTCCTATTTTATGCCAATAAATATGCCCATATATCTTGACACTTATTGGATAAAATATTGAATATAGATAAGTGGTTATCCATGTTATGTGACATAACCATAATCGATATGAATTTGACGGATGAAAATAAAAAATCTGGGAATATTTAACATTTCCGGCCAAAATTTCACGGTCGAATATTTCGTCGATTGTATTGACAAAAAATGTTAGGTTTTATAAAATGTCCAACGCAGATATTGACGATATTTGACAAGCAATATGAAATGGAAGATATTTACGAGAATAACCTAATCATGCCGCTGACTGCTCATATAAAATCAATGGCTGTTCGAATGACTAGAACGACGAATTACAGTTTAAAAATACCTCCGTGAAAGTGGAGTAAAACAATCAAAAACCTTTATCGTTTTGCTAACAAAATCATAATTTTTCACAACAATGAATCAAGAACTTTGCGCAAGATTTGGTTGGTCATTGATTGCATGATCCTCTACGATTTGATACATTTCGCCACACAACTTCGCATCGACCGAGTAATAACGTAGCAATGGAGCGATGTTAAAAACGTTAAAAATGGGAAATATTCTCTACCAAAATTTAGGGAGGATGATAAGGTAGTCTACCTTAAGATTGACCCATTGTCAAACCGCCGATCGATAGATCTCATACATAAAATAAAAAAAGATTGAATAAAGTTTTTGGTAGCATTTTCCTAAATTTGGTCAAGTTTGCAGCAATAACGTTCAGCTGTAGAACTGCAATGTCTAGAAGCAAACTCTGGAATTACCCAAACATATTTTCCAGCTATGCGTCGTAAGTGGCAAATAAGAGAAAGGAACGAAGTAGTAGATAGGTATAGTATCACCCAGGGCAGATACCAGTTATAACGTTTCAGTTTTGCATTGATTGCTTTTTGTGTAATTCGGTTTAACATTTTACGTAGCATTTTACATTTATCATTCCCCCATTTTCCTCTTGGATAGAAACCCTAACCTTGCTCAGGTTGAATTTTGAATATAGATGCTTCTTTTCCTAAAGACTTCCAATGTTCTTATTCTAGACGACGAATTGTCTTTCCAAGATAGTGGCGAACAAGTGACGTCAATACAAGAAGAAAACAATGAGCCTACTAGCATTGCAGTTAAAAACTCAGATGCCGATGAACTTGACGAAGCAACATACCGTCGACTGCACGGAACTAATATAAATCAAGAAAAACAGGTTACCAGTCATCCTAAGAAACATCTTGAAGCACCGGATGATTTTGACATATTTGATGAACTGTGTTGACGAAAAATAGCCCAATATGGTTTTAAATAGTTCCGATTTCATTTCAAAAATATGAATATTTGAAAACCCTTTTCGGCAGTATCAGTATAAGAAACATTGGATATGATTTGATATAATCTATTCTCAACAAAAAAGAAACAGAAAGATAATATATTTCGTCTAGCGTGAGTCGGAGATGGACCGCGCCTCCGTCGCGCCATCCATTAGTGGCTCTTACTTAGCCAAATATAAATTTTAAATTCATACATTTTGCTGGTAAATCATATTACATGGAAAATTTTGCGTCATAAAGTTCGAGATAAATCGTGACTTTGCTGCAAAATTGTCGAATATCAGCAAATTCGTTTACCTAAAATGCTGAAGCATTAGTCTATTTATATAAAACTTTATATAGACCTTAAAACAACTCGACAGAAATATAATAGTCAATCGTGAAACCCATTGATTGGTATAGCCGATCTGACTTGAATCTCAGGGCCCCAGTTTTTATAGCGAGGTATTAGTACATTGCTGACAAATAATACCTGGCATATATATCTTACGTTTTAAATTTCGTCCGCTTTAAATTTTGCTTGCATTTATTCTTATGAAAGTTAGAAAACTTGATGGATTTGCTAGTCGAAAAAACTTTCAACAACTTATTTGCAAATAAAATTAAATATATCCTATTTTCAGAGTGTATGTCTATTGCTTGCATTGTATCATTATGTCAAGTTTTTGATGTATTATACAAAAATGCTTAACTTATATCAATTAGTTCTTTTCGTTTTTGTAACCTACATTGCGGCAAGAGTACAGTAAATAAATCGTTAATTTGCAGTAAATATTTAATTCCAACTTTCGAAAGCTCTTTGTTAACGAGATTTACACCAAGTTGAGAGATACTGCTTCCCGGATGGCACGTTCCATCAACAGTTCATAATTAATAAACAAGTAGATTTTGCAGTTATTCGTCATCATTACGTACATTTATTGTCGAAGAATAAGATAATATTGTGTTATATTCAGGCGTGCGACGCGAATTCTATCTAATACAAACATCTTTCATGTAACTTACATCGTGGAAAAACAAAGTAATTTTTCCGTTCATTTGCAATAAATACATAGTTTCAAAATTATTCTGTATGTGGGATGAGAGACGACGTTTTCCAGAAAGGCCTATTCGATCAACAGTCCATAATTAACCGAAACAGTCGATTTAATAGGTATTAATTTTCATTTTAGTGAATCTATACTGTCAAAGAATGGCAATACACTGCAACAAGAATGCAGTGAAATCACCGGTTATTGACGGTAATTTAACTTGGTGGCAACAACTTTTTGTCCAATTATGGGCTGTTAATGGAACGCACCGCCGAGATGCGTTAGATCAACAGCCTAAAATGGGTACAAATATCATTAAAAAGCTAGTTTCCAAATTTGGAAGTACATTCAGTTACTACGAAAGACCTGTAAATTTAATATACTTTTGTATCGCAGTGTACTGGAATATATTTCAGCGTAATAACGCCAATTTACTTTATACAAACTAATCTATCCAACATGAAGTTAAGATACTTCTGTACGATTTAAGATAAAAACAGGCCTAGATTTAAGAAATAACTTGCAACGATATTTGACCACAAACTATAAATTATGAATTGTGACTCTCGTGCAACCGCGTGTTATTTACACGTAAATAAACGCGGTCAAGATTTGTTGAACTCAATGATTTAAAATTTCAGTCAAAAAACTTGTGGATTTACCAATGTTTCACTGGTTAATCTGCGTGTTTGTCGTTTAAAAATATCCATCAAAACCAAATTGCATGAGAAAAAACTTTAAATAAAACTCGCTGAAAGATTGTGCAGTTGTAGTGTGGTCCGTGTTTTGCTCATATTTAGCACCACAAGAGTTCTGTTGTAGCGCAGGTGGAGTTACCATTCCCCAACAGGCACAGATAGATCGTGTTTGGGCGACGCGATCCATCAAAGGATTCATACTCAACAAGCCCACATACACGGATATTACGCGTTCTATTCGCATCTGCAATTTCTTGGTGCTAACGTTTAAATCCTAAAACGCGCGAGGCAAGTTTATTCGGGCTAACAGAATTATCCGCCTTTTTGATATTTGTGTCAGACAGAGTAGTGATATTATCTCGGTGAAAAAGAGATTCAGTTTCAGAGTTCAGTGTTGACTAACATGTTCTGATCTTCCCTCACTTTCTTTTAGGCTTGTATCTGCCACAATTGGGGCACAATATAAGCATTGCGAAATGGGAATAATATGAAAACTTGGAGTTTTTCAAAAAAAAACATTTTGACAAGTATAAACCACCGATGGATCGCGCCTTCTAAGCGCGGTCCATCTGTGGCTCATTCTTGCCAAAATACGATTTTTGATTGAGATAATACTTTGGAACAAATCCAATGGAATTCTTAACTATTATCCACTATGCAATAAAAGTGATGTAAATTTGCTGGCCATTTGCAGTAATTGCTTATTTTCAATTTCGAAAAGGCCTAGTTGGTGAAATTTGAACCAAGTATGGGCTGTTAATAAACGCACCTTGGCGGTGCGTTCCATCGATAGCCCATAATTGGCCAAAAAAAGCGATTTTATAGTTTGATTTCAATATCACAAAGTAAAATTACTGCCAAAGAGTAGTGATGTTATCGACAGCGCCTCAGCGACGACTTCAATCAGTGACTTTTACTTAGTGAACTTTGCCATTTAAATTTCTAATCAAGGAACAGCGAGTCAAAACCTTATGTCAAGAAACCTCAAAAATACTAAATTTTGTTTGTATGTGGCCTTTCTAAACCGCCATTGCCGTAATTATGTTGTATATCATCAACATATATATGGTGTGTGACTTTTGATACGGGATATTTTTCAAAGAGTACGTTTATGTAGAAATAAAATATGGGCCAATGGCCTAGTGGTTAAACATGTTGGCATCGCAGGTTGCAGGCGAGTCCGGCTCGTTAATCCATGCCCACCACTCAACCCAGGGTGTAATAACTTGGGTAGCTAAGCCGAACAGGAGAAAATCTTATCTTTCCAACAATTCTAACCCTGCCCGTGTAAAAGTGGCAGCCAATACAATGCTTTGGGCAGGGTGATCCACTCCAAAACGTCGGTATTAAAAAGGTATGATGTATATTAAAATTTAATTCTCATTTACGTGAGAGCAACCTATCAGCGACGCAGCATACTTTTTAAATATTTTGAATAAGTTCATTCGTAAAAAAAATATCAAGTGCGTCCCAGGAATGTGACGTATGTTCGGATTAGCTTTTATGTTTGGCTTCAAAACATGAAACCTGAACTGTATGACTTGTATAATACTGTTATAAAATTGCATTAATTATCTATCGCCTATTTGTGCATTATCTTTAATAAATTACAACTATTTCTCGATAATTTGGCTAAAAGTAATAAAACTGTGGTACAATTTATTACAATAACCAGATTATTCTTTGTTAAGCTTGGGCAACAGACGGATCGCATATGGGATGCGTCATCCATTGGTGTGTCCCGCTGAACAAATAAATACTTAGCCAAAAAATGCTGAACTTTTTTCGGCAATTGCCTATTCTTCCCAAAAATCATGTTTTTTTCGAGCATGAGCTACAGATGGACCGCGCCATTGCGGCGCGATCCATCATTGTCTCATACTCATCAAAACATAAATGGAGATAATATATATATTATATTATAAATATATGTTTATAAATAAATGTTTAAACACAGAGTTCAATAAAATTAAGATTCGGTGGCTTCGTTCACTGAAGCAAAATTGTACAATACCTATTGCAGCATCCTTTCGGCCCAGGTTATAAAGGTAAAGTGAAGTAAATATTATATCCTAAGTAATATTTGCGACAACATTATCAGGATCTAAAGATTTTCAGCTCAATATTTGCTCCAAACGCCAAAAAATCAGGCTTATCAAATTGATATATTTTGTGTGATTAATTTATATGTGCAGAACACTTATAGTTTCCGCATATTTTATTTAATCGATTTTGATTACGACCAGATGTTAAAATGGGGGGTTGGTAATATTGGTAAGTTTTCCTATGCTTTGTCAATCGGAGGATTTGCGATCGGATCGGTTTCTATACCTGAATTTGTTCACAATTTATAAATATTTATAATGTATGTATATGTATGTATGTCTAGTATATTCAAAACTTCAAAACTATTACAGAACATGGAAAATTTTACTTTGAACATCCTAATAGATTGAGATTGTACTTATAGTTTCAATTTTACACTGCGTCGTCACTATATTTGCAAGCAAAATGGGAACTTCAGAATATCGATGCGATCAAGAATCAATTTATGCATTGAGGTTTTCCAAAAACCGAAAAGGACAAGTTAAATGAACGCAAATTTATTTAATTTGTATATTTTGCTATTCCGCATAACGATGGTGTTATAATACAATCCTATTTGATCCTTAGAAGCAAAAATGAATCATTCAATAACCATTTTAATGTGAAAATAATTAGCAAACAAATTATTAAATCGAAACGGTTTTACCGCGATCGATATTTAAACTCTGGTAAACCATTATGATATCGTCTGCAAGCTGCGGCTACGTAGTCATGTTGGGGTCAAAGAACTCCTTGTAAAGGCTTTTAGCCCGCAATAAATATGTTTCGTCCCCCATCAGAGGGTAATTTTTTTTCGTATATCTTTTGTGATGTATGAGTCACTCATGGATCGCGCAATCCATCTATAATTTATGACAAAATAAAGTAGTGATTAAGATAAATTGTTCATACGTGGCGAGATTACATTGGTAACATGTCTCAACTAAATGATACAAGGAGGCCGTAGAAGTTAAATCGTATAAACAAAATCTTGTGGATGTTTTGAGTAAGCACTTAGACGCTGGACGCCACATGGGAGAAGGTATGTGTGAATAATGTATTCTTTTTCAAAAGATCTTCTCAAATATTTTTTCGAGTTCAATACCGCGACAAGGCAAACACAGCTCGTATGCGATGTGATCGTTTAACAGGGTATTAAATATCGATGAAGGCGTGGCAGTCTGGTAGAGATAAGATGGTATTTAGTTTTTAAAAAATTTTCAATTGCGATTAATTGGATTACCAAAACAACTAAAACATCAATTTGAACATTGAACGCACAGCCACAACAAAGGCTTATGTTGACCACGAATGTTGACCAAAATTTGTAGATAGCGACCAGTTGCTGGTGTTATTGCCTCCCGTTGCGGAGCCGACATCCGTTACATCCTGGAACAATATTCTGAAATCGGCCACGCATGGATGGTGCTTAGATAACTTTTTACTCATATACACACTTCGAATGCTTGACTTATTTTGTTAAGCATGGGTCACTGATCAAAAATCTTATTTTGTCGAGAATAAGCCACAGATGAAAAGCGTCTCCCAGGTGTGGTCCTTTTGTGGCACATTCTGGACAAAATGAGGTTTCTGATAAGGCTAATTGTCGCGAAAGCACTTCATCCATCAATTATTTCGTCAAGTACTTTCTATTGAAATGATTTTCAGCCAAGTACAAAAGTTTCCAAAAATCTCCGTTTGGTTAACTATCGATCACCTATGGCGACGATTTGTCCGTGGCCTATTTTTGACAAAACATAAATCTTTAGTAATTTAATGCTCAGAATATTTATTTATCAACTTTGAAACGCAGATGTCCCGCGCGTAACTCATACTTGATAAAAATGAATATGCCTAAATCAGTATAAAAAGATAACTCCAACATAACAACCGTTGTCGGCTGGTGAACTCACCTCCCATAAATCACATTCTTTATATGGATAACGTCTTAGCTCGAAAACTAACACTTTAGCTCAACTATTTCAATATGCAAATTATGCACAACAATTATCTTCATCTCTCTGGTGAAGGACATTTCCCCAGGTCACCGCAAAGTTATAGGCTTAATTAAAATTAGGAAAATATGGTGAGGGGAGGGGGTGAACAAAGTGGGGAAATTAAGAAATATGGGGATCATCAATGGGTATTCAGAACACGCTGTTTGCCACTGGGACATGCTTGTTTCATGTTATTTCGAGAATCAGTGCACAGAGGTATCGTAGTGAGTGTAATTATTTATTAACACATAGACGTTTACATTCTATAATAAAGGGGCGGCTGCTAGGCCCGGTTAAGCTGGTGGATAAATCCAAATTATCAGCCAAGTACAGTATAATAAGGTAATAGCTGAACCGAGATGTGGGGCACCGGTGTTTTGAAAATTGGCCATTTCTCCACTTATCGTGCCCGTCAGCAAGCGTAACTGAAACACAAAATAGATCGTCACAGCCGTTGAGACTGGATATCTTTTAATATTAAACTATAGAAAATATGCGGCGTGATCTATCTCTACCACATATTTGACCATACATGTTAAACAAAATATTTCCGAACGGCTTATCACCCTAATACCTTGAGCGGTATATTACCTCCATACACCAAACAACAACTTACAAACAATATATAGTTCTTTTTCGTCGCATTCTGACATGTTATTTTATATATATCTGATGTCTAAATAATCCCTTGAGCGGTATATTACCTCCATACACCAACCAACAACTTTCAAACAATATATAGTTCTTTTTCATCGCATTGTGACATGTTGTTTTTTATATATATATGATGTCTAAAAACATCACAAAGTTCTATTCTTAGCATAATGAACAAAAGTAAAACGGCATTAGGGTCGATTTTAATTTGCGTTTCCAATGTAAAACATTGCACCTGCGTACCAGCCTGAAATACTAATTTGAAAATGGCTGCAAAGCGATAAGTACGGCATTTTTCACTTGAACTAATACCATTCTGGCGAAGATCTACAAAATGACCAATTATTGGGTCAACAGCCAGTATTCACCTGTGTGTGGATTAAAAAATTCCAAAACTTGTATGAAGAAGCGAAATTCCTATGTACTCCTTCGTTGCGTATTTATATTTTATGTAGATTTTCGTTATTTTTCATATCTTGAATTGGATCACGTACCGGTAGGGATGGATGAAACCGCATAATTTGGAATTCGAATGAGCACCGATATTTTTCTCGAATCCGTTAGAAACATCTTATTCCATATAAACAACGAATGTGTCATTTTTTAAATTTACGTAGTTACGAGGTAAAACATAAAACTCGGTAAAAATGGAACTAGGTAAGTTATAATATTCTTTAAACTAGGTACAAGAACCTTGAAAAAAGTGGATAAACTAATTATATCGGGTAAACAAGGTGCTTTTACCTACCATTGCCAACACTAAAGCAAATGATTAGTGTCTCCAGTGCGAAATAGGTACCTTTCAGTCATTTTTATCTTATTCCTTTTATATGTCTTCTAAGACAGTTATAGATCAAATGTTGTTTTCATTTCACCTCAAACATCGCTTGCACAAAATTTTGTCAATGTCCAAATTCGCGCAACTTTGAAACATTTCCCCGCGGCATTTGACACTTGATATTTTTATTTTATCCTTGTCAAAATGTCTTCCAAAATAAGATAGTTCGTGGATTTTCGTTTTATCTCAAAAATCACGCGCACAAAAATACGAGAGTGGGGGGGAGTTTGGTTTGGAATGTAGATCTTAAGGCATTTGGTGTTTAATTTCATATTCTATTTATGCCATTAAATTTTGGTCCAAATGATAGAAATATCGAAACAACATCAATATTGAATGATTTGATTATCGAATCTGGTTAAATCTTCTAATGTCGCATCGTATGCCAAAAACGTGTTTACTCTCTGGGTTGCAGTAATTAAACGATAAATTATCCGGAATCCGGTCATTTCAAGACGAAATAGGCTCCGTGACAGGTCTGTGATATTAATTCTTTTACATAATGATTAAATATTCATTTCTGAAAGCATTAATTTCATGCCTACCCTTGTCAATGAAATGCACATTTCTTGTAGACATCGCCATTTCCGCGTCAATCTCCTGTATTTAGATTTACTTACGCCAAGTATGACATGTTGAAAACCGAGCATGAAATACTCGGTTTCCACCTGCCCATACGTGGCTCGATGCAAATAAATTTGCACACGACTGGAGAGAAAAATACAACGATGTAAAAGAGTGGCTTGTGACATCAGAATACTAATCCCCCACTCTGGATGTCATGTATATCGACAGAATATCAAGTTAATTCGATTATACCATATTGAGTGGAAAGAGCCACCGTTGACCACTTGCGTGAGGGGGTACACGTCCATTCCGGTCTCTTGGGGCGTTTTGGCATCTAGCTATAACAAAGCTTCCGCGTCATATTTTAACGATTGCGAAGCGAGAAAAAATGATTATGTGTGCGGGTATATATACCGAAGGTTAGGCATTGAAACAGTCAGACGATGGAGCTTGGCTTCAATGGCGATTTAGTACCATAATTGTGAGAAAATATAGCTTTATATATATCCCTATTGAGATTGAAAGCGACTTGTATTAATTATATTGTGCGCATTGTTCACCCATACGGATTTCTGTTGGGAACTTTTTGAGTTTGCATCAAGTACTATATCGAGTAATGTAATATAGCCTGATTGTGCTGCATGAATTTGTTGAAAGGTATTTTGGTAGAGCGTACAATTGATACAGTTGAATAGGTTTAATGATATATTAACATTCAATGTAAGACTAACTGATCAATGAAAAATTTACTTACGTCGAGAACCTAAAACAACAAAGGTGAAGGTCGCCAAAGAAACGACGGAGAATAGAAAACATAGTTGGGTAGGTCTATGGAAAAATTCTCGAAAAAGTTCCTCTTTTTTAGAATGTAAAGTGATAGAGACACAAAATGACGATTTCCTCCGATATTTTGTACACTGTTCAGGTAATGTTAGTCTTGCGACGTATTTTGTACTAAGAATAATGAGTAGTTTATGATATTTAGAACTTTTTTAGAAGAATAATGGATGAATTTGAAATCTATCTCAAATTCAAAATCTGTCACACAACCGACATTCCAATTTTTGTTTAATATTGGTCGTTATGTTATAGCTGTGCCCCGAAAATTTTGACTTTTCAATGTTTAATCGACAGGCCCTTGTGTTAGTAAACCCAGTATCTCAGTCAAGAATGAGAAATTGACCTCCAGCTTGTTAACCAAAAATGGAATATATTTCTCCCGCAACATTACATTGTTTTCTGTCAATGGTCATTTGCACAGAAAATAAATGTCACATTATTCAGGACATGAATGTTGAAGACGGGGAGAATTTAGCTCGTATAATTATTAAATGGAAACGTGTATAATGACCGGATTATTTTGTATTTCATATATTTGTATTCATGTTTTCATAAATACAAAACAGATTGTATATGATTTATTGAAATAAAAAGCTTTACATAACTATTTAACAATTCGGTATAAAGGTTTTTGTATGCAAAAAGCTCGAGTCGACTCCCGGCATAGCAAGATGTCTTCAAGTGTGAGGTAAGATGAAATTACAATTACCGTTGTGTTTATATACAGAAAACGCAAACCTTATGATTTCTTAAAAATTTTCCATTATAAAATACGAACGTATCATCTTAGCAGGTAAAATATTCGGATTCAATAATTGCAAAGTCTCCATTTGCGAGCATAAATGTTCCGAAATTGGAACTGATAAAAATAGTGTTTATTGTTCTGAATGAAACATCGGAATGCGGGTTAAAGAGTGAATATAACCACAATCTAATTTGATCTCACTAATGAGAAACAATTGCTTCCCGCAAAAAACAGTCTTTTATGAACTTACCACAATATCTATTCTTTAGTAAAATCTTCTATGGAGCTTTGAAAAAAATCGAACCACGTATCCAAATTTAAATTTGAAAAACCAAAATTTAAACTTTCTCCACGCATGCCTCACGTAGTATTTCTTCTACGACGAACGTAAAATTAAAAATGAAATATCTTCAATACACGTTTGCCTTGCTTGCAGTTGACTGTTTTAACCTTGCTTTGCATGCTTTCGATACATTGCGTGACATGCAAGTATAAAATAACACAAATGAAAGAATTCACAAGCCGCTGAAGCGTGTGCCGGAACTGCACACTTTTGCGGCCTATTTGCTAGTGTCTAGTCGGCGTGTATCTGCTACATATTCAATTCGACTTGGTTGTGAAAATGTTCCGTCTTATTCAGGTTATTTACTCGGTTTTAATATTACAGGACAAGCTCTCGAAGAATTATTTATATCGGACAAGTATTACTCGTTCTGTTGCCATTGATATGGTGTGCCCCGGTTGACCAACAAGAATCTTGGGATGAGAATGACACGGATCAAGACCTGGCAAAGGTAGAAATGAACAATAATGGAAGACATGCATCCGTTTATAAAATGGCGGCAATTCTATCGACTGAAGAACAACAACTTTTAAACGAGGTAAATCAATTAGAAAAAGTGCTTTTGCTAACATGACTTTGTAAAATATGGCCTATTTGATAGAGCATCGCAAAACTGACTTATTGACAATTTAAAGCTCATTTCTTGCTCGGTTTTCAACTTGCCATACTTGGCCTAAGTAAATCTAAATACAGGAAATCGACGCGGAAATGACGATATCTACAAGAAATGTGCATTTCATTGACAAGGGTAGGCATGAAATTAAGGCTTTCAGAAATGAATATTTGATCATTATGTAAAAGAATTAATATCACAGATTGTCACAGAGCCCATCTCGTCGTGAAATGGGCGGATTCCGGATAATTTATCGTTTAATTACTGCAACCCCGAGAGTAAACACGTTTTTGGCATATGATGCGACATTAGAAGATTTAACGAGATTCGATAATCAAATCACTCAATATTGATGTTGTTTCGATATTTCTATCATTTGGACCAAAATATAATGTCATAAATAGAATATGAAATTAAACACCAAATGCTTTAAGATCTACATTCCAAACCAAACTCCCCCCCCCCCCCCCCTCGTATTCACCCCAACTTTACTCCGAATACCTATGGCCATGTCTCAAGCATCCTTCAATAATACTAGACGCTAATGTTTCAGAAACAACAAATACAGACTCAACGCATAGTTAAAATATGGAATACCTTTTGTGCGCGTGATTTTTACGATAAAACGAAAATCCATGAACTATCTTATTTTGGAAGACATTTTGACAAGGATAAAATAAAAATATCAAGTGTCAAATGCCGCGAGATGCAGCTACAAGTCGATTGCATAGCTTAGACTTTTAGTGCGCTGCAACGCCTTGGGTGACGGCGGGATTGATTTTTTTGGATTGAGCGATTGAATATTGCTGCAACTTCGACGTCGAGCGGCAGCAGAAACGCGCAATAAATTTTTGAACTAACCATGGATCATCGAAGATAAATTCCTCGATTCAACACTGAATCCGAAGTAGTAAAGTATCATTTCTCTTGTTTCCAGAAAAAAAGTTAATTATGTCCAAAAGTCATGCTATAACATGTTTTGTCAAGCATGGTTCACTGATGGAAGACGCCGCCAAGGTGTGGTCGATCGATTGGACATGGTTGACAAAATAAAACACTGCACACCAATTGGTCTGCGTTAATCTGATGTGTGGTGATCCAATAAATTGTTCAAAGTCTAACCAAAGCTAGGAAGTTTTTCATATGCGCCAATCAACTCACGCAGGCGGCAACTTTCCGCGACGTCATCCACGCATTTGGCTAATGCATTACAGAAGGTGTCACGTCGTTGCGAGCGTCGCAATGTGCGCACTAATTGAATATTGAAAATTAAATAATAAAAAGAGCCTTTCTGATTACTTTTTACAGCTTGAAGACATCATAAGTAAACAAAATGACGTAGGTTCAAAAAGTCATGATGGCGTGGTTATTGACTTGGATCCAAAAAGTCGCGTCGTTACTCCTTATTTTATGAGAAGTCTCGTACCAGATCCAAACAAACGCGGGGTAAGCACACCTTACTTCATGAAACGAGGAGTGGCAATTCCATACTTCATGAAACGAGGCGTGACGACGCCATACTTTATGAAAAGGGGAGAGGATGGCAAAGTGGTGGCACCGTATTTCATGAAAAGAACAGTCGATATGCCGTATTTCATGAAACGAGGAAAATTCATTCTGCCCGATGAATCTAGCATGGCGAAGTATTTTTCCCATGCCAACAACGACGGCAACGAAGGTGCATCAGAGGAAGAAGAATCAGGATCCCGTTCGGAACCTGCTGCTTTGATATCGAAAAGAATCTTTGGCAGAATGAATGCCCTCGATCTTGAAAATTATCTTGCATTAGCTGGAGCAGATAACAAATATAGCAGACAGTTGTGGAGTAACGAACAGAAAATGAAATTGGAAGGGAAATAAGTAACACATTTGAATTGCAATGCACCTGAACTACAATTTTATTAGTTCACGGCTTCAATCATATTCGAATTAATTCGGTCCTACCCCTGGCATATTTAAGCATAACTCAACATTTCCATTTTTATGAAAGAACGCGAGAAGATAGTTCGTCCTGCGTATGCGACATTAAAACATCAGGTCAAGTAATTGAATATTTAAATTAAAATAAGAAAGACAAATTCGGTTTTCCCTATTCCACACAATATAGTAAGGTTTATGCATATAAATTAATACATGCTTTTAATTTCTGTGATAGTATAAAATGATTGTTCTAACCATTAATTTTTGCACTCTTTTGTCGTTTTAATTTTGTATTTATTGAACAATTGCAAGTTATGGAATGTTTTATTCTACAACATGATAAGATTCAATGAGCGCAATGCTAAATCCAATAAATCGTGTCCAAGAAATTGTCAAAGCCAGGAGGGGGTGGTAATCTATTTGTCCACATAGTTGAATAGTCTACTCTTCAGCTGCCACGCTCGTGATCTACCGTCTTTGAATGAAGCTTTTTACACTACGACAACTGAATTGAACAGCCCCTCTTGTTTATATTTTATGGTTGAGATAAAATACGAAACTAAAAACAACAAACCTGCCAAGTCAATAATGGGAGTAATAACTACGGAGAAAAAAAGTAAAACGTCGTTGCCCAGGCGGGTGAAGCGACGGAAGAAGTGAATGAATATTATATAATTTCACGCGCTATATATAGTTCTCACGGTCGAATGTGAATGCATTCCCATTGGCCGAAACAAATAAACAAAATTCATTTTCAGTAAGATTTGAGAAGAGAATTTGAATAAGATTAAAAGTAGAATCCGAATTGAAAAACGTGCCAAATTGGTGGGGAAAATAGTGAACAGGGGTTTCGACGTAGCGCGTAATTTGAAAAATGCCAAGTGAAAATAACAAGAAAGATGAGACATTGAAGAAAAAGTGATATATTTTGTTTGTCAATGGTGATAAAACTAAGGACTAGAACCCAGGCTAAGAGTATATTTGAAAATTGAAATTTAATTATCACAAAAGCACGTCCACGTGTGGAGTCATGAACTTTCTAGGACTAAGAAATAAATTAAAGGCGATTAAAACGTACCACAGTCTGTCAGTACAAGACAATTTTAAAAATATCATTGGATTTTTTTTATACATATACATTTAGATATTGGTTCAGGAGACTATTGAAAATACGTGACCCACACAAATATGAATTGTCAGCATGAAAGCAAATCTATCGGGTGACTTGTAGCAAACATTCAAAAAATAATGGGGCGATCCCAGCGCAACCCGGATTGAATAAGCGTACCGGCGGGCGTTTCCCGAAAGAAATTATTTGAATGACGTGCAGCACAATTTGAGCAAGTGAGCGAATACGATCTGTGCGAATGAAAAATGTGCAGTTGAAGTTTAGGAGTGGGATTATCCTACAACGTGCGAAGGTTTGACGCGACACCGAAGCTTTATGATTTGCCATTCGAATAATGATTTCACTGTGAAGCTCCGACTGGACTCTCAACCTTTCTGATGTTGGGAGTTAGTTACAGAACCTAGTGCTGAACTGTTCTAATTTAGGAAACGAGTTCGCGATTGCTGAAGATTAACTAGATAAAAAGATGACCTACCAGTGTTAGGAAGTTTTATGCTTGCGACGGAGTTTGCCCAAATCTAATTTCGGTGGGGTTTGTAATATTGCAGAATTTCGTGAACTCAACAAATCTTGCAAAGTGGTCGAATAGGTAGTAGTCATGTTTTCTCGTACATGAACATAATTGACGAAGTCGGAAGTAGCGAGAACCCCCCCCCCCCCCCCCCCCCCCACCCCCCCCCCCCCCCCCCCCCCCCCCCCCCCCCCCCCCCCCCCCCCCCCCCCCCCCCCCCCCCCCCCCCCCCCCCCCCCCCCCCCCCCCCCCCCCCTGAACCGGCAAGGCGTTCAGTACAGCTTTCACATAATGATCATCACTCGCGGGATTCGAAACTTCGCCGATCGAAGGGAATTTCCAACACTTCACCGAATGATCTAGCTGGGCAACCAAGTCCCATCCGCCAGTTTATGGCACCATCTACTAACACCACATTCTTTGGCCTTTCGTTGATCACGTCTGGTTGTGCATGAACTCATACCACACCAAGCCCTGCATGTAAAGCTGGGATACGAACCAGAGAAGCTCAAGCTTTCCACGAAGGCCTAAATGCATTTCACCCATTGTAATTCGACCATCAATAATTTTCGAACTCCACCCTCCACCACCGATTTAACATGACCTGTGTGTTCTACATATGGGTGCAGACACAACTTTACCGCATAGATACTTATATTGACCTGTTGCCGACCATTACCTCGCTTTTCACCTAGAAGTAAAATCGTAAATCATTTGCATCTATACTTGTTATTTCAGTCAAAGATAGTGAAAGAAAATTCGCGTCAGTGGAAAAAGTGCATATTTCATCTAAATTTGAAGAGGGAAGGATGAGAAAAAATGAAAAAGAAAACGCAAATTGCAACGCAAACATAGTATTTCAGACAAGAAATTTCAAGTCGTCAATCATGAGCCACAGATGTAACGCGCCTCAGTGGCGCGATCCATCATGGGCTCATGCTTGACAAAACATAGTTTTAAATTTGGGTCATATAATTGTATTAAACAATTAAATGACGGAATACCGCATTGAAGAGGAGAAAATGCATTCGACAGATACAAACTGATACCATTTCAATCGAAATTTCATTTTGCTAAGAGTGAGAGACCGATGGACTGCGCCTTAGCCGAGCAATCCACCGGTGACCCATACTTAACACGTTTTTCTATAACATTTTTCTGATTGGTTATTTATTGAAAAAAAATGGCTCAAGTATGTTCTAGGTGTATGTTTTTCAAGCATGTTTCATATCACTGTAAATTCATCTGTGGCTTAGATTCCCGCACAATAAACTAAAAAATCCTTAGGATTAAAAAAAACTGTAGCGTTTTGTTATCAAACCACAAGGTTACAGGGCTTAGATTCCCGCACAATAAACTAAAAAATCCTTAGGATTAAAAAAAACTGTAGCGTTTTGTTATCAAACCACAAGGTTACAGCTATGGGAGTAGACAGAGGCATCAGTTGCGAACCGAATATTGAAAGTGGACACTGCAATTTAGAGCATTTAATAGTATTTAAATTATAAAAGGGGAATTGTAGGAATCAATATGAAGTATTCCAAATGTGAGTGACATCAAACTTCTTATGTGAATCCTTGAGATTAATTGAATTTAATATCCTAAATTTGATTCTATTTAAAAAATGAATGGAGGATATATCACATCGAGGGAGAATTTTTCGCCCAAAACAGGCTTACATATCATCGCACATATGTATTTTAGGTCAAGTTACAGCGTACAGCCCCTCTCAAACTGAGTCTACTTATTATTGTATATTGATCATGCATTTTTTTTTAAAACACATAAACATACATACAATACTTTGGTAGAAATTTTCAAATTATAGTGGATTCGCAAGCAATGACCAATGAAACTTTTTCCACTGTTGGGGACCCAGACCCAGGTTTGAATCAATGCTAAAACGCACCAAAGTACGTCTCATACTTGATGTACTCGTGAAGTACAATTCAGTCACTGTCACGAAGATTTACAGTGCATAACCTAAATATTGAAGAAATAATAGAGATTGTACCATGCATTTAAAAAAAAAAGAAAAAACGTGTTTAAAAGGTAAGATATCTATAAAAAAAAGAGCACATAGTAAAATAATATGAACATCAGTAAATCTATATGAAAAGAAACAGAATATATGTGGATAAAACAAAATATAAATACAAGGCTTCAACACGCACCAGTAATTTAGGAACAAGAAATATTGAAAGATGTTGATTAACATCTAAATATAATTCGTTTGAAAAATCATTTTGTCTGGAAAGTTTTAAATGTTCAATGATTTTTTGAAAAAGAAAATATACAGTTGTTGAAACTGAAAGGTCCAAAGGCAATCATCATAAACAATATTCTGTCATGCATGAGACACAGGCGGATACCTCCTCTTAGGCGAGTTCCTTCAGTGACTCAGGCCTAACAGAAATATTTGTACACAAAACGTTTTCAATTACTTAATTTTACATCCTTAGCTCTTAGCCCTTTTGTATGCTGCTTTTGACCTTGCTTAAACGAAATTTACAATAATAAAAAATATGCTTTTCAATTCCTCATCACATTGACTCACCCAAAACTGTAGCGCAGAAATGATGTCAAAACATTTGTTGACGAGGACTAATAATGGACCAGGACGCTATTGATGAACAGTACCACGAAGGCATGTTATTTAAGTCATCCTCATGAATCCATCATGAACAGTAACTAGATTCTTAGGTGTAAGACAAAAATGGTAATAAACAACAATTTCAAAACTCTATCATCTTCTGGACACAATCAGAAAGATATTTGCACATTTCCTATTTCCTCCTTGAAAGGAAACAGGGGAAATACAAACCAGACTGGCAGAACGTCAACTACTAAGACACCCAAGTAAAATTAGTTTCATCAGAAGAAAATTTGATGAATGAGAGGATAAAACTGTCTGATTTGGAGTGAATGTCTGGTAGCAAAAACATCAATACTGCTGTGAAATAAGCTTATTTGCCCATCTGAAGAAAAATGACATACTGTAAGGAAGTATTGATCAACGTGACGACCTTCTTTTAAAAATTTCTGAAACATGCTGTCATTTAGAACATAAACTCTCAATTAAGGTATAAAATAAAGAATAAAACTATGAAATACTTTAAAAAAATAAATCAGAAAGGCAGTAGACTACAGTATCATGATGTCATAAAGTATATTACATATATTTGTTAGGAAATAGTTACAGAATGATGTAACATGTAAAAGTATTCAAAAAGCTTTTGCGATTTGAGACTTTCACAGTTAGAACAAGCTTTGACAGTCTCCTTAATATAACCCTTAAAATTAAGATTACCATGGGAGGTGCGTGCATTGGAACTGCCCAAACATATTTTAGCATGCTGTAAGTGGCTAAAAAAATCGAAGTTTTACCTTTGTCCGGGGCATTTTCTTCGCTCCCAATTAATTCACTCCTTTCAAGCCCACCTTCCGGCCTTGCTTAGAGTGAATTGCTAACAAAACATAAAAAACATATTGAAATAGACACAACTATATCATAAAGCACAACATTATCAGCAATTCCACTGAGCAATTGAATTATAGGGTTAAACAACTCACAAGTTTATAATATGATTAATACAATAATTCAAACAATCACTGAATATTGCATATTTTACTGTTTTTCACACTATCCGACTTAGAACCATGTTTACCAAGTTTTCCTCTTGCAGGATCTCGCTCATTAATCTCTCTCTGCTGATTATCAAGTTGCTTTTTTAACAATGCAATCTGGTCATGAAGCCAACGCTCTTGTTCTAATTTCTCTTTCTCATGTTTTACCTGCAGTTCTCGCAACATATTTTCGTTTCGCTCTTGAACATCTTTCAATTTTTTTTCAGTATCACGCTTCTCAATTTGCAGTTGGACTAATTTGGAACGTAATTCTTGCATATTACCCCGGATCGGTGATCTGCTGGGTTTTGGCGGATCCCAATGATTGGTACTTCCTCTCCCTCGACCTGTGCGTAAACGGTTGAAGCTTGATTGCGGTGACCGACGGAAGTAGGGTGATGGTGATCGTGATTTTTTACTACCTTTAGCATTGGATTTTCCAGTATTTGCATCAACGGATAACAGTTTTACTGGTTGCTTTACAGTGGAAAGATTACTAGAACCAGAGCTGGAACAGTCAGATTTATGCTTTTCATATGTTTTACTGCGAGACGGACTTGGACTTTTCTTCTTGGCACCCTCTTGTTTTGTGTTGGAACGTGCTAGTCTCTGAGATTTTTGAGTTATTTGTTGGCCTTTCGATGATGACTTTCCCTTCGAAGGGGCATCTGTAGCAACTGCTTCGAGAGTCCTCTTCAATTCTTCCTGAATCCAAGTAGGTGCTGTACCGAAAGAATCCAACTCAGATGTTTCAGAACTTGTATACTCGTCACCTGCTTCATTACTACTCACAGAAATTATTTCGTTCCGTCGTTTAGGAACAGATAAATTTAAACAACTGATTTGTGTTTTCAATTGTCCTTTTTTAGTGTCAGTTTGTCCCGTTCCATCAGCACCTTTTACTGAAGTGACTGGTGCATTTGTTTCAACTAACATGTAGAAATTTTCAGCACAGGGAATTAAAGTGTCTAAAAATGCAGTGAATGATTCAGTAGTAGGAGATTTCTCACCCAAAACAGCTTTACCAAATTCAGGCCTTGCTGCTGTACTATCAGGGGTAGAAGCAGCAGTATCAACAGTTTCTTGAGAACCTTGTATATTTAGGATTGGTTGAGGAGAGGACATCGTTTCTGGCATTCTCATATCAAGTGGGGATGTGGCAGTATTTGTTGGCGTTGAACCATTGCTGTCCAGGTCGAAATCATTAGTTGTTCTTGAATTTACAGATTTGTCAACCAAAGCAGTATTTACATCTTGATAACTAGATGCTCTGCTTGGTCCTTCAGAAGTTGACCCATTATCTTGATTCAAACTTAGAGTGCTGTGATAACTCACTGTGCTTGCACCACTGAGTGTTCGACGATGAGCTGGCTTAACAAATAAATTATGACTGCCTGAATATGCAGAAGTTGAACGTTTAACTTCATTCTCAGAAGGTTCAGGTGTAACTGGAATTTGAGGTGGTTCATCTGACAAAGATTTGAAACGAGTACCCCAAAACCAAACTGTTCCATCTGATGTTGCAGCTGCAGTATACCGATCACCACAAATCATAGTTGTCACCTCAAATTCACGCAATGACTTTATATCATAAGGGGCACTATGGACTTTATTATCACCAGCACCAAGCTGAGAGTGTTTATTGTTGCCTAGCATTAACAAATCACCATTCTCTGTCAAAATAGCAGTATGGTCTCTACCCATTGAGACGTCCATTACACCTTTTATCGCCTTTACAGGAGTTGGTATTTTTCTGAATTCTACTTCAAGTTTCAATTTATTTGAAAGAACTGTAAGAAACCCCCTTCTCTCATTTAGTCCCAACTTATTAAACCTGTTATTACCACATGCCAACAGTGTTCCAACTTCAGTTATAAATATTGTACCATCTGGACCACATCTAATGTCTCTAATGGCAACACCTTCCCCAACCGGTACTTCAGTAGGTTCTTCAAGAATATCTGTGTTTCCAAGACCTAAGCATCCATCTTTGCCATCTCCCCATGCATATACACTACCTTCACTTCCAAGAGCAACAACATGTCGAAGACCACAAGCGACTGAAGAAACATCGACACTCAGGAGGGACTCAATTAACCTTGGTCTCTGCGTAGAAACATAATCTCCATGCCCTAAACAGCCATGTTGACCATCACCACACGTCATAACAATTCCATTGTCAGAAACAAAGATACTGAACGAGGCTCCAGCACATGCGGACGTAACAGATTTGCCTTTCAGAGCTTCTACGACCTGAGGTTTAGGACAATAATCTAATGATCCATGACCAAGTTGACCATTATCCCCTTGGCCCCAAGTATACACAGCGAGTTCCATGGCAACTGCTATGAAATGATTCTCGCCAACCGCTACTTGACGAATTTTTATTTTGGATGGAAAACCTTCCACAGGCGAAATGCTCATTGTTGAAGTGTCATACATGTAAAGGACGGATCTAGTTTCACGAATAGTGGCAGAAGAAATGTCTCTGGATCCTTTAGTTTGTGATCTACCACTTGAGAAACTACGCTCACTTCCTTCACTGCCAAAATTATCCATAAGATCTGGTAAACGAACCATATCAAGAATATGTGCGGTAGGACGATCTTCTGGCTCACGATTCAACATATCGTTAACAAGTTGTTTAAATTCTGGACTAAACTCTCCCATAATTGGTGCAATGTGTCCACGCATAATTTTATTAACTAAAGCTGGAAGGTTGGTGCCTTCAAAAGTTTTTTGACGAGTAGCCATTTCATGCAAGATGCATCCAAGAGCCCAGATGTCAGATTTCTCGTCATAAGGCTTGCCTTCACATATTTCTGGTGAAATATAGTAAGGTGTTCCAAGCACAGTGTTTGCTCCTTTGATGTGAGAACTCATTATTTTAGAAACTCCAAAATCACCAATTTTCACACAACCATCTTTGGTTAAAAATATATTTGCGGTCTTCAAATCTCTATGCAGAACTTTCTGTTCATGCATGTATCGAATGCCCGAAACAATTTGACAAAACATATTCAATATCTCAATTTCTGGAAGTGGATTTTCCTGTTTTGCCAATAGTTGGGCAAGAGTTCCGTCATCAGCATATTCCATTTCAATCATCAAAACTCCATTTTCTTCAAAACTATCATAACAACAAATTATATTAGGATGATTCAATAGATTTAAAACTTTGGTTTCATTCATAGCCAGTTGGCGCTCTTGGCTGTTCAACTCTGACATGTTTATCTCTTTTAAAATCACTAATGAGTTGTCATCTTTTTTACGATACAACACAGCAGTTCCAAATGCACCCTTCCCCACCATTCGAATTTTTTCAAACAAGTCAATTGTCTGATAAGTCCCATTTAGCCAGTTTCGTATTTTATCTGGTGTGAAGTACATTTCACCCAATGTGTCGCCACCTTCTGCTGATGCAGAGCCATTACCTATTCCCAATGGCTCTTTGGATATATTTATGGCTACACCTGCAACATCCTCGATAGTTCTCAAGTTTTTTTCAAGTTGATTAACAACAGCAGCTCCAAATAGATCAAGTCTTCGTTCCCCATGTTTTTTGTCAACATAATTTTGAAAAAGAAGTTTGAAAAACAATCCAATACCATGAGTTTTACTGATTTCTGTTGAGGAGTTCAGTATTCCAGTATGATTTGGGCAATTAAGCATAAAAACACCAGCATGTTTGCATGTCATTACACATCCAACAGAAGATACTTTTTCTCCAGTGTCCAATGCCATAGAGACAAGAGCCAATAGTGAATCAAATGTGTTGTTTTCATGGTTATACAAAATAGCAACAACATGTGGCTTGACTGCTTTTTCTAATAAAGCCCCATATTTACATTTGTTAGAAACAAGGAGTAGTCGTCTAGCTGGCTTAATGGGCTCATCGTCAGAAAAGCTAACTTTTTTGAACTTTTGCAGTTGGCCATGTTTGGGTAGGATCTTTTCAACTGCATCTATGGAAACAGTTTTCTGAGGCAGGGGAAAAACATTATTTTTAATTTTCAAATTTCCTTCGTTGGTGCCGTTTTGCAAATTCAATTTCAAAGTTGTTTGATTGCTGTTCCGACGAGATACATTCCCGTTTTGCATTTCGATCATGTCATTATGATTTTCTATTGTTAAAGTTGTTGCTTTGTACACTCGATCTTTTGACGTACATACAACACCACAACATAACCACAGATTACACTACTAAACCTACATTTTATGGAAGCAGTTATCTGAAATTTCGAAAGATTTCAAGGTCAGAACAGAATATATGATTGACAAGCAGAGCACAGAAGTGAATCTAATATGTCAAAGGTTTATCGGCAGTGATATGGCATGCTCCCCCAGTCAAAAAAACGACCATCAAATATTTTTTGTTAAGCATGGTTCACTGATGGATCGCGCAGCTGAGGTGCAATTTGTCAATAAAGCATGTTTGACAAAATAGGATTCCTGACCGACTGGGCAAGAATGTACACGATGATCATGCATTAAGGTAGGGCTTATCGGAATCTTATGATTAATTCGAGAAAACCATCCTGCAAATGCCTTTAGTAAAGTTTGGCAGGAACCAAACTGCTCAAAAAGTCTCAAAATCATTGATACTGCTATAAAATAGCACTGTTGCTAGTTTTAGAAAAAAACAAGATTCTGCCACACTGCAAGAAGCGATATAATATAACTTTGCAAGAAATATAACTTGACTGACTTTCTTCGAAGAAAGCCCTTAACCAAGTCAACAGCAATTTTATTATGAGAAAACAATAATTGACGTCAAATCTTTAGCCCCATACAGCATTTAGTGTTTACAGATGAGTTACAATACATACTACTATTGTGAAACAGTTGTGAAAAGTCCCAGCTTATTCAAACAGAGGCGGCTTATATTGATTGAAAAAGAACAGTGCCAAAACTCATCTCATACAAATAATACAATGAGAAGGTAAATGAAACATATATTACATATTTGGTCCACATAAAAAACTATAAGGGCCTCAGAAATATAGACATAGAATAACAGAAGACCCAACAGGAAAAAATGGACCACAGGCCAACTCACGAATCGTATTACTATCAAACATGAGTAACAGATGGCGACTCAAGCTTGACAGAACATGTTGGGAAACAAATATATGACAGGGAGAGCAAATACCATGAGCAAATAAATTAGCAGGAATAACCCCATGCACTCGTGCCATTGAGAACAAATGTAAATTATTATTGAAACAACCAAATGGAAACTGTTAAAAATTTCCTCATTCAAATGGGTGTTCTATACTTCCAAACACATTAAATCATGTTATATCCAATTATTCCAAGTTGAAGGATTTTGATTATACTGTACTTGGTGCAATATTATGCTAAAGCAGCCATATCGCATTGCTCAATTCAAAACTTAATATAACCTGGGATAGTGCACATTCACAAGCTTCCAACTTTGTCACAATATCCCACAATTTTTTTTCAGAGAAGTGAAACGGTAGTTTAATAAAAGGACATCAAATATGCACCAAAAACAGCATCTGCTATTTTAATTGTTGACTACGAAGTCTTTATCACAACCAAGGCAATGCCACAAGTGTACACTATGGCTATGCAAAGCCCTATACTAGCAACCAGCCCTGGTGCTATTACATGATATCTGCTGGTGCTACATCTTTTAGTAGCTTTTTGCTATTAAATGGCTGTCCTTTTAAGCTCTGCCTCCGGCCTTGCTCAGAGTGAATTTCAAATAAAAGAATGTGAGAATCTTGTACAAGCTACATAGCTTTCAGGCCCGGTCAAGCTTACACAGTTATTGTACCCCGGCTTGGTCCAAATTTCAGTACTTAACATCTTTCATTAAGTTTAGGCAGTTCATAAATCGTGCCTGCAAGTGCTGACTATCTATAGCTAATGCTTGACTGATTGCAGGTTGAGTACTGGTCATAGATTCGTATTAGCATAATCATTCTACACAATTTTTTTTACTCCTTGTCACTTTACATTACCAAAAAAGTTAGTCAAAATGAGACTTTTTTCTTATTTGTATTCTCCAATTTGATTCAGAATTATCTTATTCAGAATGTCCAATCACATTGTTTTTGCCAGTATACTCTTACTTTATCCAGCAAGGTCCACACCATCGAAAATGGGCTATCTCCGGTTAGCGCTTCACAACTGAAATAATTGAGGGTGCTTTGTCATGATAATGAATTATCCAATTCACTTTCATCATCAATTAATACATTGTTATCAGCAGTTCCTTTTGTTTTTCCACATTTTGCACAAAGATTCAGAGAAGTCGAACAAGCCTCACACAGTATATGGTAAGCAACTTTGATGGATCTGCCTTCACATTTAGTACATTTCTTCGGCTTTGTTAGAGGTTTATACTTGTTGTATTTTAACTTCCATGCAATAATTTCTTTACATTTGCTGCAAATATTTTCAGTGAAGTTATGACTCTGCTTTAAAATTGGGTTTGCATTGTTAGATTTCCAAGCTGTGTGATTTTGATGTTTCTGCGGCCTTTTTCTTTGTGTATTTCCTTTTTGAGAGCTCATATTTTTGCAAGTATAAGTCAGAATTAGCTAACTAAAAAAGCACAAACAAACATGTTATTTATCCATAAACAAAGCTGATTGTGGAAGTTCATACCAGTAGAGCAGTAGGGATGGTACAAACTACAAACTCAGGAATACGTTACCTAAATCAGCAAAATACCACATACTCTATTACAGACTGGCAGAATACCATCTACAATGCTACTCAAAATACCCGAAAAAATGGCTTCCGTCAGAGGAAAATTGGGCAAATCGAAAATATTTCATGATTTGTAGTTAAAAGATTTAAATGTCTATTTTTGAGTGTCTAGTAGTTAGTTACCCCAAACTGTAAAAAAAGGTTCAAAATCATCAATACTGCTATGAAGTAGCAGTGTTGATGGTTTTGAAGATTTTTTTGTTCGTCAGTAAAAAATAATGTGAACATTTCGGACACCTGGAAAAAAGAACAAGATTCTGCCACTCTGCTCTATTACTTGGACACATAAAAAATGGGTGTCATCTGACAACTAAAGGACTTATCATGAAAAATCGTTCATTTGATAACCTTTTTTAGTCTGTTTGATATATATTAAAT
The DNA here is from genome assembly GCA_963675895.2 of Styela plicata. Lineage (NCBI taxonomy): Eukaryota > Metazoa > Chordata > Ascidiacea > Stolidobranchia > Styelidae > Styela > Styela plicata. Next base: position 11,427,581 of record OZ023142.1, read on the forward strand.
CACTGCTACATAATAATAGTGCTGATGAAGCACTCATGTTCATTCAAAGAGAACGATATGCGCAAGATGATGAAAAATCATAGCACTATATCCCAAGCCATTGATTTTGAGGCAACTTGCTTTAATACACGATCCAGCACAGAAATTTTGATAACCTGGGTGTATCAGTGATTTTCGGTGAAGCAAAAACATTTATATTGATTACATAAAAATCTCATAGTGTCGTCAAATCCAATGACAAGAAAAGATTTATATCTTGTCCAAGTTTAAATACAAATTTTGATGTACCAGCAGAGGCCCAGGGAATGAAAAATAATTACTCCATTCAGCCAAAACTGCAACAATATATTATGTTACCATATTATCTGTACCGATATAGGTAGTACAAATGCTGATAGTACTTTATACCTTTCGGAATTAAGCATCAAAATTACACAATTCAGTATTGGTTAATGATTCCTTTATCGCAAGGAAAAATATCTTAGTTTTGACAACAGAAAATTTTGTCAAGTTCTGTTAATGATTGAAAATATTCATGAAAATACTCCTTATTTTTTGTGATTTGAATAAATTTAGCAGCAATAAATAGAACACGAATGATAACTATCTAGTGTACCTGGTCAAAGAAAACAATGTTTTGTGAACAGTATCAGGACCTGATAGGACGAACAGTTGGGGCACTGCTCCCTGTAGCTGCTACTCAAAAAAAAATTGTCGATTAAGTAAAGTGACATTGAGTGAAAAGCTTGCATGCATGATATATTTCCTCTTTGATTTCATATCTTACATCCTACTCATCATCAGCTTCTAAATTAATTTGATCGCCAAACTTCGCATAAAGTTTTACTTTCAAATCGTCCATAACACCTTTGATTTCAGAACTTGTTGTTTCTAATTCCTTGATTTCAGCTTGGATCTTTTCTTTTGCACTTTCAATTAATTCCTGAGTTTTTTCCATTGAATGATTAACAAATACTTCCCCTATTAAATATGGTACTGGTCCTGCTTCATCTTCGTCTAAAAGCATAAGATCATCTGAAGCATCTTCAAGATTTTGTAATTCCTTTTTCTTTGCCTCGATTTCTTCTTTCAAATCGACAAATCTTGCATTTTTTCTAGCGAAAAGGTTGATTTTCTTTTGATCTTCGTAGGTTACTTTTGCATCTGCTTCACCCCGATCCTTCGCCATGATTATATTATTATAATATTAATGTCTTATACAATACCCTAAAATACAATTGAGAAGCCAGGAGTTAGCCAGGCTTGGTCGTGAGTTGCTTATACCAATGCAAAATTACCAGAATCAGCACGGGTCAAATTCACAGGTCCATGCAAGAGAAGGTTTGCTCAAACATGCAGCATGAAAGGTGGCATTTTAACTTATTTAAAAAAAAACTATAAATTGTGAAAACCAGAAAATTTTAATTATAATACAAAATTTCCTTTGTTACGTTGAGCTATGTCAATTTGGAGAGCATGATAAATTTTTCTGTCAATTCTGTCTGGATTTATGCAATAAAACTGAAATCATCCAGTTTTCGCAAACAAAACAATGATGATCTTATATTGCAACAATCGAAAAAATCAAACATCATAAACAAAAAATACTCAACCAAAAATTATCTTCTTTTGCTATTTTGACTGTAAAATTTTTGAATTATATGGATATATTTGAAAAGAAATTTGAGAAAAAATAACCGAGCCAAATTATATTTCAGTATGATCTCAATAAGTAAATTATGTGATTGCCTTCAATACATACTATCTGTTGATTTATGGAAGTATTCATCTTCATATTCAAGATCAATGTTTGATGAGATATTAATTTAATTTCACTTACACGATCCATCATGTCATATTGTCAAAATTTTAAAATGTGAAGTGGGAAAAGAAAACCGGTTTACGTAACGGACAAATTTTTCAACGGGAACACGCCTGATTTATTGAAAAAGTGCTATTTTAAATTGCCCACACATGATTGACAATACAAACAGAATTAAAGAAAGCTTTGTCATTATAACGCACAAAGGGATTCTAATCTCTTCTGAATAAACACTAGACGAAATGTAAATAACTTCATACAATAGAAAACCAAATTGATGAAACAAGACATTGCGCACCTACGTGAAAACACGTTTCAGTTGAGAAAGGATCGAATTTCTGATCTAAATTCAATTACAGAAGCTTTATAAAATACAGTAATAAATTATAGTAATATACAACATAACGGCGGTTGGTTTGTGCTTTCATTTGGGGTACCATAGTTGGTCAAAAATTTTATTTTATCAAGCATGAACCACTGATGGACATGGATCAATGATGTCACCAATGGTTTTTTGGGGAGTAATCGACAGCAAAATATGCTACATATTCATCAACACTGGATACAAATTCAAAACTTTATTGCCACTGATTTTTGAAACTTTGTTTGATAATGGAAAAAAATGCTTTGTAGGCAAGTGAATAGGATTAACGCAAAACGACGCAGGCGCGTATTATTGTTTTTTTTTTTCCTGAAATGAATAGCAATGCATAGGTAAGACAACTAGAGGAATACTGCCCTTTCTTACTATGGACTATTTACCATTTTTCTCCAATGTATAATCCATTAGAGCAGTGTTTCTAGCACTGAACCTCAGGGTCATGACGCAATAGTTGGCCAGGCATTTGATACGCTGAAGTAATGAATTAGCCATTAAACGAGCTAACAAAGATTTTTGACAACTTGAGCAATGTCCCCTATTGTTATTGCTCCCCTATGTTGATTTCTGACTTCCAAACTTTTGCCGTAAAGTGGATGCTACTTAACATTATATGTTTCCGTAACGTTGTGGCACTTCAAAAAATTCAAAAAATCACGGAAAGATGAGAAATGTGTTTGACTTATGTTATATTGAGGTTGTTTGTGTAATATCGCAGAAACAAAAGAGAGAAGCGTGCCCTGCCAGTAAACGTATGCCACAATAAGTTTTCCGAAGGTCAATAAAGAATAAATCCCTTACAATAAATCTCCAACATCCTTGGTTTGAAGCCTAGATGATTGTTGACCTTGCTGGTGCACAGTGGTTTGAATAATCAATGGTTACAAATTCATCCAACAATCATGTCAATGCACAGGAAAATTTGTAAACAGGAAATAAAACAGTCCAGTGTGAAAATACAGCAAATATACATGCAGGATTTTATCATGCTATATTCTATGCACACATGCCTCACATTCCCATTGATTTTTTTAAGAAGTTCGAAGACAAGTGCGTTCAGACAACAAGTAGGCAAATAAACTTCTAACATCGATCATTATATATCAGCCCGACCGTTGCCATTTTTTTTATGCGATTATATATTTATTGCGAAATCGCTATGTTGTGGTTTGTTATAGCTATGATATAATATAGGGCATCACATTGTTCAAAATATTTGAAAAAATGTATTAAAATTTTTATAACAGTAGGGGTCGGCGTAAAATCGCAGATCAAGCTTATAATAGTTTCATTAAAAGGATATTTAATTCAATAAGGTGGAAATCAAAATTTTTTGAAAAAAAAAATGTTTTTCAAAAAATTGCCGGCATAAACTGGTGTATTGCCTATAAATTAAAAAAAAAATTTTTTGTTTAAGTGTGGTCATGTGACACATCAAAAAGCGGCATTTTTAGTGTAGAAATGGAATGAATACTTCATTTGATTTGAAACTGTAGGTAATTTTAGCATATTTAAAATAACAAAGAAAAATACTCATGGTACCAGGATATGATAATCGCAAATTGACGTTGAGAAAAGATAAGAACAAATAAAATTTCAACAAAAGACCATATTACACCTATAAAGCTGTATTTTTAATATGGCATGCATGAAAATCAGCAATGTTTTTCCAATTAGTCAGAATAAATTGTGTCTTTCTACAATCAAAATCCCAATATCCTCGCACATAAAAAAATCTAGTATTTGTTCTTTGGCAACTAGCTTCACATCTTCGATTGTTGGATATCGCCAAACTCTGCTCGAACTGTTCAATGTCCTTTCCAGGTGATCAACTCTAAATCTACCATCTTCATTCTTATATTTTATGTATCAAAGATACCATTGGTATTCAATTTCAGATGTTCTCCAAATTATGGCATGGATTTCATTGATATTTAAATTGTGTTCGCGTTGTACACAATCTTCAGAATGTGTTAGGGCATGCATAGCATTATCGTTATCTGGCAGTGATGCAATTGATGCTGTTCCTGAGGATTGGTCTGACAAAAGAATATTCAAATTCTCTAACTTTTCATCATGCTTGATGTCATTCAATCTGTGAAGTTGGGGCCCAGATATCTTGTCTGCTTTGTGTGTATGTGAAAAATAAGCAATTTCGGTTTTAACGATAAATTCCGCTTGTTCAAGTCTTTTCTGTAATATTTCAAGAATTTCTTCAACACTTGTACAAGGTCCCTGCCACGATATGCAATCAATCAGTTCATTAATGTATTCCTTTACTTTGTTTTTTCAACTCATATTTATCCTTTCTCTCAATTTTTTTCATTGTTCAGTATTCCATTTATGTTCCTTTTTTGCCAATAGTTATGTAATTTTATTCATTGGCGTGTCCAGTGATCATCATTTTTAATGTTTTTGCAAAAAATTTTCTGTTCCTGCTTGTGGCTGACTGCTATACCAAGAAACTCAACTCATAATTCTAAATCTTACATTTGATATGAACTCTGTTCCAACAATCTTCAACCATTTTGCTCAATCTTTTCTTAACTGTATTTAGAGAAAGCACATGAACTTCACTAAATGATTTTTTCCATATATTCACTAGTGCCAAAGCATATCCCTGCATACCGGATGTCTAGATATATGATAATGCTACATATAAATATTAAAATTATGAATGCTGTAAAATAGTTTTTTCTTAAAAAAAAAAAACACTAGCTTGTAATCGCTCAATTCACTGCTTTTGTATTGGCAGCGAAAAACCTCTCATATAAGCATAGTTGATGATATTAAGACTGACAAAAAACTACATAACTGCATAACTATAAATTTCATTAAACTTACATTTTGCTACTCCTTGGCTGCGTGGCTATTCTGCATACTGGAATGGCCGCGCCATAATATGTAGTATAAATATTAAGTTATCAGACATTAATAAGTTAGTTAGCTTTAAAAACTATATACTGTACACATGCTTAAGAATTACACTGTTCAAAACAAAGTTTTGCAAGCTAATGAAGCAATATTGCTGACGGCGAGAAGTGTGTTTCTTAAGGACTATATCAGAATTGGGTGAATGTAATGCAACTTTCACACACATAAAAGCAGTGTTCACTTTTGCTCTCTGTAATGAGCATTGAACACAGCATTCAATTGAGAGCCCTCAATCAATATCTCGTATAATCATCACAAATGCCTTGGCAAAATTATGACATTACGCAAAAACATAAAATGAAGCAGAGGAAGTGATTTTTTGAAAAAAATAGTTATGTTCAACTCTTTTAGAACTCAGACCTCGAGATTGTGTAAAAGAGGAGATAACGCGGTACAAAAATGTACCCATTATAGAACTTTAGGCCGACCCGCTCGAGTGATGGAGAAATAATCACGGTTCATACAAGTTGTTGAGTCCACTTGTGGAACAATGTTTGTATGTACAATCATAGAGTTGCTTTAGTGAAAGACTTTTCAGCACATCTGGCCAGGTCATGAAGACAAAAAGGTCAAGTTTGACTACTGAAAAAGTGAATACGCTCAGTTTTCTTGCAAAAAACCTTTAGCTCAGAGTCGATCTGGATTTAGTAGCGCATGAAAAATGTTGTACGACACCGTCTTAGGCATGGCCTGTGCACGGCTTACATGAACAAAAATTGGAACGGTTATCCAACTTTTATTGTTGCGGTTTCGTTCTTTTTATTTATTTTATGCTGAACTTGGGCCATTAATGCCTCATCTTTGTCTTGGCTCGATGTGCTTGTGCATGTTTATTTCTTTATTTTATTCCAGAAATTTAGCTTGGGCATTAGCCTGCTTAGTAGCAACAATATTTTGCAGCAAGGCGTGATAATTAGCAAAGTAGGAGAGCGGAAAGACGGGCAAGAGAACTTGAACAACTTTATCGATTGAACCGTATTTTAGAAGATTTAATTGGGGCGAGCAGAAAGTTATCGGCGATTCGATTAGCATTTTACTAATAAACAATTAATAGGAAAAAAATCGGCCTAGTGGCGACGAAGCCGAATAAGGCAGTGAGAAGTGAAAGCACAATAACTCGTTTGGCGGCGGTGATCATCGATGCCGGCTGTGACCCCGGAGTGTATTAAAAAGTCTAATATCGCTTAAGAAGTACGGCGTGCTCTATTTAATTAGGACGTATGTACTAAAATCTTTTTTGGGCGAAAAATAGCCTAATATACCGGCAATACCGTGATTTTGATGGCGGTATACCGGTACAAAAAATATCCCATACCGCCCAGCTCTAATATCGCGCCAAGTAACAGACAAAAAACGTGTCTTTAGACCACTTACATCCGCTGATATGCCTCGATTGAACTTTTGAAATGTCATGAAACAACAATCGGCCCGCATTTAGAGGTATGCACCTGATTTTTTTTAACTAGGTCGTGTATCAATAGCATGTTTTTGATAGCAGAAAATGGCTTAGCATACACCGGTAACACCGACATTTGGACGACAGTTTGTCGGTACAATATATACCTGATGTGACCAAGTTCTAGAGATAAAGATAACAGCCAGCCAATAAGATTTCAACAATACAGCTTACACATAAAATATTTAAATAATTCGATTGTGCATGGCAGCCAAATCTGAACAGCCAAATCTGAATGTGTTCAGCCGGCAATTTTTTTAAAAATGTGTAAAAACAAATATAAACGCTATTTTAATGATAATGAGTCCTATACCTTTCAAATGAGCCTATGCTGAGTAAAATCTGACATACCCCCATTTACGCACACCCCTAATAACAGTATTTCATTTCAGATTTTCTTCATGATGCAACAATATGATAACAGCTACCAACAAATGCTTACAACCCTACATTGTTGGCTGTTAAGGCAACACTGAAATGCGGGAAGTGGGAATAACGGCAAGCCCTTTGACTGTGTGCCAATTCGCCACGTTTTGCATGAGTGGAATGCCATCGAAAACTACTACCTTTTTCCAGACTGTAGACAAGCTTGATAGAGTACCAAGACAGTTTTTTCCTTTATTAAAGGCCAAGTCAAATCGAAAAATCATTATTATGATATTACTGGAATATGATTCAATATTGAAAATTGTACTGTTACCGCCCTGTATTCATGTTGGCCTTTCATGCTGGGATCAAGAGTTTTAAGGTGAATCCAACCATTCATCACACCCATTCAAAGCCCAATCTGGAAGCTGACAAAGGTGACAGAGATAGATTACACAATTATTACAACTATTGCTCTTTCAAATTTGATGTTTAATTAATTGGTTTATAACAGTATCATTCAAATTGTGGGATGGCGAAGCAGCGATTTTTGTGGACGTGTTGTTATTGACATCGTCACCCATGCTACAAAGTGACACCTCTGTGTTTAATGGGTAATGGGGATATAACAAACACATTATGAGAATTGAGTTTTCCCACAAAACAATGTGTTAAGCCTTATTATTGTCTATCATCATTGTGATATTATTGTTTTAGGTGTTATGAATACTAATCACAGGTTGATAGGATCACTTTGAAACTCCGTTTTTAGATAAATTATCAATGGCCAAGTACAACATGGGGGCCATTCAAGTACATTTTTCACTCACTTAGTGGTCGTTTCTGAAGTTTTCGGTCTATCCGGTAATTACAGGAACCGGAATTCCCATTACCCAGTCAGCAAAAAATAAAGTAGTTTGGGATGAGACCTTGTTTGCAAAAAATATTGAATTGGCATGTGACATGCACTACAAGTTTTTGCACTTAATCATATATTATAACATAGTAGAGATTCATAAAAAGTTAGTCAGATCAAATATTCAGATATATATATATAAATATAAAATTAAAATCATTAACAGCAAAATAACGTTCAACAGAATGTGCTTTCGATAACATGCATGAAAATAATCTTGTGCATGCATTTGCAATGGTTTTCGAACCAGCATACTGGCCTGCTGGTCCACTACCCTTAAATTTTTGTCTGTTTGTACTTTTTGTTTTTAAATTTCATCTTGTTTTTTATTGGGCTTGTTTGATATCCTTGGGTCAATCAATCTGAATTTGGACATAACGCAGTACATTTGGCGTCATCAAAATACGATTTCAGAATGGTATTAAATTTTGATCGGCACAAAAAACAAAAAGGGCATTTTTTTAATGGAAAAATAACAATTATGTTATGAGAATCGGGTTTGGCCATGCAAGCAAGACATTGTGTTAACTTACACCTTATTATTATTTAAGTTAAGGTAGGTGGAACCACTTTGAAACTCGGTTTATAGATTATTTATCAATGGCGTTTTGGTAGGGTATACCTGGTTCATCTGTTCATTATCATTTCAGTAGTTTTCGGTCAATTCGGCAATTATAGTATGGTAACTGGAATTATAACCATATTACCAAAAGACATACTGCATAGTTTATTTTGATGTTCGTCAGAAACATATACAAAAATGCATACCGATAGTCAGAGTCCACAGTCACAATACACATCACATATACTCAATACTGCATACAAAGACGAAGGGGAAGCTTCTATACTGTATAACAAGATCTGAGATTTATACCTAACTAAACGAAACGGATTAGTGCCTGTTTACCAAGGAAAAAGAAACGCAAAAAATAAATACAAACGCGGACTAAAATATGGGTTAAGCTCATCATCTCACACAAATAGTAGAACACATACGCACGGGCTTGAGAACAGTCATAAGCTGTAAGACTGAAGAGGCGACTATATGAAAGCAAGTTTTACCATCACCCAGGGCAGATACTAGTTACCATCCCGGTAACTTAACGTTAGCTGTTACTCCGTACTATACACTGTACACTACCGGTAGGCTATCTTTTACGTTAGTACCTAGCCTAGCTCTCTCTGAACTGACCTACCTTCCATTTCAATGATTGTCAGCAGTTGGTAAATCCATCCATGTTCATTGTTCAGTCGAACAAGGCATTTATGAAGTTTCGCGCATTAAACCAGCGCGCACGGTGTACCGGTGGCAGTTGTCGCCAAAATTGGAAATTACCCTGACAAGCGCCCCTGCTGGTTGCCAATTCGTATCTTGGTCAATTCGTACTACTATGTTTTCCTCGGGACAGCTCGTACCCGAAAAGTAACACAATGGTCAATTCGTACCTTGATGAAATTTGCAATGGATTTATTGCGAAAAGTCGGGGATGTCTGATTTATTCCATAGAATAGGATAGGATATCATTTTTATCCTGCAGGAAGCCGTGATTACAGCTTAACCATATAGCGGACCACGAACTCCCGTGCAGATAACAGTTCCGAATCGGGGTGAAGATTTTGACTTCGTATTTCTCATTTTCCCTATGCACGAACCTGGTTGGTGGAGGAAGCCGTAAGCGGCTCTCACGTGAACCACCCGTGCGCCCGCGAGGCGTCCTGCAGACCTCTCGCATATAATCATCATCCCTTACCGGATCCAAACCTGCGTCATGACGATCAGAGATGTGTAGCTCGAAGCGTATTGCCAACGCTTTAACGATTGAGCCAACTGGGCACCCCGTTTTAAATCAAATGGATGGCCGCACCGTGATACAGTGAAAACGATTATAATACATAAAGCCAGACTGGACACGGATTGAATCAATGTAACCAACAGACGGACTATGGCGCTTAAAGTTGAAAAGCGAACAAGCATTTAAAAAAATATTAAATGGGGCTATACATTATAAGCTCAGTGATATGTCATATACAGCCTATGCAGATGATGTTTATTCAAATACAACATAAGTTACCTTATCACGAGTACCTGAAGAAATTTAAGATAATGATCTGACAAACGTATTATCAGTCTTTGGAGAAAAAAATGTGAATTTAGGATGGGGTGTGGAATGCTCCTGCTACATGACATACCTCCCAAATATAAACTTACAATTGAGATGAAATTAAGGTGCGCATTACATAATTCCATCAACCAACATAAAAAACGATGACCATTGGTGCTACCAAGCAAAAACACATTTGTAAATCCATGGAGCATATAGTCAGACAGTGTGCAAAGCGACGGAAATGTAGCTATTGGGAAGGGGGCAAAAAGACTGCAAACTAAAGCAAAGACAATCATTACATAATTCCATCAACCAACATAAAAAACGAGGACCATTGGTGCTACCTAGCAACTACACATTTGTAAATCCATGGAGCATATAGTCAGACAGTGTCCAAAGCGACGGAAATGTAGCTATTGGGAAGGGGGCAAAAAGACTGCAAACTAAAGCAAAAACAAGCAAACAAAAAGATGACTCAGATAATATTCGCGAAAAGAAAATAAATCACAAACAAGATGAAAATAACAATTCAGAGGTACAATACAATAGGTACACAACACAAGCATCAAATCAACGGAATGAAAAATAAACGAAGGCATCCGCAAGAGTAGCGATTTCAGAAATTCAAAAATAAATTGAGAGACAACGAAACAGCACAATAAGTCTGGACGTAACAATACAAGATAGCATTCAATCAACATCCCAGACTACTAGTGCTAGAACCACGAACCCTAAAGCGGTGATTTACGAATTTGCCTAAGCAAAGAAGCAAGTGAAAAGTCATACGCCCAAGCGCAGAATGCCAACAAGGAATCGCAATCCACCAATACCAAATACAACAAAAGTTTCTACACCTAAATTCCAAAATTATATCCTCTAATAAAAGATTCACAAGTAAGAAGAATGACAAATAAAGTGGATGTCATGCGTTTCAAAGTAATTCAAGTCAAAAGAGGAAGATTTGAGGATGTGACAAATTATTTAGAAGATATAGAAAAACAAGTCAAATCAAATTATATTATACATCGAAACGAATCAAATAAGTGGAACATCGTATGATATACGTGAAGGCCGTGTGCAAAGAACAATTGAAGATGCAAAAAAATATCAGATTATGTGTACATCTGAGGAACACCGCCAAAGTATGAAAGAAGTAAAGGGTACATGGGATGTGAAAGGGTCAATATAGAAATTTGCAAAACAGCTTGCGAGGAGGGAATCCTATACATTCCGAAGGCCGGAAGATTTTGGTGAGGATATACAGATTGAAGGTTATTTTCAAAAAGGCATAATACACATTACTGAAAAAGGAACAACAAAGGTAGTAGAAGAAATTAATAAATTTGTCAGAATTAAAAATATCACCAAACAAAAAAGATGCCCAGGCACATCAGTAAATTGAAAAAGAATAATGAAAATAACAATGACCAACAGGATGAAGAAGTCAAGTCTTGTCCAACAGGAGATATGGAAACAGAAATAGAAGATGCAGTGAGATCATTGTCACAGTCTGTAGAAGGCCAGGATGCAAGGGATGTAGCGCTGCACAAAAAAGAGTTATCTGTATCTCAACCAAACCAGTCAAATTATTACCAAGAACACGTAGAGTGAAACACTTCAACATCGATAAGTAGTGAAGATAAAGAGATAACTGATCCGGAATTAAATCATTCAGAAAGTGACTTCGATCTAAAAAGAGCCTTAGACCCGCCTGATATGGTAGATTGAGACGGTAAGATGCTGCCTTCGACAGCAGACTAAGTAATGGTCTATTAACCTAAATTTCTAACGACCAAATGTATCCAAATAAATCAGATCCATCAACACAGTAGCACAGGTCCAATGCATCACTTATCTCCTTAGCCACATATAATGTGAACGGAATTAAGCAGTTTGAGGAACGGAAAAACATTTTTGAATTCATTAGAATGAAAAAATATGTCCATAACGCTACTTCAAAAAACACACTGTGAAAATAAAGAGAAAGCTAAAATTGAGAAAAAGAGCAGTTATGGCCTAATGGATGTGGCAAACGAACACAATACTTTCAGCTCATTGAAAATATTATAGAGTCTGTGTTAGATATAAACTCGTCGTCTTACTTTAGTGAACTCTAAATTGGTGTTTCTTTATAATATGCGCCGAGAGGTAACTCTCTCTTTTATCCTGACGAAAACATGCCCAAACATGTTTATGTGAATTTGTTGCGTCACAAAGCATTTTGTATTTTCCCCGTGTTGCGCGATAAGGATTTTCGCTTTGCAGGCATTTTGTGTTTTACGACTTGTGTTAGGGCGATTATTATTGCATTCTGGTTGATGAGTTTAGTTTTAGTAGTATCGTATTATAGTGTTCTGGCTAAGTTGTGTTGTGATAATTTACTGATACTCTTGATAGTTAGGATTATTATTACTGCTAATTTGTATTGCAATAGTTAACTGTAGAATATTTATAATGTATTACAGTGGCTGTGTCATCATATATTAGTTTTATCGTTAATTTCCGAAGGTTTCACGCTGTTCAACATTTACTACTTGTTTGGTGAGATCATTGAATACAGTTTCAGTTTCATTGGATCTCGTTGCATCTTTACTTTGGACTTTGGTTGGGCAGATGCTGGAGGCTAGGGAATTGCGCATAAAACTCCAAGAAACAGTCACGTTGCGGGTTCATTTGAAGAGAAATTTGAACTCATACTCCACATTTTATAAAACTAATATCCAATCTTGGAATACAGTTTGCCGGTTTACTTCAACACTATGGCTTCGAACTTTTCACATGATATAATTGAATCTGATGATCGTACGATTTGTTCCGATTCTTCAGTGCAGTTACCAACGAATGACCTTGATCAAAATGAAGCAATTGACAATTCACGTTATGCGCAAGCTTATACAATTTTACACAATGATTTTACAACGCTTATGCTGGTTAAAGATAATCAATCGAAAGTTGTTGCACAATATCAGAAAATATGTGATCATTTACATGACTGGAAAACTTGTTTGGACACTTATATTTTACTCAATGGTCAGGATTCACACACAGCTAAACTACATTGTATTCAAGTTGAAGATAACCTGAAATCAAGTACAATGCTTTATAGAGAATTTGTGGACAGTTGTGCCACCCAGCCTAAAACACACTCTGCTTCAGAAAAATCTAAATCCTGTTCATCAAAATCTTGTTCTTCAAAACATCGTTCATCGAAGTCTCGCTCCTCAAAATCATCAATGTCATCCAGCAGGATGTTGGAGAAGTCAAAATTGCTGAGACTTGAGGCTGAGCAAGAAAGACAGCTGGCTGAGATGAAAGCTAATTTCAAAGAACAACGGGCTCAACTTCTTGACAAAATGGCAAGTGACAGAGATTCAGCGGCATCAAAGTCTCTTTTCAGCGATGACGACATTGTGACTTCAAAACAGATCAGTTTACGTGACTTTGCAAATCTTACTTCTACTATGGTACCACAAAGATCAAATTCAGTTCCTCCTGTGGTAACTTACAATACGGAAAATCAAGGTATCGATAATGACTTGTTACCTAATTTATCTTTGAATGTTTTGCGTACTATTCCCTTTTGTGGAAATAAGCCTCCACATTCATGCACTGAGTCAATTTCGATGCAAGCAGGAGCCACAGATGTTTTGCATTTGCCACCACAACAGGCTAGTAATGTTCCAGATTTGAATCTACGATCTGTTCCAAATGTTTCACAAGTATCGAATAATTTTAGTCACTCTGCTAATAATTTTCATGATTGTTTACCCAGTAATAATGTTAACACTGCTGCAATTTTTACCCCTGGTCGGTCTGCGGGGCCGGTACAGAATAGTTCTATGATTTCAACTCCACAACAGCTAATGGCACCAATTGCTGCTATGAGTATGGGTCCTCATTTGCAACCAGTTAACTCACATTCAAGTATGAATGTTGTTCAGTCAAGCATGGTTCATGGCACTGGGATTTCTCGCCTTTCACCCATACATAATATAGGAAACCCCTATGATATAGGACGTGTTTTTCCTCATGACGGTTTAGCTAGTATAGGTTCAAATGTTTGTTATCAGAATCAGCCTATGTATTCAAACATGCAGCAGCAGGTCACGTCAATCATTCCGCCAACCAGACCTTATTATTCTGGAATTTCACAATCTAACATTTCCAGCGCTTTACACACTTCCACTGCCACTGTTTCCTCAACCTTGCCACGTATGAATAGTTCACAGTTACCCCCTCGTGGCCTTATGAGGCAACAACCTTCACTTGACCCCCACATTGCTCATTATAATCCTTCGTATCCTTTTCCTACTCATCAAGCTGCAAGCAAAGATGATCTGTATTTACTTGGTAGGAATATACAGCAGGATTTTCGCTTACCCACTCTTGATAGGGTAGAATTTAATGGGGATCCATTAGAATATCACGCGTTTATAAGGTCATTTTACAATACGATTGGTCGTCTTACGTCTGATCCCTCGACTCTTTTGGCACAATTACTTGCTCACTGCAAGGGTGAAGCATACGAAGTTATCAAACATTTGCGAATGGCTGATAACCCAGCTGAGGCTTACAATGCTGCAAGAGAAACGTTGGAATTTCATTTTGGCAATAGATCACTGATTATAAATGCATTTATTGAACAACTTACTGAGGGACCGAAAATACGCACAAATGATGTTAAAGGACTTTGCAAATTGTCTTCTCAAATGAGAAATTGCGCTATCGTATTTCATGATTGGGATGCTGGGAGCTTGCTCGATGCTCCAGCATATCTTACTGCTATTTTTGAACGTTTACCGCCTAATATGCGTACTGACTATGTTATGAATGGCTCATGGACATCCTTCGCAATCCCTTCATTCAATCATTTACTCAAATTCATTGAATCAAGAGCACGACTGTATAATACCTTTTATGGTCGTGCTTTGGCTGATTTATCTTCACGACCTGTGGGTCAAAACAAGCAAAACAACAGGCGTATTTCTAAATTTTCTACATATGCAACATTCAATATGTCTAAGCAAGATAACGCTTCGAGTAAGCAGAATTATCATAAACATGTACCCTTTAACAGGAGTATTAACTCTATTGTGACTTGTTATCTTTGCAAAGGTGATCACACGCTTATGCGTTGCTCAAAGTTTAAAGAAAAAAACCGTCACTGACAGGCGACTGTTCGTTAAGGAACAGTCAATTTGCTTCAATTGCATGTCTTCAAAGAGACATTATTCTAGTAGCTGTCCTTCAGAGAAAAGGTGTTTGATTGAAGGGTGTGGTAAGCTTCATCATACTCTGTTACACATGAAGCAAGCGACTAAACCGCCTGCATGGCATACTTCGCGTTCTGAGGAACCATTATCACCACAGACACCTAAACCTGATGCGTCAACTCCTGTTACTTCTATGTCTATTCTTGATCCCTTATGTCCAGTGAGGCTGATGGCCGTCGCCGTCGAAATAAGTCGACCCGATAATACAGGCAAAAGGACAACTATTGCTTTCTTAGATTTAGGATCACAGAGATCTTTTTGCTCTACAGAATTGGCAAAATTACTTGGGCTTTCTGGTAAGCCAGAACGTTGTATGGTACGCTCTACGAATGGTGTCAGTATTCACACTGGCGAAAGAATTTCATTTTGCATTAATGGCATCAATAACACCTACATTGTTAAGGTACAGAATGCTTTGACTTTTGACAAAATTCCTGATGTTAGAGACTCACTGCCAAAACCTGACATAATTCACAAATATCCACATCTGCGTGATGTGGAATTTCCTAATGTTGATGGAAAAGTCGAACTCTTAATTGGTGCTGATGCTCTGGGTGGCTGCCCATTTATTGACTCTAGAGTTGGTCCGCCTGGTACTCCAGGGGGTCTTCTCACATCTCTTGGATGGTGTCTTTATGGCAGGGATCCTTTAATGGCTACAACAAATAATTTGACAAACTATATTGAAACTTCTGTGCCAATGGTATTGGATGACAGTGGATCTGATTCACAAAGTGAGGTTGCTGTTAACTTCATTTCTACTACATTTCCAATTTCTGACACACGTCTTCTATGTAATGATTGTGTTTTCCCAATTACTGATGATTTGTCGCAAGATGACAATTTACATGAGGAAAATAGTTTACAAGACACAGACGATGTAACTGATGGATTTGAAAACCCTTGCATGCATTATTATGATACTAATGTTAACGATTTTTACGAAAATAAATTTACTCATGAAAATGTTTCTGATTTCTTCTTTCTATGCTCTGCTATGTTTGACACTCTTGAAGAAGAAAGTACTGAACCTGAAATATCTATCTGTCAAATTTGTGGAAATGACTTTCCTGATTTGAATGAAGATCCATTTACCACTCAACCATCACTCGATGATGAAAGAGCAACTAAGATTATGAACGACACTCTCAAGCGTGTCAATAGCCGTTTACAAATTGGTTTGCTGTGGAAGTTTGACGATATCAAACTACCTTACAATTATGTTATGGCTGTGCGCCGCTTATTGTCAGTCAAACGTAGAATGGAGAAGGATGCTGATTTTGGTTCTAAATACATCGAAAAAATGGATGAGTACATAAGAAACGCCTATGCAGAATTGATACCCGATGATGAATTGGCACCGACAGATAGAACGTGGTTTATACCGCATCATGCTACACGACAGTCAAAATTCCGTATTGTCTTTGACAGTTCAGCGGAGTTTGATGGGACGTCTTTAAACAAGAATTTATTAACTGGACCTGATTTCAATAACTCTCTTGTTGGAGTTTTGTTGCGTTTCCGCCTGAACCCCATTGCAGTTTCATGTGACATACGTCAAATGTTTCATAGAATACTTGTCAAAACGGAAGATACAGAGTCATTACGATTCTTATGGTACCCCTCACATGATATTTCACAGCCTATTGCTCAATTTAGAATGCTCTCTCATGCATTTGGGACTTCTTGTTCTCCGTCAATTGCCTCATTTGCTATCAGGCAAGTCGCAAGAGACAATCTATCTAATGCTGACCCTGAAACCGTGCAATGTGTATTTTCTAACTTTTATGTAGATGACGGACTTTACTCCAGAGAAACAGTGTCTGAAGCTTCTGTTTTAGTGCAACAGACGACTAAATTGCTTGCTACAGGTGGTTTCCATTTAACTAAATTTCTGAGCAATGAACCACAAGTTCTGGAGTCTGTTCCGAATCAGGATAAAGCTCCCGTAACACATGAATTAGAATTGGGAGACGACGCGCTAAGTCGTACTCTCGGATTGAATTGGAATGCGACTACTGATCAATTTATTGTAATTGTCAATATCAGTAAACGACCGCCTACTCGTCGTGGTATACTTTCTATGGTATCTCAAATATTCGACCCTCTTGGTTATGTTCAACCATTTGTTCTGATTGCCAGGATGATATTACAAGATCTGTGTTATGAAGAATTTCACTGGGATGATTTAATTGATGGACCTCTCAAACAGAAATGGGAAGATTGGATTTCAAAGCTACCAGATTTAAATGGACTTTCATTCTCACGTTGTTATAGACCTGCTGGATTCGTTCCTACCTCTTACCAATTGCATGTTTTCTGTGATGCAAGTTCATTTGCTTACGGTACTTGTGCTTACTTAAGAATGATTGATAATGCAGGAAATGTACATGTAACGTTCGTTAAAGGTTCGTCAAGAGTAGCGCCAAAAAAGGTTATCACAATTCCACGATTAGAACTAACTGCTGCTGTTTCTGCGACAGAGTTGGCTCGATGTATAAAATTGGAATTACCTGACTTGATAACCGATGTGTTTTTCTATACGGATTCGATGACAGTTCTGAGAATGATTAATAACAGATCAGAGCGTTTTAAAACTTTCGTTGCGAATCGCCTAAATACAATTCGCTTACTTTCTGAACCAAGTCAGTGGTATCACGTTGACACTAAGTCAAATCCAGCTGACGTAGCAAGCCGCGGAATGATGCCTGACAAGTGCCGCAAAGCAGAATGTTGGTTCCAAGGACCTTCGTTTCTAAGAGATGAGAATTTACCTTCACATAAATCTTTACAGTTTTCTGATTCACTTGAAGATTCTGAGATATCTTCGGAAGTGAAAGTTAACTTCAATATTGCATCGAATGTTGCTACTGAAACAAGTACAACACGTCATGAATTGTTTATATTATTGGAACGTTACTCCAAGTTTGAGAAACTTCTTACGGCTGTAACCTGGCTTAATAGATTTAAAATGTACCTGATTCAAAAGCATTTGAATCGTGGGAACTCCCCAACAACAGGTTGCTTCACTGTCGCAGAACGAGAGAATGCGACACTGGATATTGTAAAGCTAATTCAACAAGATTCCTTGTCTTCTGAAATGTGTTACTTCAGTGATTTGAATTACTCTGGTCCACCTCCTGCTAATAGAAAATTACTCAAATCGCCATTTGCAAAAGAACTTATACAATGCAACCCTTATGTCTCCGAGGGCATACTTCGTGTAGGAGGCAGACTTCGACATTCTGAACTCCCCCCTGATCAAAGGAATCCTGTTATTCTACCTCCATATCACCATGCTACAAAACTTCTTATTGATCATTATCATTGCGAAAATGGTCATTGTGGATGCAATCAAGTGCAAGCGTGCTTGTTGCAGAGATACTGGATTTTACATCTCCAATCTGCTGTTGCAAAGGTGCTACGTGAATGCATAAACTGTAAAAATTCGCGTTGCAAGACCTGGCAAACAATGGATGTCAGATATGCCTGCTGTTAGGCTTTGTACTGGAAACAAACCATTTCATCATTGCTTCGTTGACTATTTTGGCCCTATAAAAGTGAAGCTTGGAAGAAGTGAGCACAAGCGTTATGGTGTTATTTTTACTTGTCTTTCTACACGAGCTGTTCATCTAGAAGTAGCTGAGAGTTTAGATGCTTCTGCCTTTCTGCAAGCATTTTTTCGATTCGTTGCACGCCGCTCTAAACCAGCTCATATGTATTCAGACAACGGCACAAATTTTATTGCGGGAAGTAAAATTCTCAAAGATGGAATTGCAAATTGGAATAAGAAGCAAATTAATGATGCTCTTGCACAAAAGGGAATTCAATGGCACTTCTCTCCACCACTTGCAAGTCATCAAAATGGTGTTGTTGAGAGGATGATTAGAGAAGTCAGAAAGATTTTGCGAAACATGCTTGATGATAAACCTCTAACTGATTATTCTCTTTGGTCCTTTCTGACTGGAGTGGAATCTATTTTAAATGATAGGCCTCTTACTCGTATTAGTACCGATCCCAGAGACCTTCACGCCCTTTCTCCTAACTCTATCCTGATAAGTAAACTCGACCCTGACCTTTCCCCTGATGTTTTCCTGAGTGCTGATGAATACAGACAGGGTTATAGGCATGTCCAGCGTATGTTAGACATATTCTGGCAGAGATTTACAAGTGAATATATTCCCTTGCTCCAAAGACGTTCAAAATGGTTGCATCCCTCTCCCAATCTTAGGACAGGTGACTTAGTAATTATGTGCGATGATATCCTCCCCCGCGGCAGTTGGCCCATGGCTGTTGTGGACGAGGTTTACCCAGATAAGCAGGGAATTGTTCGTAGAGTTAAGGTGCGAACATCCAAATCTTCTTTTGTTCGTGATATAAGAAAAATTTGCTCACTTGAGCTTGACTAAATGTTAAAATGGGTAATTTATGCTATCATGTATATATTGTTATGTTTCTTTCTATTCATTATGTACAAAGTTTCATTTGCTTCGTTTATCTCTTATTTCTGAGATAATTTACCTAGATCTTAAATTATCTGGGGCCGGAATGTTAGATATAAACTCGTCGTCTTACTTTAGTGAACTCTAAATTGGTGTTTCTTTATAATATGCGCCGAGAGGTAACTCTCTCTTTTATCCTGACGAAAACATGCCTAAACATGTTTATGTGAATTTGTTGCGTCACAAAGCATTTTGTATTTTCCCCGTGTTGCGCGATAAGGATTTTCGCTTTGCAGGCATTTTGTGTTTTACGACTTGTGTTAGGGCGATTATTATTGCATTCTGGTTGATGAGTTTAGTTTTAGTAGTATCGTATTATAGTGTTCTGGCTAAGTTGTGTTGTGATAATTTACTGATACTCTTGATAGTTAGGATTATTATTACTGCTGATTTGTATTGCAATAGTTAACTGTAGAATATTTATAATGTATTACAGTGGCTGTGTCATCATATATTAGTTTTATCGTTAATTTCCGAAGGTTTCACGCTGTTCAACATTTACTACTTGTTTGGTGAGATCATTGAATACAGTTTCAGTTTCATTGGATCTCGTTGCATCTTTACTTTGGACTTTGGTTGGGCAGATGCTGGAGGCTAGGGAATTGCGCATAAAACTCCAAGAAACAGTCACGTTGCGGGTTCATTTGAAGAGAAATTTGAACTCATACTCCACAGTCTGAACTAAAATAATAGGCCTAATCAGCGGAGATTGCAATTAGGTTTTAAATAAATGTGATAAATTTCCAGAGCAGAATTTTATAGAGGATGAGAGTGTGAAACAATTGCAAAAATTAATATATAAATATATTCTGGTTGATATTTCGAAAGAAGAATTGCGAAATTTAAAAACAAGGTAAACATGGAAGCAAAAGAATTATAATATATAGTCCGCAACGAGTCGGCTTGATCGCTGATATATTTCTGTATGCCAAACAAACATTGTACAGCAAATTGATATTCAAGAATGTGCACTCTCAGATAATTCACCAGTTCGTATTTTGAAGAAATCAATTAGAAATACAAAACATGGTCCAAGATACTGGAAGTACAATTCGGAATTAGGTAATGATGAATATTTCTGCATAGGCATAAAAGCAGTTTTGCAAAAATGCCAATTCGAAATTTATCAATCATATGGATGAAACAGAAAGAGACATACATTGGGATTGATGTAAAAATAAAATTGAACGATGGGCAACCCATTGCTCTAGGCAGAAAAAATGTAGGGAGAGAGATATGGTAATAATAAATCAAATCAGAGAGGCCTATGATAGAATGGAAAGATCAGTAGATGATGAACAGGTCAGGACAAGGTTACATGCTGATAAGAAAATAAAAGAATATTAAAAATTACAACAAGAGTTTTATTACAAAAGAGAGTTTTATTAGGAAACACATTAAATGAGCTGATGAAGGCGGAAAGTCGACAAAATATTACTTGAACTTGGAAAGTCTGAAGGTAGGACACGCATCCATTCTATTATTACGTCAGGTGGAACCACTATAGTTAGTCTACAGGAAATACAGGAGCAGCAAATAAACGTGTATCAAAATTTCTATAGTAAAAATTGGAATTTAAATAATAGGACGCAAGAAGGTTTGTTGGGCATACTGCGGGTGGAAATAATTAATGGGCAAAAACTCATTTTAGACTTAAAAATTAACAAAGCATTGGGGCTAGATGGGCTTACAGAAATTCTATTCTAAATCCACTAAAACTGGCACTTATACGCATGACATATCAACACTGACCAATTGGATTTAAGCGAAAATAATAATTATTGGGAGATATTATTAACACTAAAACGTATCATTTGGCATCTGAAATATACCCAAAAATTCGATCCAGAAATATAAATTTCTCTATAACACACAATCATATAAATAAATGTGGCAAAAAAATGGAGATGCATTTGGGGAAAGATACCCCTCAGCTGGAAAGAAGTCCTTGCTCAGGACAGACTCAATGAAGAACCAATACTGCATATCGACCAATTTACTGAGTCGAAAGATTTGGACGCCAAAAGAATTTATAACATTTTACACAAGTTGGAGGAACCTTTCTTCTCAGTTTGAATACAGTCCAAAAATTGCAGTTGGGTTTGCCAGAGAATTGGTCAAAAATATGGCGAACTAAGACTTCAAATAGAGACAAAGTTTTAAACTGAAAAATATGTCATAATGAATTACCAACCAGAGATAAATTGAGGCATTGGTTCGCAGATGAGTCGGGAACATGTTTATTGTGTGGTTATGGCACAGAACAAGATGTTTTACTTTTATTTTATACTTGTGAATGGGTAAAAGATGTCTGGGTATGGTGTTGTGTTGCTGATTTCAATCCTGATCAAATTTGAGGAAACAACATAGACTGTAAACAAAAAACTTCCTACTATTTTGTGCGCCAAAACAGTGATATGAAGGCAATGAACACCGATTTCAGATTTAATAATGAATAAATTTGAATAACGTTAAGCTAGGTAGATAGATAAATATTTTTCAAATATTAAATGGACAGTACTTATCAGTTACACTCCGGGTCAAGATAAAACAGTCAGTTCAGGCAGTCCATATAAAAATAATAGTACTGTACACATTATCAAATGAACAACAATAAATAAAATATGAAAACTTTTACAGATGCAAATACACTGATTAATTCTATAACAAGTCTGAGCATAAACACCTAAGTTAGATTTTAGCGTGTGACGTCATAATTTAACCAAATGAATTACGCCTAATATATATTTTGTCAACCAATTTTTATTTTTGTCGCATTACCTCATAAAAATATTGAAATTATCGTTTTTACATAAACCTTAACTCATTTATTGTAAAAATATAATTTATAAAATAGTTTGCTTGTGCGATTGCTTTTTGCATGTATACTTGTGCAACAGCGAAACGCACTTCGACATTGCTTAACCCACAAGGTGTCGCTTCTGCATCAGAAACCATGGAAATAGTTGAGGAAATACTCGCTGCTCATTTGTAACACTCAGGATGGGCAAATAAAATCGGTGACTCGGAGCGACCCGGACCGTTAATTATTTATTAAATATTTAATGAGTCAGTGAATCGACAAAAAGAACAAAATCTTATTTAATACATAATTCAAATCTTCTTTCCCCGAAAATGAAACGAAAAAAATAAAACTTTCTAAAGTTTCATCCAGAGTATAGATTCTGGACCTTTTGTCTTTGTAGCTCAAAGTAATGCAACTGTTTGTGGGTTATCGACAGCGTACTGATTCTATCCCAGCGCAATACTTCCTCTTTTAAGGTCTCAATACACAGAAATTTGCCTTACCGATAAAGCGTTGCGTTGTAGGTAACAAATTAAAAAACGGCAAAACACGGCTGCATTGCTATGCGTTCTTGTATGCACATGGCCACAAAGTGGTGCCCGGTTAGCTCAATCGGTAAAGTGTTGGGAATACGCTTCGAGCCACGCATCTCTGATTGTCATGATGCAGGTTCGGATCCCGTCAGGGATGATGATTAGAGGTCTGCTGGACGCCTCGCCGGTTCACGTAAGCGCTGATTACGGCTTCCTCCACCAATCAGGTCCATGCACAGGAAAAATGAGAAATACGATAATCAAAAACCTTCACCCTTTCGGAACTGGTATCTGCACGAGAGGTCGTGGTCCGCCATATGGGTAAGCTGTATTCTCGGCTTTCCTATCCCGCAGGATAAAAGGATATCCTATCCCTATCCTAAGTACAAACGCATGCACGGAACGAGCACCCTCCGTTAACTTGTATAGCAAGTTGTATACCGTTCGATTGCGTCAGAAAACGTAAACAAATTTATGCAATTCAAGGTTTCTCTGAAAAAATATCTACGGATTGCAGCAAAGGTAACGATGACTATTTATGCAATATGTTCATGTGTTCAACATGGCATTTACCTCCATTGGGCGCCTATTTTAAACACGCCTGTTTTATTCTTTCTAAAATAAAGTAAAAAGCTTAAGACATGAATTTTCTGTGTTGCTGCCGATCCTTGGTTAGAGTTGGGTCATTCAATTCAGTGATAAAGTTACAACATGGAGCCGGATATTTGCTTTTCAGCGACGAATCCAATGAGATTTTTTTGTCAAATATGAGCCACAGATGGGGTGCGCACAATCGACGTGATCTGCGCTTAACAAACATGTTTGGTAAATAATTTTGTGACTGAGAAATCAGCTCGAATATTGCTTCAGCTCATTCGTTTTTTTTTCGTTCTTTTTTGTTGATTTTAGTAATGTGAGTGAATTGTAATGGTAGAATGGCACATTTAGTATTTACATGTAATAATTGATTTGATCCGATTCGAAAAAATATTCGAACCTGATTCAAATCCCGAACGCTTCGTTTTCGCCCATCCTTGTCAGTTGCCTCGATTTGCTCCGCGAAACTGGAATATTTTATTTAACCCACCAACCAGTAGCATAGAATTGAATCGGAACAAAAGACGCATTTTTATAGACAAACTTAAAAGTATATCATAAGCAATTAAGTTGAGTTGAGAATTATATGTAAATTACGTCGGAAACGTGATGAATTGTAGTAGCATATCAATTATGCGACATCTCTAAATGACCTTTGATAAACAGGAAATACCAACTCGGTGCAAACAACGACCAATCTATTTTTATATTATTTATTTATTTATTTTTTTATATTTTCATATGTGTATTGTATAAAAGTATATTTCGTCAAGCATGAGTTGCTGATGGATCGCGCCGTTAAGGCGCGGTCTATCTGTAACTTAAGTTCGCCAAGTGAAAAATTTTGATTTGATAGAATTGCAAACAATTTTTTTTTTCCGAAACAGATTTTCACGATTCGACTGAAAAAGTAATTGAATACTCATTTGTCGAAGATGTTACAATCATTTACCACATTGAAGCATTCATTTTGCAATGGAACAAGTAAAGTAACAGATAGATGCCTATAAAACTACAAGACCGCAAATACATTCATTTATAACTGTAATCATCAAAATTCTTTATTAAATAAGATGTATTGAATTACATTTTTGAATCATTGAAATAAAGTGCAGTTCCAAAAACTTTATTTAATTAAATTTAATTTCTTCTTATTAGGGCTGGACAAAACCGACTCATTTTTTTTTTTTTCATAGCCACTTTTTTGAGTAGATCACCCTGTCCAAGGCCCTGTAACAGCGACCACTTATAGACGGACAGGGTTACAATTACTGGAAAGATATGATCTTTTCCTGTTCGGCTTAGCCTACCCAAGTTATTACACCCTGGGTTGAGTGGTGGGCGTGGATAAGCGAGCCGGACTCGCCGGGACTCGAACCCGAGGTCTTCGAATCGTCGAATCGAATTGCCAAGCCCTACTTCTTTTTCGATTTTTCAAATTTGCTATCAGATACATTATGCAAAGCGCGCGTTGGCAGCGCACAAGTAACAAACAATGGCTTTTAACCAGGTATATTTCCTGGTAGGCGTGACGGCTGTCTGTACTGTTACAATAAATACATTCACATATATCTTTCATTTTTTATTATCAAGATGACAGACGCAAATATTGAAAAAAGGTTCATGAGACCATAGTAAATGCAAAATTATTTTCTGGTTTATGTTATCATTCAATTACGGTCAATGATAATTCGCTCCGACTATTGCAACAAATCCACACCTTAATTGGAGTTAAAGAAGTATACTATAGACAATTTTGCAAACAAATTTCAAACTTTCTTCGTTCTAACTTGATCAGAGTTTATCTCTCTTAGCAAAATCACATGAAGCCCTCTATCGAAGGCATCGTGTTTGGTATGAATCAGTTAGATCAAACGTTATCAGAAATTCATTATATAAATAGTAATAATGCTGTATTATTTCACCTGAACAAAATTGCTGATATTTGACCACATTCTGCAGAAAAGCCATGATTTGGATCAAATTGTAAAATTTGGCGTAAATCATGATTTCACTGCGTAATAAATCAATTTAAAAGAAATGATAAACGAATATACTTTTGATCAGAATACCTGGCTGTTAGGAGAAGGATATCCCCATCAGAAATTATTTTGTGTCAAGCACGACCAATAGTCTACGCGACCAATCGGCGCATGCTCAACAGAAGTTCTAAAATCGAGTTACATCACAAGCGCCAACGTGTGTGTCTGTGTAAAAGTATGGCTTTAGACCGGTAGGCTCATGTGCACAAAACCAGAATGTCAGAGAATCTCAACCACGCGTAGTTTTTAATTTGTCTTGTTCCCGCCCTTACTTTGAAAGAAGAATACTCTGCATTTACGTAGTTGTGTTGTCTGCAAATTGGACGATATCATTCTAGTAGGCACATTTACAAAAACATTCCAAGATCTCAAGGAAGCATTTTCTTTATTCTTTATTTAATTCGATGAAATTTATCGGCAAAACAATGAAAGCATATCAGGGTGACTCTTCATGAAAAAAAATAATAAAAAAGGTTCATCATTCCCAGCTTCAAATTCAATTGTCCGAGAATTTGAAGATATTTTTCTAGCAGGTGCATTTACACAACCATTCAAAGATATGAAAGAAGTATGTTTTTGTTTCTCAGTCAAATTTGATGAAAGTTATCAGCAAAACTACAAAAGCGTATCGAGGTGAATCTTAATAAACAAAATAATGTGCTTTACGTGTGAATAATAATTGGCAAAAAGGTTAAATTCAAGCCACAAAAATCACCTTATAGTCCAAATTTAATCGTGCTAGCGTTATCCATTCTCTTGGATATCATAAAAATGCCTCATTGGATAACACTGCTCTTATATTCTCTATTGAAAATCACTTTAACAATAGAATTAATATATCATATTTCGCTACTATGTTGGTAATGTCTGGCTTTGTACGTGACTTTTTAGCAAAACTAAGGTATGGTCGTACATGGGTGAATGCGAAAACACGAAAAGAATTTTGCGGTTCAGAATGACACGCCCAAAAGTGCTATAATAAAGTACAGTCATCAAATTCAAAATACAATTTAAATGGTGAGCCATAAATGGCGAGCCATTCTCATAAAACATAAGAATAGCTGATATCGCGAATCGAAATTTAGGCTGCGCAAAAGCAGACCATTTTAGTTCGATTCTGTCTCAAATAATGTTTTCGAATCAGATCGAATCACTATCAACATAATAACTAAATGTACCATCTTTACAGCCAGTGTTGAGAAAAGGGACTTCCCTTCGCGTCCCAAGTCACGTCGAGTCGAGGAGCACACGAGCTGCGAATCGAGTCCAAGTTTTACCAACATTTAAATTCCAAAGTCTAGAATCAAGTCAAGTCACTTTACTTTCAATTAGCAAGTCAAGTCGAGTCATGCATTTACGTCACGAGTCGATTTCTAGATCTATTCAACAGCAATGACAGATTAATTTGCCACTTTTCTCTTTATTAGTTCTGATTTATACGCGCTTTTCACAGCAGAGTATATTGCGTATTTCATTTCCTTCTGGAAGACTCATTCTCTTCTCTAATGAGTCACGCATAGGCAGACAACGTCGTTTTGCAAAAGTTGATTGTAGACTCGGGAAAAAGTTTAATCAAGTCCCGAGTCTAGTCACACCTACATTTTGTCAAGTCAAGTACGAATCGAGTTATTTAGTTGGAACGACTCGAGTCAAGTCATTGAAAAGGGAGATTCGAATGCGACTCCAGTCTCCCCAGCACTGTTTACAACTATAGCTTACCCCATTATCTAATCAATAAATGTTATGTTTGCGCACGTAAATAAGAATCAATTCAGGTGTGATTTTTTTTCTAATACATTCCTTGAATATCGATCACTACCAATAAAACCATCTGTCTCAAACATTTTTTAGCTTTTTGCTATCCAGTGGCCATTAGTTGTTTCCGTTTAGGCACTACTTCCCGCCTTGCTGAGAGTGAATTTTAATAAAAAATTATTTGAAACGAGACATGGTGAACAATATTGTCGTCTCAATCCCGAAGACAACTTGCTTGTAAAACTTATTATCGTTGGTTTTATCAAAATTTCTACCTTCAATATGGTCGTTAAAATTTTAATATGTAATATGAAATATTAGTTCTATATGGTTTGCCATATTATTCAAGCTCGTCTAGTAAGGAATGGACCAGCGCAAATTAGAATCAATCCCTACATGCGAAAGAAAATATTTGCCAGGCAATGACATTGTGTCAAAATGTTTTGCCACGCATGCGCCAAAGATGGTCCGCGCCTTAATGGCCTGATCCAACACTGCCCCATACTTGACAAAACATGTCTTTACAATATTTCGCCGTCTTGGTCGCAGACGATACATTACATTTTCAATAGAAATGCTGGTTCCGCTTAGATGAAGTCTACACATATAATAACAATTTCAGTCATCCATATCCCTCCATATTGAGAGAGATCATTCTTGATTTAGTTTATTTGAAAACTGTTCATGCCTGGCCGACCGTGACCAAGGTTACGGGATTTCGTTCCGCATTGATAAAAGGAAGCAGACTGTGATGAGATACGTACATTGTCGCTTGTATATAAAGAGGCTGAAGGCGTGGCAATGCGGCAATTCGAAAGGTGTAAAGGTGCAGTAGTATAGCTCTCTGTTTGCGAAAACCAAACACCGGTTTCGGCGACCCACTAATTTTTCACGGAATGCGGTGGAGTGGGACGGTTGTTAAGATGCTGGGGAAGAATCAGTGAAATATCGTGTTAATTTAACTAATTGAGACGAATAAATAACTTATGAATAACATATTGATGCTAACGACGGAACCATGAAAATGCATGAAACATATTTATCGTGATTGTATTACAGGGCATGGTTCCGTTGTCAGGAGCATATCATAACATGTTTGAGCTGCTGCAGACCATTCCAATTTGATGTGTGCGATCAATATCACATTTTTTGCAAGAATTTCGAAAAATAATAAACGGTTGCGGAACAACAATTTTGAACAATTAAATTATGAAATACTAAGTTATTTTAAGATTTGATACTTTGATTGAGCGCTCTCATGAGTCGCGGTCCATCCGTGGTTCGTTCTCCCCGACAAAGCAAAACTTCCGATAGAAAAAAAAAATTTAACTTATATCACCAACTTCAATGCTTTAGATACAACTAGTTACAGTCCATTTCTCTCTATTCATCACATCAAAAAACACTTGTTATGTCGTACGGATCGTCAGGACGTGGAACAGGCTACGGAGAAGGAACAGGGGGTGGCGAAGGTTTGTGTATTGTAGAAATCTACTTTGCATCAACTTGATTGGCTTAATTTAGTTCAATTTTGAAAATGCTTTCATTAAATATAATGAGTGTTTGCGAAATTTTATTTGCATTTTGTACACTTACACACTAATAGTCTGACGTATTCTACCAAGCATAGATGCTGATAGACTGTGTTTTGATGGACGACCCATACTGGATAAAAGATATATTAGTGACTTTTTTCTTGCTAATATTTTGATCATTGCCAATGCTAAAACTTGGCTTAGTAGTTTTTATAGCTTTTAAAATTAATTCAGCATGTTTCTTCGATGACATAATTTATCAGGGGTTTGTTGGTGTTAATAAATATTTAATACCGTGTCCCTTTTCAGGTGGCTACGGAGGAGGATCGGGTGGCTACGGAGGCGGAACAGGCGGCTACGGAGGTGGTTACGGTGGTTCTGGTGGTTACAGCGGATCAGGAGGCTACGGAGGTGGCTACGGGGCGGGTTCTTCAGGTTATGGCATTCCTCCACCACCACCTCTACCCGGTCCGCCATCAGCAGACTATCCGGGTGCTAAATATGCTACGGCCCCAGGTATTTTATTGAACTTTTTTATAAAATAGCGATCGATTTGGCTCGGGACAAGAGTTAATTACGTAATTTTTTTATGCCCACGCTTGATCGGGATTGTAATAAAAATTGGTGGGATTTTCTCTCATCCTACTACAATGAAATTCCACAATACCCTCGCCTTCACTACTTGACGCACACAAAGAATGATCTTTATTGTTACGGTGATATAAAAATAGTAACGGCTTTGTATTATCATCCTTCATAGGACAATGAAAAAATATGCTTTGGCATTAACAAGGACATATTGTTTGATATTAATTTTTATAAAATTATTGCATGAAAGATCGCCCCAAAACTCATCCTGAGAGTACTGGACTAGTATTATCTAAATAGAAGCTTCATGGGATATTTATTCTGGTTAAAAGTTTCCAGATAGCAAAACTCTATTTGTATATTTTGTTTTATCTGGTTTGCAGCTTCTCGATTTTTTTATTAGAACATGTTTTCTCAAGAATGGGTAACTGATTTTGAATTCGGTTCATTGGCGTAATATGGCACCGTGTGCTGTGCGTAGTTATTGCACAATGCTCATGGTATTCACAATGTGCAATTTTCTATTTCCGTCGCGTCCCTAGATAGGCATGTCTCAGTCGGGAAAGCATTACCCAAACATTGTTAAGTATGAGCCACTGATGGATTGCGCCGTCGAGGTGCAATCCATCTGTGACTCGTACTTGACAAAATAAAATTTCTGATTGAAGGGGAGAATTCATAGCTTAAATTTGGCTTTATATATATTTTAAAGTAGGTGGTAACTATTTGATTTTTTGCAATATGTTTCCTATAGCCACTGTTTGAAGTGGATCACCTTGACCAAAGGCCCCCTACCAGTGTATTTAGTATTGTTAGTTAGTATTGCTGGAAAGATATTGTCTTTTCGTTCCGGCTTATCCTAACCTACACAAGTTAGTACACCCTGGTGGACGAACTCGCCGGGTGTCATACCCTAGATCTTCAATTTTATTTTGTCAAGTACGAGTCACATGCCAACATAATAACCACTAGGCCACCGCGTACGTTATTAAATTGAAACAACGTTTTAGACACATAGTGAATACTTCCATTAAATAAAAGCAATAGAACAGCAATGCATAGTTTTATAAGTTTTGGTCGAATCAATATTTTTGAATTCCTGACATGCTGATGACCTCTTAACACTTACCATTTCCGTTTGAATGACGCCGGTAAATCGATTTGTAATTGGCTATCGACCCTATGAATAATAATTATTAAAAAAATTATTATACAGAGCCTCCTGCCGATCCGGTCAGCGGTAGTTACGTCGGTAGATCAACCCCTGCCACCGTCGAACTCGATATGGAAGTGGATTTGGATGAAGTTCGAAAATTCTCTCCTGTCTTGAACATCATCAGTGGAACAGTGGTTGACCTTAAAAGACAAGGAAAACTTTGGTAAGAATTTCAAGTACAAATAGGTCAAATTCATTTATATTATTACCCCCCACCCCCCCTCAACCGCTACACCTGATTATCGAAACAAAGAATCCATAGCTCCAAATTTAATTACCTAATAATGATATCACGATATCAACAAAGTGCAATACGCGCGCAGTACTTCAATTTTATAAATTTAACCATAATCGAATACATTTTATTTATGTTTCGTCTCTGAAATACCTTAATTCCAATCATTTTACAAGTTCTTCTTTCCACATAGCCAATTAACGACAGATCCAATTCAACATTTGTGCTTCAAATCCATGCCAATCACCGAATGGAATTGCCAGGTGCTGATGTAGCTATAGAATGATCTGACAAGATTCGGCAACCTTTTATTATTGAAGTTTGCTTTAAACAAGGCGCGAAGCAGCGACTAACAAAAAATTGACTAACGACCATTCAAATGTAGAATGTGACTGCAAAATTCAGAAACAGCGACTGCACTTTGAGTCGAAAATATCTAAAATGGAACTGAACCGTCATTGTAAAATGCAGTGATTGATATCTTCCCTAAGCGGCGATTAAATCATCTATCACTTTTTTTGGTCCTTGTAGTTGACTTTTACGACAAGCAGGATGTACTTTACGACTATTTTATAACACGTACACGCCGGGCGTAAAACTTGTGTTGAATATGGAACACTGATAGAATGCGTCACTGGGACATATAATTATCAACATCGATATTTGCTGAATCAAAAATATTTAATTCGAATTTTCAATACGTTTCTGGATAAAACGTAATTCGATTGTTCCATTCTGCCCACCCTCTTAGGCCGCATTTTTATTTATTCATTTAATTTTTTGCTCCAAACGATTTCGACTCTATCGTGAGAAAATAACACATATTGAATACCCTAGATGCATTGATTGTTACCAAAAAAGGGCTAGACTGCAACACCCATTCCCTTATATAGTGTTGAAATCCGATAGTAATCTTTGTCTCTTATCCAAGGAGCAGGAACTGAGCTACGCTTGGGTGAATGCCTTTTATGCATTTTCCATACACTCTTTATAGGCGTCGCCCACAACAGTTTAGCTGATTCGAAAAAAACAGTATTCAGTCAACCGGTCAGTTACCAACGTGCTATTCTAGGAATTGGGAATTAGAATCCACTAATGTAACAGCCGAAATTTGAGTATTCGTAATTTCACACTGAATTTTCGCACAAATAATTGATGGTAACCTAGTTTTCACCTAAACTTACTTTACTTTAATGGTAAAGTATATGGAATTTAACAGAGAATTAGGTGAAGTATTAATATAATTTCACGTTCGAAACCAGGTAGTACCTTTTTAATAGATTTCAGGATTGAACTCTCCGGAATATCAATTTAAAAAACATTTCCACTTATATCACTGAATATCATATATATATATCGTTAATAGAAAACTAGATGAAATTAAACTAGGTATATATCATATGTTCCTGAAACTAGGTAAACTCCGTGCTTTCACCTAGAACTGTCAACAATAATCCAGCCTTTTCATCTTTTATTTTTTAGGGCGGGCGATGCGACTGCCGCCTACTTTAAAACTGAAGATGATCTCATCATAACAACTAACGATGGAAAATATGAGATCAGTAAAACTCCGTTGACCGTAACCCTGAGTAGTGGAGTGAATCTGGAAGGAGAATTGAGTGCAACATTTGAGAAAGCGAATAGGAAATGGACCGCAAAAATCATTCTGAAATTCCCAGAAGGGAGTGCTGAATTCAACATGATACGCAAAGATGGAGTGAGCAATTTTAAATTCAATATATTTCAATCAATATACCTGCAAACCCAAACGAAAAATTGTGTCAAAGGATCATTTGTTACGTAGGTACCACTGGTGAGCGGCGTGAACTTTGAGTATATATTGCAAAGAAAATTTTTCCGACTTGGTATTGCGCAGTTAACCAGATGGTCTCAGACGTTTTGTTGTTAAGTATGATGCGATCGGAAAAATGTACTCAAAACATGTTTGGTCAAGTATGAGACACTGATAGATCGCGCTCACGAGGCGCGGTCATAGGTGATTCATGCTCGACAAAATAAAACGTTTGGATGTAAAAAAATTCTAGGACATCGGGTTCGAACAGACATGCTTCCGCGTTCATCCTAGTGAAAAATCGCTCGTCGGAATAAATTTTGTTAGGCATAAGTCACTGATAGGTCGCGCTGCCAGGCGCGATCAGTAGCTCATACATAACAATGAAATATTTGGTTTGAATAATAATATTTTGTGTATCGATTGCATCGGGTTTAAACAGCCAAACGGATTTACTTTTGTTTACGCTAAATTGAAAGTTCAACACGGTGCGTTGAAAAAATTATACAACGCTATATTTGTCAATTTCCGTATGGTCTACGCCCTAATGCACTTTATGAAAGAAAGAAATATCTGAAAAAAGGATGATAAAAACTATCATACCTTACACAATATACTTCGTTTGCGCAATACTATGGCATTGGTTTTAGACAACATAACATTAAATCATATTTTTACAATGGCCATGCTTCAACAAACAGACACATAAGGAATAGAAGTTATGTAACGTTAGATACAATTGCAAAAATTCAGTTTCATTCATTGTTATTTCATTACAATTCATTAAATCAATACCTACAATTTGTTTAATATTTCGATTTCGATTTTTTAACATCTATGGACTTTATCGTTGTTGGAGTTTCATTGTGATGTTTTTATGCTGTCTTCGATAACCTATTCTTGTGCATTTATTAAATTTAATGTTTTCGTTCAATTAATATGAAAATCAATGTAAATAAATGTACATTTTTAAACGTAAAAATATTTAGGTTGTGTAATACAATAAACAAATACCCGAATTTTCTGTAAACTGAAAACAAGCATTTCCATGTATAATCCAATGATGGGCCGAACCTGGTGCTAACGTTCAACTACAGTCTTATATGATTTTGCGATTTCCGTTAGTTTTTTTTGTGTTTTTATTATAGGTTGTCATTTTCCGTTCATTATATTTTCGTTCATACTTACAGCGCCAAGACACTTCCTGTAATGAGTCAGGTTGACACGAGGCAATAGTTGATTATTTTTGTTTGCAGCAAAGATAGTCATGCAACCCGCAGAACACCCACAAGGCATTGCGGTAACATCCACAATGCATTGCTAAAATGTCGGTGTAAATACATCACAGAGTTAACGCCCGCTTTTTCTGTATCTTTCAATATCGTTACCCAAGAAAAAATTTTATTTGGTCAGACAGGAGCCACAAATGGCCCGCGCCTTTTTGGCGCGATCCATCTATTGCTCATACCTGACAGAGATATTTGTAATTTTTTCAGATCCATCAATTGATTCATGCTTATCAAAACTTCAATGTCTCACAACTCTTTCTGACCGGGGCGCCGACGAACCAATTCGCCAATTTCATTGATGACGAACTACTTAAAAAATGTTCATAAACAATGTTTTGTACACTGTAACAAAAGTACGGTAAATTTACCGCTTATTTCCAGTATTTATATCCAAACCGCCCAGTTTGTGAGATTTGTGACAAGTATGGGCTGTTGATGAACCGACCCCAGCGGTTCATAATTGGTCAAAATGTGAATTCTACGGTTTTATTCCAGTATAGAAATGACAAACCAATGTCAAAATCAATGATTTTACTGCACTTTTATTACAGTGATAAAATGTTCAAATATTCTATCGTTTTTAGTTCTTCCGCGAAGTGCACTTGGATATTGACTACGTTGATGAAGAAGTATGGCCCAGCATTAAGCTGAGTTTATTCCCCGATGCACCAAAAGGAATGAAAAAGAGAGAACTGAATCCGTGGACAGTTTTTGAAGACGCTGGAATTAAACTTCATTATGCTGCTGGAAACAGTAAAAAGGTAGGTATACGAGTTTTTGATTTCTTCTTTCTTCAGGAATAGAGGGAATAAAAAATCAGGAACTATAAATCAAAAAGTCTAAAAAAAACACAACAAAACCAAAGGTAGCTTGATGTTAAGTCGCCATGAGGACTGAGGACATTTCACGTTAAAAATTGGAAATTTTTATCATTAAAAGATACTGTGACATATTTTAATATACAGAGGTAATATCTTCTCTCACAAATTTGGACCTTTTGTCCTGATCTTTGTTGTTTACTGCACTTACTACCGGATAATAAACAAGAATCATGCTTGAAAACCAGGCAACGGAAAACGTAACAATGTACCAAATCCAGGGAATTCACGTTACCAAGATCCCTGTTCACAAACCCTCGTAGGTTTGACAAACAATAAAGAAATACAAAACACTGAGAGAGAGAGAAGGGATGAATGAATGAAACGCATCAAGAAATGAAATAAATTTTGAAAATGTAACTCTGCATAAATATTTTCGTTGTTGGAGAAAATTCACACAGTTAGAATCACAAACAATGAAAATCAACGAATTTGACTAGACTTTTTCTTTTTTTCAATGTTATTTTCATACAAATTACCAAATTGTTGGGAGAAATAATATTGTCCAATTCTTTTTAGAACTCAGGAGGTATGTCCCCCACGTGCTCTGTTTCATTTTTGTCCACGCAA
The DNA here is from genome assembly GCA_963675895.2 of Styela plicata. NCBI lineage: Eukaryota > Metazoa > Chordata > Ascidiacea > Stolidobranchia > Styelidae > Styela > Styela plicata. Next base: position 11,463,170 of record OZ023142.1, read on the forward strand.
AAAAACTCATGTTCATTTGTAAATAATTCTCATTTAGGTGATAGATCCTACTCCGGGCACTCCCATGAGCAAAGCTGACATGATGGAATTGATGAAGGGGAATTTTCAGACCAAAGACAATGCTGACAGTAGTGTCTGGTGCTTGCTAGGCAATTTACCACCAAACAAATACGACATTGGCTACGCCTTTGATCGAAACGGGCAATCAGGATTTGGTCTTTTTCTGGGGTAAAGCTTCAATATTTAAAAAACGTTCAAGAGTCTTTCCACACAATTACACTCTTTTCCATATATTCATATCCTGGCGTGCCGTGCCGTTTCTTAGTATGTATTCATATTTTCAATTCATGATCCTGTTTTTAATTCTGGGACCAGGGTGGTAGGATCTTGGTTTACTTCGGTTGTCCGAAATGTTCACGTCATTTTCTTCGAATGGACAAAAAGTTCAAAGCCATCAACACTGCTATTTCATAGCAGTATTGATGATTTTGAATCTCTTTATGCAGTTTGATTACTACCAGACACTCAAAAATAGACTTTTTTTACCCTTAAATCACTTAAAATCAGCCCACATTTGCCAAATTTTCTTCTGGCGGAACCCATTTTCCGTGTGTCCTTATAAGGATTCATAAAGATTTATCAAGATTGTGGAAGCATGTTTTGTTAAGTATGGGCCCCTGATGGATTGCGTCGACGAGACGCGATCCATCAGTGACTCATGCTTAACGAAATAAAAATTCTGATGGAACTTTCAATAAGTTGAATGAACGAACACCTCGGAATACATTGCCGAAAGATGAATTTTTTAAGCGACGTTTTTTAGATGCCCTTTTTACGTGACTTTCATTCTTTCATTCCATATTTATGATAGATTTATATTGGATTCTGATATTAACGATTCAAAATTATTTGAATAAAAGAATAGAAAAAGAGGATAACTTGAATAATTTCACATTTTTTGTTTAAAAATTTTATTCTCGAATTCAACTTCAGACATTCAACGTTCGAGGGCTACGATTCCGATGACTCAACGGAAAAGAATTCTGCCATGCGCCGTATTCTGCACAACCTTGTACGTGAAATTGGCTCCTGTCTAGGATTATCTCATTCTTTCAAAAAAGGTTAGTTTTAAACTGACAAAACTGTGTGTTCCAGTATTGTGCAAATTTTGCTTTGCATCTATTTGTTCAATTGAATTTCAACTAACGCCTACCTAAAGGAATTTATGAATATATCTTGGATCATTCCCATCATTGACGAACTTCATCACATAGGGGAATTTATTTTTTTGAACTACCCAATCAGATATTGAATTCTTACAAATATGAGTCGCTAATGTCCGCGCCTCAACGACGCGATCCATACTAAAGGAAACATATGCCGACTGAATTTTTTTGTTATGATCACTGAATGTAATGTAGCGCATCAGAAAAATTTGTCTACAGATGTTTTCGTTAAGTATTTCCCGTAACTGATGGATCGTGCCTCCGAGTCGCGGTTTTCTGTAACTAGATGAGCTTGAAAAAACATGATTCCTGATTGGTAGCAGCCACCAGAGTGAGAAATACAAAAAGGCTAGGTAGGATGACACATTATGACATACATTTTGAAAATTCAAGTTCCCATTGCTTCTACTTCCATCTCAAGCCCTACTTCTCACCAATAGGTTCAGTTTCAAATTTGTTTATTTGTCATTCATTTCAACACAAACATAAATAATAAATGAAAAAAAGAAATGGCAGGAGTTGCAAAGGACTGAAAGCTTCGTCATCAAATCAAAAAACTGAACAAGATTTTAAATAAATATTAGGAAATACTCGTGAAGACAATAGAAAGGGAAAAACGATGAACATATTTTCTCGAAATATATAAGTTAGAAAACCTTCACCCTCTTTGAAACAATTAGTCCATGCATTTGGATTATGTATGTGTCTTTATCAGTTGAGCCCGATCAAAAATATATATTGTTTCTCATTGAAAGGAAATGAAATTATTGAAATTCACTCTGAGCAAGGCTGGAAGCAGTGCCTAAAAGGAACCAACTAACCGCCACTTAATAGTAAAGAGCTAGTGTGAGATATAGTACCAGCAACTGCCCTCTAGGTGGAAAAATTCCAATTAGAATTGAACCGCTAGTGTAAAGTGCATTGAGTGGTATCTACCCTGAACGATGGTAGAACCCTCTACCACATGAAATATGTTCTTTTTCATATAATATATTTATTTCAGATGACCCTGGATCTCTTTCGTGGATGAATTTTGCCTGGAAGTATGACGATTATGAAAAAGAACCTGGTGCATTCTATAAAGATTTCAAATACCGATTTAGCGACAAGGAACTTGAAATAATTCGACATGCTCCAGGAAAAGTATGTATTCTGTTTTTCTATCGTAAATTTAGGGAAAAGTTAAATGAACATAACCAGAGTTTGTTGTAATAGATAAATAAATGGGCGCGATCGTTTAGTGGCTATTATGCTGGCATCTCAGATTGATGATCTCGGGCTCCAGTCCCGACAAGTATGACCTGTTAATCCATGCCTAACCTCCTAAAGTGTAATAACCTTGGTCATAGTAAACCAATCAAATGATTGTCCATATTGACTCCAAAAACATAGTAAACCAATCGAATGATTGTCCATATTGACTCCAAAAACCTTTTGAGTCAATTTAAAATGAGATGCGGTTTAGCAGTCTCATACATGCAATGATATTGAAAGTAGGATTGGGAGCAACAATTACCATATTTTAAAGGCAAAATATTTGTCGTTGAAAAAATAAATTCTAGTTCTAGCAAATTTTTGTTCCTTTGATCGATTTCATATTCATCGTTTATCAATTTCAACAGTTTTTCAAGAAAGAAGCGACAGCTTACACCATGCGAAAAACGGTAGAGGCACCATATGGTGCCTCTTCCTACGCTTTTGATATGAAAGCCGCCGACGACTCGGACGACAGTGATGAGGAGGCCACAATCACAGGAAGTGGCGGTTATGGTGGTGGCAGTGGCGGCTATGGTGGTAGCGTTGGCGGCTATGGTGGTAGCGTTGGCGGCGGCTACGGTGGTGGCAGTGGCGGCGGCTACGGCGGTGCCAGTGGTGATGGCTATGGTGGTGGTTATGGCAGTGGCCGCGGAGGTGGTTATGGTGGTGGCAGTGGCTATGCCACTGTACCACCGAAAGCGCGAAAACCAAGAAGAAAATTGGAATTGAAATTGGACATGAAAAATACGTCATATACAAAGGTATGGTTATTGTTATTTTTATTATTTAATATGATAATGATTATCAATTTACGGTCTGAAATGAGCTGTTACAAATATAACTGAACCTAGTCAAAACCTACTCAAACAAGAGAAAAAATAAGTTCCAGCTAGGTTTTCTGTAGATTCAAGGAATTTCCCATCTGATTAAGCCGTATTGTTTTTTTGCAATTGTTTTTCTGAAAGAAGTCATCTTTGATGGATAGCAGTAACTCCGTATTAAGCTACCATATTTGATTTGTTACGTAAGAGACGAGAGATATTGTGAAGAGGTGGTAGGTGATTTCAATTTTACCCAGTCCAGATAGCACACTGGACACTTCCTTATTACTGTTTAGTCACTCAAGGGTTCGTTCCATTTGTAGTACATTTGCTGGTACTGCTAAATTTTGAATTAGATCTTTGTAATAAAAGTTAATGGGGCTCCCTTCATCGTTATAAATTGTACATGTAAACAGGGAAAATTGGTCGACTACGAACTCAAAGTAAAAAATGTTGGAAAATTGGCAGCAATGATTGATGGTGACCTATCTGTAGAGGGAGGAAATGTATCTTTGTATGTGACAGGACCGACAGGTGCAGTTAAGGTATGCGTTATAATGAATGAATTGCAGACAAAGATATATATTCATGGTTTAAGAATATGGGAGTATTGCGAAATTGAACTCTTGTGCGCTGGTGATCAGAATCCTATGTTGCAAATGTAATTTTTTTGTTCTTTTATCACGCATTCCAAAATTTCCATTGAATCTAATTTGGATTATTTTTAAAATAATTCATTTCGCAATGAATCATGATTTATGCTCAAATGATGACACATTATTTATATGGTGCATTCCAAAACCTGTATAAACTAAATCAAATCTACAGTCCCATTGTTATTCTCGGGATACATAAAGAAAGATTCTTTGATTCGTGAAAGTATTGGCTTCAATTTGTATCGAAATTGTTTATTCTTACCTGCGATTTATCTCAAGATAACTTGTTATTTGTATATCCCATAACCTGGTAAATATATGCGGTAGAATTTACTTACCTGATGGACTATGCTTAGACTTCAGGCAATTTATTAATAAGTCGAATAAATTATTTTATCATTGTTTTTTCACAAAAAAATATTTGGCTTTTTACAAAACAAAATGCTTAATATAAATGCATTTGTGCAGCGAAATTGTAATTTTTGACAAAATACATGATCAAATTTTGCGCATCACAATTCATTTGCTCTATCTAAAAGTTTCATAATGCTGTTAAAAATACATTACGTACTGTCTTTTTTACCGCGCAGTAAAACCAAGTTTGTCTGATATGTCGTATTTTACAATACAAAATTTAATGAATACAGGAAATTCAACCATACGCTAGACCTATCAAATCGGCAGTTACAAAACCAAAAGTCTTGTATACTTCTGAAGATGATGAAGGAGCAGATCGGTTGAGTGAATATGGTTTGGTTGGTGAAGGCAAAGATGGTTATGCTTTCGACCAAGTTGGCACATACACAATCAAGGCTAGATATTCAGCTGGCAGATATAATGTCACATCAGGTATTTTGTGTAATCGTTTTTTATTTAATACTTTTGGATTTTGGATTTTCCCTATCAGCAAGGTGTTCAAAACTAACCGACCACTTGCATTATAGAGAGCTACTACACAATGTAGCCCCAGCAACTAAGTTTTTAGCATCTTATTGCAGTCTTGGTACATAGCTATGGCTGGGCAATTTGATTCCGTGATTCGAAGCGATTCGAAGCACAAATTATTCGAATCAATCGAGAATCTGTCATAGGAACAAAAATATCATGAATAAAGTGTGATTTTTTATTTTCAACGACAAAATACAATCGAATTTGGTCAAAATTGATTGTATTTCGCCGGAAAAATGAAAATCTTTGCTCTTGGACTGGAGTGTAATTGAAAATACACCTCTTTCTAGTCAGTCAGTTTATGCCAAAATTTATAAATTCGAATTTCCCAACTACCATAATGGAGACAATATTAGTAATAGTAAAAATTGGATATTTGTTATTTCTATGAAATCAACGATTCGATCCGATTCGAAACAAAAATATTCGAATCAGATTCGAATTCGAAATGATCCGGTTTTACCCAGCCCTATACATAACTAATATTTATCAATTTTGCACATAAGTTACTTCATATTATTGCTGGCACGATGGCCTATTGGCTATGGCATCTTCCTCTCCTATTAGTTATCATGTTTGAGTCCAAGCAAGTCCAGCTTGGTAATCCATACCCACTGAAACAGCAAAGATTGCGACATCTTTCTAAGAATGTCCTAACGCCGTTCAACTATCAGTGATTGCTGATAAAGAGTTTTTTCCAGAGTCGTCCACTTCGTTGAGTGATTATAAAAAAACTCCCTCTGTTTCACTCACTTCTATATTTTTTCTACTATTTTAAGATGCCTATACTTTTGATATAACGGAGCCTGAAGCCGATGATGAGGACGAAGAGACATTAGCTGAGGTTTGTTTTTAAGTCAATATAACTTTCATCATTCCGATACTTTGTCCGCAAATATTTTGTTAAGCACGAGTCAGTGTATGGCCACGCCCCTGAGGCGTGGTCCATCCGTGACTTATGCTTGACAAAATAAAACTTTTGATTACTTTATTCCGAAGCGAAAATTCAAACTAAATCAAATCTTTCCAAATTGTAATTCGTTCAGGAAAATCCATTAACAAGTTCAAAAAAATTCTAAATTTTTGATATCAGAGAAACATTTTTTAACAGTTGAGAGAAACGGCGGCCTTGGGTGCATTATCATACGGTGGTTCTAAAAAAGCAAAGAAATATTTCGAAGATTTGTCTAAACAACCTGTTGAAAAAAAAGCCAAAAATGTGTCGACACTGATTGCACTATTTGAGAGTTTGAGTGAACCTCAAGTCGCCTATGAAGGAAGCGGAAAGTTGGTTAAGAAGGAACCAGCTAGACCAGCTAGTTACCTTCTTAAGGATTCGGAGGATTTGGTTGACTATTATCAAACTAAAGTAAGTTTTAAAAACCTAATATTTGACTTGCGTGCCGGGAGACCGAATAAGGTGACGTGGTAGTGCTATCGTCTATTTCCATAACTCCGTGTATCTGAACTCTAATCAGTTGATTAAATACTGTTTGGTTTGCTTCTTGTTTGTACCACGCGTGAACCGTTATAGCTTGTATTTGAGTTCCACTTCATTTTGCCGGTTTTTGTTTGTAACCGATCAAAAAAATAATTTAAAACATCCTTTAGGTAAGCATGGGACACTGACATGGGACAGGCACTTCTGCTTGATAAAATATAATTTCTGACTTTGAGTACGACCGATACTTTTATTGTGAATATAGGGTCAGAAAAATGACAACCAAGCCTATGCAAAAATGGTGCAAATTCGAGCGAAACTACGCTTGAAAGAAGGAAAAGTTGCTGAGGCAGAAACAGAGATTAACAAGTTGTATGCGGATTTGATGCAGCGCGGAGCAAAATATGAAGTTTTGCAAAGTATCTCTAAAAAATGGTCGAAATTGAAATCTCCCAGTGAGTGCATTTGTAAATGCTTTCTTTATTGTATTGTTTTCACACATATATCATCTCCAACGTCACGCAGAAATCTTGTTGGAAGGATTGTAAACCTCTCACCTGCAGGTTGTCTAAAATTTTGAACGATTCAATTATATTTCATGAATCCATCCATATACCTAAATCAGAGATTAATGCAAATCATGATATGTCAAGTATGGGTCACTGATGGATGGCGTCTTCCAGACGCAATCCATCAGTGACGCATGCTTGACTAAATGAATTTCTGATTGAGTTATGCAAGAAAGCATGACCAGTCATGGTAAAGTGCAGTAAGTAGTATCTGTCATGGGAGATAGTAAACTATCTACCAATTCTTCGCTCGTTTTACTCTTACGACACGTAGGAAGTATATTAGGAGTATTCTGAAACCCGTATTTACAGAGCTGAAAATATTTGGCAAAATATCAATATTAAGATTATTTAATGAAGTTTTTAAGTATTCCAACGTCAAAATCATGAAAATATGACTAAAAAATCTTTGACTTCAAATTTGCTTTCTGCAGAAACCCCAGAAGAAAAGAAATCTGCTGGATATTTCCAAAGAAAGGTTGAAAAGGTTTTAGACTGGAGGGCAAAGAAAATGGATTATGGAGAAAAGGATATTACCGGTCTTGGAATTGGAAAGTGAGTATCGAGAAATAGTAAATATAGAGGCAGGTTTCATCTCGTTCCGTGTAGCATGCATGGAAAAGTCGGAATTTATTTATAGCCTGGCATATTTTATGCGTGTCGCGATACCGCCTTCTTTGCTGCCATTACCGACTGACACGTTCCCAGCATACTAGTTATTCAAATGTTTTTTTCAGCATTTTTCACTCGGTCACTGTGTTTATTTCCGTTCGTCTCTAACTGAATTGCTTGGATATTTTTTCTCAGGCCATTCAGTGATTTTGATCAAGACAGCAAGGAAAAAGCTGCAATAATAAATGATATGTTGAAAGCCAGATTTGAGGAAACCAACGATCTTACTGCTGTCATGAAATACGCTAACGCCCTGCAACAAGGTCGGGAAGCAAATTCGGAAGCAGTTAAATACTCTGTACAGAGTTTAGTCGTTCATACAAAAAAGACCAAAAGATTAGGCGTGAGGTAAATATTTTTGTACCAAGATTATTTCCTTCTAGTACTTCTCCCATACAGTCTTAAAGTAGGACTGAGCAAAACCGAATTATTTAATATTCGATTCGGATTCGGAAAATATTTTCGAATTGGATTGAATCACTGCACTTCTTATATAAGTAACAAATAACCTATTTTTACCATTATAACTTGTCACGATTATGAAATCAAGAATTTTATAGTTGAGAAATACTAATACCAGCATATACAAACTTGAAGACGAAGGCAATACATTTTCAAGTTACCCCCCATGTCTAACAGCAGAAATTTAAATATTTTAACGACGAAATACATTCGAATTCAAATTACGGATTACATCAAATTAGACCAAAATCGATTGCATTTCGTCACTAAAAATGTACCCTTTGAAGGTTTTTGTTGTTTGCACGAAATTTCTAAGAGTAGTAAGTTTAATGTTGTAACGACAAAATCCGTTCGATTTTGGTCAAATTATGTCGTTAAAATTGAAAATTGAAGATTTTTGTTCCCTTGAATCCAAGATCCAAGATTGATAAGAGTAATTCGTGCTTCGGATCGATTCGAATCATCGCAGAAAATTACCCAGCCTTAACTTAGAGTAAATATCAGAAAAACAAAACTGCTTGTCTCTGTGAAGGTTACACTCTTCAGCAGGATTATACAGTATATGAAATACTGTTTTAGAAATGTCTTGTCTTGATTATCATGAAATTGAAAACTGTCCTTTCTTCTGCTCACCATAGGAATATAAAATGAAATGCATAAAATATAATGTTATAAATTGAACAATGAGTCAATTTGAAATATCTGAAAAATTGAATTCCTTTTAAATTTTCATTTCAAATATTGTTTTTTATGGTTTTTCTATTGTCCATGGATGGATACCACTTACTGCACTTTATTTTGTCAAGAAAGACCCACGGACGGAAGGAACCTGGGCGACGCGATCCATCAGTGACTCATACTTAACAAAAGTTGTTATGGTCAATGCGTCCGACTGAAATAGGTGGCTGTTAGTTGGTTTCTTTTATGTTACCCGCCATCCTTGGAGCAAATTTCAATGAGATTAAGGGAAGATTTTACATTACTTACGTTTCCAGGACCAGACCGTAACTTTTGAATGTGACGAAAAACCCTTAACTGGAGGCGTATTCAAACTTGTCGAACCGTTCTATATGGTCTGTTGCACAGGGTTACCATTTCTAAGAATTTCATTTGAAAAATACGAACAAAAAGTCACCTTCATTTGGAAGGCATTTTTCAATACGCAGAGTTAAGCATGGACTGCTAGTCAAAAGCACATTAAAGAATTTTCGCAGTCAGAAAATTTAATTTGTCAAGCATGCGCCATATATGGACCGCGCCTCATGTTTGATTAACAACTTGGTCTTCAGTAAGCCTTTCCTTGGTAAAAACAGGACTACTGTCCGATTTATAATAGTTTTCTCCTGATATGCCATGTCAAGCATATATCACCGATGCGACGCACCGAATGGGCGCGGACCATGCGTGACTCTTACTTGACAAAATAAATTTTCCGATTCGTGATAACAAGATATTTTTGGTAGGTTTTAAATTTTTTTATTCGGTATAGTTTGGCATTTATGTTCGCCCACGCATTTACCGATTTCTTGAATACCCTCTTTTGAATTTGTATTCTGGATTGGATCTTTGTTCCCTTGCACGCAATGTTTTAAGATTTTTATAATTATCTTTGACCTTGTTTGGTGCATTGGAAAGTTATTGAATTGAACATACCAGTTTCGAAAATATCATTTTGGGTATCATGGATCGTGCTTTAGTTGTAACGTTGATCGGCGAGAGAAAAATACGACATAAATAGACATAGTTAATTTCGATCAACGACAGAGACACGAATAAACATTTCCCGAGTAACAAATTTACACAATAAAGAAACAAAGCTGGAGGAATTTTAAATATAATTTATAGGACTAGCCAATGTCTGCATATTGTGCAAAAACAGCAACCTACGACTTATCCATTCAGAGGTTGGCTTAATACAGATATTCCCAACAACAGTGTACAATAGGCGATATGAAAACAATAAAACAATCTGAGGAAAACAAATTTGCGATGTGAGAATCAAATATTATTCAATATGATGTCTTGCTGTAACGGCTGCCTGTCGAGTAGAATATAAATTGATTGCCGTAGTTATATTGGTTATTGCCGCATCTTTGCAAATCTTTGTTTTATCTCAAGTTAATGTTGTGTCCTAAAATAATAACAATGAGATTTTGAACGTGGTATCCTTCTTGTTGCAAGAATTGTTTATTGAATTATTTCTTTTCCAGATTTCCGGATCCAAAAAAGAAAGACCCTAAGTTCATAGATGAAAAGGATTATGTGGTCCGAAAGGGTTCCCCAAAGGAGCAGTGGATGAATTATTGGAGATGTGATGCCTATTTCAATTTCCATCACAAGTAATTCAATGATATACAAGTATTTGAAGCTTGAAGCAAGTGTCTGATAATTAACAAAACATGTTTGGTCAAGCCTAATCAAACTATCACACCCTGTGTTGAATGGGGGGCACGGATTAGCGAGCCGGACTTGTCGGGACTCGAACCCGAGATTTTCATCCTGCAATGCCAAAATGCGTCTCTCTCTCTTTCTCTCAGCAGTTGCATAGTAAAGAATTTTTATTTCGCCAAGAAAAGCCTAGATTGACAGTACCGAGGTTAAAGGCACGACCCATCAAGGGCACATACTTGACAAAATATGTTTTGAGACCTTTTTTCTGTCTGAATGTACCTGATTGGTTTGTCGAGATTGGGCCACTGATGAACCGCGCTTCAGCGGCGCGATCTTTCGGTGGCAAACACTTAACAAAAATGCCTGTAAAAAAATCTGAAAAATCCTATCTAAATGTCTACATCTTCATGATATTTCAATGGATATAAATGCGTTGTATGGGAAGGTTTTTTAGTTGTCTGATCATGCACTTAATTAAGAAAAAAATGGGCATTCTTAACACATTTACCCATTGAGCTAATCGAGTACTTAATGAATATAATATATTTTACTTCTGCGCTTTGAATTGTTATTCTTATTAGTTATAATTATTTTTTGCTTATCGCGAACAAATACTATGTCACATTAACAAATATAATATCGTAATTTCAGTCATTGGCATGTAACATACAATAATTCCTCTGGACCTCATTTGGCACGCAAGGGAGAATTATTTGGATACATGCACAGTCAGATGCTGGCAAGATATGACGCTGAACGAGAAAGTTGGGGCATAGAGACAGTGAAGGTAACACAATTTTACTTTCATAAGAGAAGGTAGATATTTTTATTATTGTTCTCATCATGCACTCACTGCATTTTATTATAGTTGCTCTATCTTCTATGGATGTTTTCCACTCAGAGTGCAGTCGCCAGCACTACATTTCATTTTGGTTCTTCGCTATTCAAGTGAAAGTTAGTTGGTGAATTGTAGGCTTTACTTCCGGCCTTGCCTTGAGCAAATTTTTTGTTGGTTTTTTTTTCAAATTTACATGCTTTGTCCTGTCCTGTGTTTTCACATAAATTGCCTTGTTTTCACACTAAAACTTGTGTTGTTAAATTTTAGCCAAGGGCACCATTAGCGTATTTTACGGAAAAAATTTTGCGTATTCATCGCGATTTTTGTTTTTTTCGTGATATGCTATAAAAATGCTATTTTTCAGTTTTTTTTTTCTTCAGCACCCATTGCAACTTCATGACTTGCCTACGAAACATACTCCTACTGTTTATTTGCACTAGCAGCATATTTTCAATATTCCAAAAACTTCATTTTCATAGTATGCTGGTTCCCAATCCGAAAAAGTTTGTGCGAACATATTTTGTTAATCTTGAGTCACTGATGTGTTTCAAGGCCTAGCAAAATAAAAATTCTGATTGAGTTGATTGACCACATCTTGGTGGTGCGTTTCATAAATACACTGTAAGAAAGAATGCAACAAAATCACTGGTCTCTGACAGTAATTTTACTTGGCGGTATTGAAAAAAAATTCAAAATTGACTTTTTGGCCAAATATGCTGGGTGTCGATGGAACGCACCACGAATGTACGATTCATCAACAGCCCCTAATTGGCGTAAATATCATTAACATGACGTTTTTTTAACTTTGGAAATATGCAATTACCACAAATGACCAGTAAATTTTAGGTACTTTTGTTACAGTGTAGCTCATAATTGGCCGATTTTATATATAATTTTTGTTTCAAAGTTGCTAAATGAAATTACTGTAAAAAAGCGTTGATTTTACTGCATCAGGAATGGTAAACTAATGTGAATGAACTGATCACAATTTTTAATATTATGCTGAAAGGTAACAACAATGTTGTCTTTTACTCTCACAGCCGTTTGGGATATCAGAAGTGGCACCTCCCTTCAGTGCCGGCTCAGAATTTCATTATGTATATCCTGACATGGCAGAAAGAGCAAGTAGAAGGATTACAAAGGAGTACCAAAGAAATTTTGCCCTGTGGGAAAAAAATTATCGAAAAACCATCGATAAGAGAGAGGATCTGTAAGTAATAATATCTTATAGGTTTAGTTAAAAACGTTAATAACTATAATATATTAATGAAGCGCAGTTACAGTACTTATGTTTTGTACTTGCTCGTTGCCACCAGTGTCCGTCTTTGCCTTTCTTCCTGGCCTTGCTTAGGACAAATTTAATATAAAAACAACAAAGAAATGAATACATTATTTAAAACGTTGGTGTAAAAATATTTGAGCTGCGCCGCGGGGTCGCAAAAAGTTTGATAATAATTTAATTTTGCCCTGCAATCGGGCATATTTATTCTCTTTTCTTTAGGCTAAACAAGTTTTGTTTGTTGAGCTCGAGCTGAAAAGGGCGCCGAAGACGCGCGATCCATCTGTGTCTCATGTTTGGCAAAATGACAATTCTGATTGAGTTAGCATGGTGCTACGTATTCCAGTGACCTTATAAACAAGAAAGCGTTTCGATCGCTAAAATTTCAATTTGTAACATTTGAAAGGGTTTAAATTCATTCGTAAATCATTTTTCTCTAATGTTTCATTCGAATAAATTACACAAAGAAAAGCCCTGTAATAACGATCACTTATAGCCAAACAGGGTTCATGGTATTAACTTTCCAGTTTGATCGAACCTACCCAAGTTATCACACCTCGATCTGGGTAGAGTGCATGAATTAACGAACCCGACTTGCCGCGACGCCAGCCCTAGATGACAACATGATAAACACCAAACCATCGCGCCTACATTTAATTAACTAACTTAAAAATGTAAATAATATTATTGATGATGTGATCATTTCAGTGATACGGAGTTCAGTGCTAATTTGGCTGGTAAAGTTCTTGAATGCAGTGACTATGGAGCTTCACAGAAGTTTAAAACCGGAGATCTCCACAATATGGGCCACATGCAATTCGGGACAATGACTGTACCGCCAGGAGTAAGTTTTCCATATTTACTAATTGTCCAGGAAGACCAAATTATAACCGAAAAACATATTTCGTTTCAGTTTATTTGCTTGCAAACTATTATGTATCCGATTTATAAACAAGGTTTTAACTTTCTTGCATATCGACCCTGTATGCCCGAACGTATTCTTTTCGTATCATAGGAGTTGATCAAAACGGGAATAAAAAAAAATGGAAATTGGTTTCATCATCACCCAGAGCAGATACCACTCTATGTATCTATTCATATTGCGGTCCAATTCATTTTGGGATGTTTTCCGATTAGAGGGCAGTTGGTGATTACACATTTGTACTAGCTCATTGCCATTATTTAACCGTTAATTGGATCCTTTTGGGTGCTAATCCAGCCTTGTAAAGGCCTTTAAAGAAAAATTGAAATTTAATAGTTCTAATCCTAAAACCGGATCGAAGATTTACAATAAATAATAGCAGTCAAGTTGCCTGAAATAAAATAGCCAACCGACATATGTTAGAGATGAGTAATCCTCAGTTCTCATCCCCGCATTCTATATAGCTTTTTTCGCACTAAAATGGTTTCAGGAGATTTTCAAGTATGATTTATGTCTCCTGCAGTAAAATAGCTGCTCGTTAACAGTACTTATACTGGATGATATGGAAATAAAACTGTAGAATCGCCCTTTTCGACCATTTATGGACTGTCGGTGCCGCCTCTTGGCAGTGCATCAACAGCCCAAAATTTGCCAAGAAAATTTGATTTTATAGTTCAATAGTATTTTTACCACAACATCGATTTTACTATGTTTCTGTTATAGATAGAAATATTTTTCCAATTATGAACCGCATATGAATTAGCCCAATAATGAATTGCATTTTGTCAAGCTTGGGCCACACGTGGCTTTGGCCACACCCATACTTAGGAAAACATTTATTGGTACAAGGAATTCGAATCTGATACAAATGATTTTTGCGAATCGAATCGAATCACTAACTTTTGTAAATAACAAATATCCCATTTTACTATTATAACTTATTATAACTAATATAACTTATTGTTAAAATAAAGAAACTTATAGTTTGTAGTGTATTTTCAATTCGCACCAAGGCCAACAATTTTCATATTTTAACTACGAAATGTAATCAAATTCATTCGTGAAAAAGGAAAATCCTAGTGTACTTAACAAGTTTTTTTTGTTCCTATGAACAATTCACGATTGATTCGAATCATCGAATCGCCCAGCCCTATTCCTAAATGACTTAATCATAAACTGTTGTAGCTCTTGAACACTTATTCAACGTGTTGTTTTATAGCAATATTCTTATATGGCAACAACTGCACATGCTGTACGAGATCCAATATTCTTCCGCTGGCATAAATTCATCGACGACCTATGGCAATTGAACAATGATGAAATTATTACCAAGTTGGATGAACTCAAAGCCCCGATTGAGATTACTACTGATGATATTCGCATAACTTCTTCTGAAACACCAAAGTATAGCATTTTTTCTACTTTAATATTTGAGCTTACGTTCTGTGAGTAAATGATTGGATTTTCAGTTTTGTCGTGAAATAGAGTCGTGGTGCCATAACTCCCGGGTTGAATTCGTTTGTTTTCGAATTGAATCTCAAATCCTCTTATTTTGAATTGAATCTTTCCGTTATAAATATAAATATATATTGAATGTACATGGTAAAAATGTTTCAAAAGATATGTTAACCTTCAACATATCCGACAAAATTTTCTTCAACGCCTTTTTTATTGTTATTTCTTGGCGTGGATCATCCTGACCAAGGCCTTGTACCAGCGGTCCCTTGTAGATAAGACTACTCAAGTTAAATACACTCTGCGGTTAAGTGGAGGGCATGCTTTCACGGGTCCGGGACGCGAATTCGAGTTCTTCAACCTGCGATGCCAACATGGTAATCAATCAGTATCCTTGCCCCGTGTTTGCGCCACTGATCAAAAGCCATAGGTCATAGATACAGGCTTTTTTCTTGTGACTTAAAAAATACTACTTATCCACTTGAGAATATTTTTTCAGCTTTGACAACAAGGATGTTCAAGTTTTGAGGACGTATATGGAGGAACCAAAATTCCAGTGTGAGCTTGATGACAGAATTGATCATGAACCTTTCTACGTCCATTTACGAATGAAGAGTCTCCGTGGAGAAGGTTAGTAGTAGGGTTCTAGTGAGAGCTTGGCAAGATCGAAATATCCGGAGTTCGATTCTGATTCGAAGTTTTTTAAAATCGGATCGAATTAACACTCCATGCTCACGAGCAGAATTTTTTTAACACCAAGAGGCAATCGATTTTGAGCAAATTTGATATCAATTTTTGCTCATAAGAGAGATTCACAAATCAAATGATCCGAATCATTTTGAATTCAGATCGATTCGAATCACTGCAATAAATTTGTCAGCTCCATTTGTATGCTCTATTTAAACGGTATTCGAGGTTCACTATATAAATAGAATACTGTTCCAACATTTGAGATAAATGCAAAGCTGCGAAGTCAGTCAGATTTTACAAAGAATGTCATGATTTTACTGCAAAATCAATAAATTTAAAAATAATCGAAATTTTTTCAGGTGCGCTAATACCCAACAACCGTTTGACTGTGTATCTGTTCTATGTTACAGCTTCCCGCGCAAATGAGCTGCTGAAGTGCACGCTCGTTGGTGAAACGGTCAAGCATCGAACCATCGGCTATTCGGACAATACGATCGCGCTTAACCGACTGAGCTACCGAGATTAGCGAAGTTACCGGGAAATGGAATTGCTTTCCATCAGAATTCCGAAAGCGGATAAGTACATCCCTAGTTAGTAGATACCAAACCGGTCGAAAATTGTATTTTTATGCATGATTAATGCATCTTTTAAATAAGCCAGCTGTGAACCATACCTTACATAAAAGCCTGTGGATTTTTTTTTCGCGATCGAGAATATACAACCCATGTAATTTTGTTGAATGAAGGTCGTGATGCAGAAACAAGCGCGAATACTTGCAAAAATAATTTATGCGGAAAGGTGAGGTTCGGTTTTCAGCGAAGAATGCATAATAGTTTTTAGCTAAAGACCCCTTAAAGAATAATACGCACGGAGTGACCCTGGTTGACGCTATTAAATTTTTTTAACACAAGTAATGAATCCAAGCAA